>JBBMOE010000005.1:1020657-1193973 GCA_037975065.1 Chaetodon trifasciatus | reverse complement strand
GTGGGGGGTGGGGGTGGGGTGGGGGGGTAAGAGAAGGAACCCCTCCCTCCCCATCACCCCAAAGTGAACTGGTTTCTGCTAGTCAAACTGACCGCCCTTGGTCTGAAACCTCTTATCCCATCTCATGGCATGTGAACTGGCTGGAGCTGGTTTTGTCTGCCCAGGAAGGCAACAGGTGACAGTGAACGCAGCACTTACATCTTAACCGTCTGTCAGCATTCCTCCAAAACCCACCAGCCAACCCCACCAGTCAGGACAGATTTTCTGCTCCAGCATGTGGCCTAACAGGAAGAAAAACTGTACAGCTGCAGAACATCATCATAACACTAGTCTCAATTATAAATAGTGGCATCATCACCAGCCTTCATCTTCTATTTCCTGCACCCTTTTTCTTAATTATCTCATTCAAGCACAATTTACACCTTTTTGACCGTCATTAACCTCCAATCAGTCTCTAGACACATTTATAGTAGATAGATAGATAGATAGATAGATAGATAGATAGATAGATAGATAGATAGATAGATAGATAGATAGATAAAAGTATTGCACTTCCACTATTTTACAGCTTGCTTCACAAATTGGTATTTTACATACAAAACATATGATGATCTTATCGATGCTCTATTATAATGAAATGACCCACTTTTATAGAAAATATACCAAAATTAGCTCGACTTTGACCAGCTACATAAGTAAAATGCTACACATTAATGCATCAGCTATAATAATTAAATAATATAATATATAGTAGTCTAACACTCACAGGGGCCATGTTTCTATATACTTTTACTTCTGATACTGAGTTCACTTTGCTCATAATACTTCTTTAGAGCAGGACTTTCACTCGCATGTAGTATTTTTAAACTGTAGTACTACTATTCTTACTTAAGTAGAGGATCTGAATACTTCATCTGAATGGTTAGCACATCTGATTTTAGGCACTTTTGTATATCTGAAAAGCAATAAAAACTTGTATAAAGGCTTTCAAAATGTTTTGTCTGGATGTTACAGATCAGTAGACAGTATGGGGCTTCTACGAGTTATTGGGAGAGTTTTAATAAAAGTAATGTATTCTACCTGTATGTACAGTACATTTTTCATGATGAATACATAGGACAGCAGTAGTACTTAATCTCTCCTGTAGATGGCGACAGCAAACCAGAGGAATCCGTGATGAAGATTGAAACTTTTCCAATATCTTCTTTGTATATTGATTTCTGTCTTCGTGAAAATAAAAAAAATAACATCTTTCCATCATCCAGCTTCTCCTGACCGGAAGCTCAGTGTAAGAAGTCAGGATCCAATCTCTATTTTATATTTTCCTTTGAGTAGACCAACAGTTGTTAGTCAGTCAGTTGATTGATTAAAAAAAAAAAAAACAACTAATCTGGAATCATTTTGATAATTGATTAATCGTTTAAATACATTTTCAAGCAAAAATGCCAAACACTGTCAGGTCCCAGCCTCTCAAATGTGAGGATTTACTGCTTTCTTTAATCCATGATGAAATACTGCTTAGCTGCATTATTCTCTCTCTTTGAGCGATGCTGTTAAAGCAGGTGTAAAAACATTTTGCCAATAGTTTTTGACTGTTATGATGAATTAGGTTGTTCTCTACCACACTCTTCTCATTTCCATGCTGACGATGTCTAATATTTCAAAAACTATAGAGACAAGTTGCTGTGATGAATGCAGTTTTAGGCTTCACACACTCAACACTGGTTTTCCCTCACTTCCCTAACTTATAGATTCAGATTTGAAGCTTTATTATAGATTGAATAACCCAACAGTATATACAAATGCAGCTGAATAATTAGCTGATTAGTCAATTAGACAACTGACAGAAATAGTTTCAATAGTATAAGAGATGTTTCAAGGAAAAAAGTCATTCGTGATACCAGCTTCTCAAATATGAGAATTTGCTTTGAATTATTCTAATAATTGAAACTTGATTTTAATGATTTTGAGGTACTGACTGTTGTTGGACCAATCCATTAAATGAGAAAATATCTGACATTTTCTGCCACTTTATGCTTTTACTCCACTACATTTCTTTGACAACTTTAGTTACTTTGCATATTCAGATTATTAAATAACACAGAATATAACCAGCAAATAAACTATGATGTATTATTATAGGTTAAGATAGAAAGGAGTGAGGGGATTCACAAACTAGCAGTATATAAAGTAATTAAAATTAGCCCCACATTTAACAGCTGCAACATTAAAAACTGATTTATGTACTTTTACTTAAGTTACATTGTAATGCAGGACTTTTACTTGGAACAAAGTATTTGTACACTGTGGTAGTGCTTCTTCTTCCACTGGTGTAATGTAGTGGTTTGTGTCGCTCTGCATTGTATTCCATATGCTTTGCGCGCGCGCGCCCTGGAGCATCCCACCGTGAGCGTGCGCGGCGAAGGGGCGGGGCCGCGCGGAGTCAGCGCAGGCAGGGATGAGAAACTTGTCCCGGATATTTACCTAACTCTACCTGGCTCTTCCGACGCTCCCCGTCCCGAGGTTTCCACAGCGGACAGCCTGAGGAATATGATCGGTCTCTGACGCGGGACGACAGAGGTAGACATATCTCCTTTTTTTTGGTGTTTTAAACCTTCTCGAAGCACAAAAAAACATTCACTTGGCCAAGCTGTAGTGTCGAGCTGCGCCGTGGTTGGAGGAAAGTTTACCAGTGGAGACTGTTCCTCCTTTTGGGTGTAGCTGTAGAAAAGTGCAAGTTGTCAACAGGTTCCTTGTTCGCACTCGGGCTCAAAGTCCAGCGGGGTGACTGCAGAGTTCATTACCGACAGACTGGGAGAGTCGGACAACAAAAATATGGGCCTGACACTCTGAAACAGGCCCTGTTTATACATTGCTATGTGTGCGTTTGTTGAAGTAGCAGTGGAGGCTGTAGATTAGCTCTACCATCTATGCTAGGTGTGTTTATATACGGCAGTACTCAGTTTTAAGTTATGCAGGTAAGACTGTGACAGGAAACTTTGCGTTAAAGGCAATATAAAGGAAAGATCTTTATTTTTATTTCCTCATCTGTGGCTGTTATGTGGACACAAACCTCAACATATCAGACATGGCTGTAAGATGCACAACACGAAGTGAAGTCATGGTCTCTGCATCATGATGAATCTGCAGCTCTTAAATGTAGCATTTGCTTGTAAATTCATTTGACGCCTGCCTGTGAGGGGCTTATTATGGAAAACAGGTCATCAAACTGAGACCAGCTCTGTTTTAATATATTCAGAGTGTGTCACTGTGTTCAAACATTAACTCAAACGCTGTGTGTCCTTTCAGAAACACTGTGAGACCGGCCGGCCTGGATCCATTAATCGTTTACCTGGAAACCAAGACAGGACACATGTACGTACAGACACCTGCATGCATACATGTCTCTCTCTCTCTCTCGCTCTCTCTCTCTCTCTGTCATACACACACAGCACAGATTGAAATTGTCACAGCTGGGGCAAGTTATTGGGTTTTAGTGCAAACGTGCACGCATGCATGTGTAGTGCATGTGTGCATTGCTTCCACCGGCTGTTCTCAGATCAGTAGTAGTGCTGTAGATGGGCGTGATCAACTCTGAAAATGTTTAACATTCTTATCATTCAGCTGCCTGCAAAAGGCGGAGACACAGAGGGAGAGCAGCAGGGAGAGGGAAGGGACATGTTCAGACCCAGGCCAAATAATAAGGAATTACACAAACACACACACATGCAGTCACTCCTTCGCATTCACGGCGCATTACTCACTGCAGCCCGATGGTTCATCCAGCACATATATTACTCACCACACACAATGTCATCCTGAGGGAGGTGCGTGGAAGACAACAGTCTGGAAACATCTGACACTGTTTTTGTGGTTGTGTGTGTATGTGTGTGTTTCCAGGTCCCCTCTCAGTGACGAGCTGAGGGCAGGGTGTTTGTCTTGAGAGGGAGGCAGAGTTACCGTGGTAACAGACATGCCAAAACCGGACCTGCTCTGCCTAGTTCAGCTGCTGGACGGCACGATCGAGACCTTCAGAGTCAGCGTGCGTAACACACACACACACACACACACACACACACACACAGACACACACACACACACACACAAACACACACACAAACACACACAAACACACACACACACACGCACACACGCGCGCGAGCACACTGTTTCCTGCCTGTTGTTGAGGAGATCATATGTTGCTCCTATCTGTCTCTGCGCTCTGCTAATGATCGTAGTGTCACTGCATGATACAGTGACCAACTACTCTTTCCCCTTCCCATTGATCCACATCTCTTGTTCAACACTGTGACCTTGGTTTGAAGGACACGCTCACCTGCTGCAACTTGCAGAGCTGGTCACACTTGGGAGCCTTGTACATCATCAGCATGTCATGTCATACGCAGCCTGACATCAGTACACTGACACGCATGCTGACAAGCATGCACACATGCAGAAAGGCAATCACAATATTGCTTTCTAGGACAGCAGCTGTGCAGCATCTTTATGTGAACGGCGGGAGGGCAGGGAGAGTGCTGTGGCTGTAATGTGCAGATGGATTCCAGTATTAAACTCTCCTTTTACTGCTGCTGTGCTTCTCATGTGTGGATAAGGTTTATGGTTTTTTGAACAGATTTGCACTGAAAAACAAGCTTTTCAGGGAGGCACGACTGGTTCAAAACTGATCTTCAGCTGGATTTTGTGTTCACACACATCAAAAAGTTTCCTGGTGCAAGAACACACTGTTCACCGCAGTTTACAGTAAACATGGGCCTCTTGTGATGTGAATATGCTTCTGATAACAGAAAGTGGGACGCAAATGCAGATGAGCTGCAGGTTATCCCTCAGAGTGATAAATAAAACAATGGCTAGCTAAAGCACAGAGTGTTGTAGATGGTCTTTTGGATATCAGACTTTCACCTGGATATATGCATTATTGAGTGTTTTTGTTTGACTTCTAAGAATTTGGGATATTTCAAATAACCACAGAGAAACTGGCATATTTTTAGAAACAGAATAATTATCCCTGTCTATACATTAAGCGCTACCGTAGCATGTGGCACGGTATGTTATGTACAACTAAGCCGCCGTTAAATGTCACTCAAAATTTTGGCTGGTATCAATGTTGTTTGTTGTTTCCATCTTTCAGAAGCAGGATGAAGGTGTGGTTCTGTTGGACCAAGTATGCGACCACCTGGGCCTGCAGGAGAGGCAGCTCTTCAGTCTGCAGATCAGAGAATCCAGCACAGCCATCGCCTCTATCACAGCCAACACACACTCTCCTGTGAGCTCACTCTTCATCTGCTGCACATTCAGGCTGAGAGTGTAATGTATTGCACTTGCTGATTGCGGTTTAGACGGTGATAACCACGGGGTATACTTGCATAAATGCTTTTTTTTAGCCCCAGTTAGCCATTATACTTAATGAATTTCTCTCTCTCTCTCTCTCTCAGAGATGGTTGGAGCCTGAGAAACCCTTGAAGAAGCAGATGAAAGGTATCTGACTTGTTATGGCTCCAGAGAATTCACTGTCTTTCCTTGGAGTTACTTCTCTAGACAAATACATTTTTTAATTCTTTGTTTTAAAATATGTTTCTCTACATTTATAGACAGAGTGTAGGAGAGAGGAGGTCCAGTAGATGGTTGAGGTGAATGTGCAATCATACATATGTGTCACTTTTGACATAGTGACGTTTCTCCGCAGGTCTTGCGTCTCCCTTTTATCTGAACTTCAGAGTGCGATTCTTCATCTCTGATCCCAACTCTCTGCAGCATGAACAGACAAGGTCAGCACATGTGCCGCTCTATTATGTGTGCTTTTGCAGCTGTCATATGTCACTAGATGAAGTGAGGAAGTTGTATGACTCAGAAAGGTCTTTTTTTGCTGGGATTATGGATAAAAATTAAAGATTCATTGGTGTTATTGTATTGGACAGTTTTTACTTCACCGTCAATGTTTGGCTCAATCTGAGGCCAAGCAAACAGATTCCTGTTTTTGTGATACAGTGGCAGCTCTAAATGGAAAATCAAACAAGATTAAGAGTTTACGGCCATGGTAGCTGCCCTGACAGGCTGCACTTAGATACATCTGTGCCTTGAGCTACATGCTAACGAGCTCATAATGACCGTGCCAACATGCTGATGTTTAGCAGGTGCAGTGTTTAGCCTGTGCATTGTTGTAGTTTAGTGTGTTGGAATGCTAACACTTGCCAGTTAGCTCTGAACATAAAGTAGAGCTCAATATGGGAATGTGTTTGTTTTTGCTGGTGTTTGGTCATAAAACAAAAAAACTGATGATGGTGCTGATGAAAAGTCAGATGATCACCAAATTTGTTACAATTCATCCAGACAAGAGGTTGAACATTTGTCAGTCGGGATAAGTTACAGCCTAAACTTGTTGGTGATGCCTGATGAAAAGTGAGGGGCTCATCATATTGGTAGGATTCATCCTCTGGGGACCATGATTGTCTATAGAAATTTTGCAATCCACTAAATAGTTGTTGACATATTTCAGTCTGGATCAAGGTGGTGGATCAACATTGTCATCCCTACAGCTGCCGGCGTCCCTTAAAACTCCAGAATGTTAAAAGAGGTTTCTGTAGGAAGCAGAAAACAACGCATGAGTTGGTAAAGTTCCTCTTGTCTCATCCCTGCAGGCACCTGTACTTCCTCCAGATCAGAAGTGACATTAGAGAAGGACGGTAAGTAACACACAGACCCCATGCCCTTGTCCACAGTTTGTATTTAGTTGTTATAGTGTATAATCATGGCGCATGATTGCAGGTTGCAGTGCCCGCTGAGTGCAGCTGTAGTATTGGCTTCTTACGCTGTGCAGTGTAAGTCCCATCTCTTCCTCCAGAAACAAATGATTAATGACTTAATAATAACTGTGAGTAATTATTCCAGTTGAGGATGCTGTCATTTAGCAGCAGCTCTCTCACAGTACCCTAGTTGTCAGTGTGTGGATCTGGTAATGTGTGTCTGTGTGGATGCTCAGCATGTCTGTCTCCTGCAGCGGAAATGGGGGATCACTGTCCGTCCCGACTCCCTGGTTACATCTCGAAGTGCTACTTCATTCCTGAGCAGGACGAGGACTTCCTGTCTAAAGTGGAGGATCTGCATCCACAGCACAAGTAATTCAGTTTGTTACATCTAGTTGCTACTGGAAATCAAATGGCTTGTTGTGCAGTTGGCTGCTGGTGTTGTATATGACTGTGTGTGTTGGTTCTCAGGGGCCTGAAGCAGAGCGAGGCAGAGCTGTGTTTCCTCAACACAGCACGGACGCTGGAGTTGTATGGAGTGGAGCTGCATGCTGCCATGGTAGAGCGATTCTCTCGGTTAAATTCTCATATAATGTCACATGTTCCAGTTTAACGTCCTCTTATGTATGACCCTTTTGTCATTCCCTCATCTTTCTTCTTAGGACACCAACAACACCCCTCTGATGGTGGGTTTGGCCTCCAGTGGTGTTGCAATATTCTGCAATACAATTTGCTCCAGTTTCTTCCCCTGGTGAGTGATCACACCACTAATTACAAGGCTCGTTCCTGTGTTGTATGAAGCCTTCAACAAATTGCGTTCTTCACATGTAGGGGGAACATCATCAAGATTTCATTCAAGCGGAAACGCTTTCTTATACATCTGAAACGTAAACATGTGAGTCCCTCTACTGTTTATTTATTCTGCCCTGAGCAGATTGCTGCTTTTAATTGCTCGACACACTTGGCTGTTAAATCTACTGAAATGGAGTCAGCATAATTTTCTGATTGCTTTTATGTTGAGCTGTGATGTAATTATAGCTGAAATTAGGACTACATGGTACACACTGCACAGATGTGACTATGGCATTGATTGAATGATTCACATCCAGATCTTTGGCAGATTGTCTTTTTGTGTTTCTCTGTGTGAAAAGTAATAAGTAAATCATTCATAAAAAATGTGAGAGGAAGCAATGTTTTACTGCCGGGAAGAAAAGAACTCGAGCAGCTCAAGTTTCATAACGGAGATGTGACCTTGAATATTGGAGTTACATAATATAGCTGTGCAAAACACCTAAACTCTGCGTGTTGCAGGGGGAGACACAGGACTGTGAGGTGTCTCTGGTTCTGCCCTGTCCCAAGACCTGTAAGAACCTGTGGAGGTCCTGTGTGGATCATCACTCCTTCTTCTCCTCCAGCCGGACTACCAGGAGCCCCAAACACAACAACAGCACGGTTCAGTCCTACAGAAAGCTCATAACACAACACCTGGGCCTCGGCAACACTAAAACTGACAGGTGAGCCTGCTTTTTGTGCATATTCACATGTACGTTTTCTTCATAAATACCGAACTTGCCCAACTTTTCCTTTCCTTCCTTATTTGCAGTGGTCCAGTGTGCCAGCGTGTGGTGGGAGGGATGGTGTGGAACCCAGTGCTGCGGAGGTCAGTTTCATCAGAGCATCTCGAGACTAAGAGTCTGCCCTCAAGATCCCCCCCGACCACCCCCAACTGGTACGAGCTGCAGCATCAACCCCACCTTTAATGAGAGACTGTAGTTTTTGTCCTGAGGCCTCAGCATCTCTTCTCTGTCTGGAGCTCAGTTTGTGTCCCGTCATTTGATCAAACGTTATACTCAGCTGCTCCTCTTGGCAGGCGAAGTCCTCGAGTTCGCCATGGCATCCGTAAACCTCGCCCATCCTCAGCTGAATTGACCACTGACCTGAAAGACATGTCAGAGGGAGAGGATGTCTTCTACACATACAGGGCGTCAGTGAGCAGCAGCAAGGACAGTGAGGGAGACACTTTGCCGCATCAGTTAGTATCATTTACAACAGAAATGTGTGTCTTTATCGGCCTGACATTCTGTATGTTCGGGCTGAAAGTTCAATCATTTTTCTATCAGAATTGGACCGAGTGCAATTCTATGAATGTTTTACCAATGTGTAAGAGGTGAAAGTTGCAATTTGTGGCTGTTTATGACAAATGTGACAGCTGTTGCCAACAAATTTACCAAGATGTAGCTGATTAACATTTAATCCATGAGCTGGCCAAATGACTAAAAGGAGCAGCTGTTATTTGGTTAATAAGTTTTTAAATAAGGCCTTCAGCACTAATTAGCCTCAACCAAAGATCATTTTGATATCTGGATGTTTGGAAAGATGGAGAGGTGAAATTTGTGATTATTAGTACAAACTTATCACGCTTAATACTGGGTAGCGCTTTAATTTATTAAAACGCTTCTAGAAAATATTTTCCCCAAATCATTCAGTCCCAATGTGTGTTGTCAAAGCATCTATGGAGAAAAAGTGATTAGGATATGAGATGAGTCAGACTAATGTTATTATCACACCTGAAAGTCGTCTATTATTCTACATATCAGGCTGAAAAGAATATTTTTACTTCATCTCTTTCAGCATCTCTGGCACTTACAACCATGTGACAGATGAGGCTCTGTTGCAAACTGATGACAGCATCGGAGAGGAGGACAGTGACCACAGCTCACACCACTACAATAAGGTCCGTGATCTCATCATCAACTCTGAATAAGTGTATTACTGTATATCCATGCACGTGTGTGAGTTGATTCTGAGCACTTGTGTCTATGCAGGGTGCCCTCGGCGACGGTGACTTGATGCTAATATGCATTGCCCCCGATCACGAGGGCAAGTTTGGCTTCAATGTTAAAGTGGGTCCCTCTCTTACTCTCCTTGTGTGTCTCTAACCCTCACCACACGAGGCAAAGTTGTAGGGGTTTTTTGTTTGTTTACACACATTATGCTTGAGTCGTCACTCCTCTGCTCTTGCTCCATGTCATTTCCCAACTCCTCCTAGGGTGGGGTGGATCAGAAGATGCCTCTAGCCATATCCCACATTAAACCTGACTCTCCGGTAAGAACGGACTCAGATGTGTTTGTGTTTTGACGGTCTGGTGTCTGCAGGATGTGTCAAAATACCTTTATGATGAAATGTAAGTACAATATGTGCTGAAGGACAGATATTTAGCCAGATGGACTGGATTGAAACAGAGCTGTAACGATTAGTCACTGCATTCATTAGTGGCTCGACAGAAAAATTTAAACTCTTGATGAGCGATTAATCATGTAAGTTAAGCAATGCCAAAATGATGGTGAACTGAATATTGGGGTTTGGACTGTTGGTTGGACAAAATAAAGAGGGTGTCACCTTTGGCTTTAGGAAAGATGATGAAGTGATGCCCAGACAGTGATATTTGGTAGTTTGAAAAATGTCAATGCTCTGTGGTGGAGAAATTAAGTAATGGTGACACTTTTTCTAAAGTAGTAGTAAGTTCTTGTACACTGACACTGATACTGCATATCTGCTGATTTCAGCTGTCAAGCTTTTAAATGACCCTGTGTTGTTTGTAGGCAGGTCGATGTGAGCCCAAACTCCTGGAGGGAGACCTGGTGGTCCTCATCAATGGTCGAGACATTTCTGAACACACACATGACCAGGTCGTCATGTTCATACGAGCCAGCAGAGAGTCGCACTCCAGAGAGCTGGCCTTGCTTATTAGGCGTAAAGGTGTGTGCATGCATGTGTGTGTATGTGTGTGTGTGTAACAGAGAGACAAAACTGCTGAAGCAGCATGTGATCCAAGTGTGCATCCTGTCTTGTCATGCTTCTATGAATATTCATCACAGCCTTGAACCGTCCTTGTATTCCAGGTCCTGGCCGTGCGGTGCCCCAGCTGCAGTTGCCTCCCGCCCTCACACTCACCGGCCAATCGCAGGGAGAAAAGCCGCAGTCATCTGGCCAGTTGGAGCGGGTCACGACACTGGAGGAGTCAATGAGACAGCTGGAGAGAGGAATACAGTCTGGCACACTCTGTTTCCATTTCGAGGTATTTAAAATGCCGGCTGGAGCTAAACAGTGAACGGGTACTTAGAAATGTATTTATAAGCAGCACCAGAATACATCTTTATTTTAAGCAGGATTTAGTTTGTCCATTTAGTTATTTCAGGGATCATAATGAGCCTTTTAAGTGCTGGCTTTTTGGACAGATGTTCACATGGACCCCTGACAATGTAAAACAAAGATGGGCTGGAATTTGTAGTTTTTGTGTGTATGCCTCTGTGTGTGTGTTTATGCGCCTGTGTGTGCTTGTAATTCGTAGAATTTATACAGGAGGAAGCCAGGTCTGTTTCTAAGCTGTGCTCGCCTCCCTGAGAACATGGACAAGAATCGATATAAGGACGTTTTACCCTGTAAGTTATTCTGTCTGTGTGTCAGTGCCCTGCTGGTCGTCTCTTCTCTACCTGGTGCCTTCCCTCCCCGATCCCTCCCACCCTCAGCTCTGTGCTGCCTTTCTAATCTTGAGCTGGAGCTGTGGCACCTCATGAAATTAAATTGGTTGGGCCTGTGGTGCGTTGATGGCTCTGTTATGACCCTCACATGCTGCTGTCCTGCTCTCCTTTCAGATGATTCGACCAGAGTGGTGCTCCAGGGCCGGGAGGACTACATCAACGCCAGCCACATCACGGTGTGCATCACTGATATGAAATTATGCATCTTGTCCCTGTCATTTAAAATTTAATGTAAACTCATCCTCCGTGCGGATGTGTGTCTGCATCTTTTTGTGTTTATTTGTCTGTCTCTTAGGTGGCGCCCCCAGTGTCTGGTGTATGTTTACGTTATATTGCGGCTCAGGGTCCATTGCCACAGACCTGCACTCACTTTTGGCAGACTGTTTGGGACCAACAGATACACACCATCATCATGTTAACAACTCTGACAGAGAGGGGACGGGTATATATACATCTGCACATTCATACTGTAAACAGCCACATTTACACATGAGTGGAAATGAGTAAACAGAAAGGGAAACAGCTCAGTGTGAGCGGCGCATTAACACAGCGATTACCGCAGCTCTGCTTGCACATTATTACATGCTGTGTCATGTTTCATTTGGTGCATGATTACTGTAATTACAGGGTTCAGCTGTGATGTTTGCACACAAAAATAATCAATTGGCACAGTTGTGAGTAATTATAGGGTTTCACTGTGTGGAGAATAGCTAATTGTAAAATGAGAGCAGGATGGCAATGAGATAAGTAATTTGTGGGTAAAGACACATGCACACAGAGACAGAGGCATACAGTTATCAAGGTCTTGGTGAATGAAGATGTCTCTGTCTCAGCTCGCCTGTTGCTTGGTAACCAGATGCTTTCATTAATTGATCATTTTCCTGATATTCTCCAAGTGTCCTGTTTTTCCTCTCTACTTGAGGACCACAGACATTGACAGTCAGTTCACATCCTGCTCCTGATGAATTGCTTTTGTTCCTCAGTCTGCCGAGTGGAACGTACCACACCGTCGAATATGAGTTTGACTTCATGAGACCTGAGCGCAGCTGATGTAGCAGCAGTAGTAAATCCTGTCCTGATTGATGACTCATGTCAGATGTAATGTAATTTATCAGCTGATGTCATGTGCTTGCAGACCAAGTGCCACCAGTACTGGCCGCATCCGCCGGAAGTGAAGGATTACGGGCACATGCGGGTCAAGTGTCACTCTGAGGAGTGTAACCTGGCGTACGTGACACGACAGTTCACCCTGACACACAAACAGGTACAGCAGCAAATAGAGATGCAATGATTAGTCAATTATATAACAGAAAAGTAACACACGGCAACGGATGTAGTGAGGTACTGATCACTGGAAGCAGCAGTCATCAGATTGTCGATCTTGAAGAATGTCTGAGGGCCGAAACATTATCTTCAAGAAAGAGAAAGAGTATGCAAACACTTTTTTCCTGCTCTCAGTCATCAGTCAATTAACAGAAAATGAGCTGGCAGTTATTTTGATAATTGGAAAATTATACAAAATAGTACAAAATCTAAATATTCTCTCTGAAAATACAGTATGTTGCTTTTCCTTGTCTTTTGTAGTGAATGTTATTATTTTTGGGTTTTGGATTTTAGTTCAGACAAATCAAGACCTTTGAGATCACTTGGATTCTGGGGCGTTTTTAAACTGCTCTGATCTCATATAGGCCAATCAGCTAATTGATTAATTGGGAAAATAGGGGGCAGATTAGCCAATTATGAAAATAATCATTAATTGCAGTTCTAGTAGCAAAGTTCACACCTGCTTTCATATCCAGATGAAACATGAGCAAAGCATGACCGTGTCACACAACACACAGAGTTCTTCTGCTGGTATCTTTGCACTGACATGTTCCATGTTAGTGCCATATGTCACATAACAGAGCTCGCCACAGGCAGCAGCCACTCCTGGCAAACTATTTGCAGCCAGCATACATCACTTCCATGTGGGTGGTTTGGTGTGTATGTGTGCATGGGTGAGCATGTGTATTAGTGTGTATTCATGTATTTTTTGTGCGTGTTGGTGCAGGAGGGCAGGTGTGTTGGTGTGTGCGGGTCTTTCTGAGAAGTTTATGTGGTAGATAACCAGATTAAATGAGCTGTTTTCCACATGGAGCTCCATGGCGAACAGGTAAACAAACAGATAATGCTCAAGGAGGCATGAAGTTTGAATGCACACACATGCATACACAGATACTGCTGTGTGGGCCCATCTGTTCCTCTGGTGGAGCGAGTTAATCCCTGCATGGAGTCACAGGTCACATGACTGTTATAAACTCTAAACTCAGCTATTCTCCTCCCCGCCTTCACTTTTTTTTTCCCAGCTCTGGTCTTCTCCTCTGTCCTCTCTCCACCCCACCTGTTTTTCTGTTTTCATCTCGCCGTGTCCCTCTTCACTTCCTAATCTCAGTGTCACCTACTGGTCATGTGTAGGCTGCTTCTCCTCACCTGCTCTGTTTTTCCACTTCACCCTCTGTGGGTTTTGTTTTCTCACACACTGAGTGTTGTCAGAGTTTCAGTCTCATGTGGGGGATGTTTTTTCCTAAAGGTTACATGGTCATTTTAAATATGGGTAATGTAATAATTAAATTTGCTTTTTTTTATTTGTGTGTGTGTGTGTGTGTGTGTGTGTGTGTGTGTGTGTGTGTGTGTGTGTGTGTGTGTGTGTGTTAGCGAGGGGAGGACCGTGCAGTCACACACCTGCAGTATGTTGCGTGGCCGGACCACGGCGTACCCGATGACCCTTCAGACTTCCTGCAGTTCATCAACTCAGTTAGGGAGAGGAGGAGAGGTGAAGAACCACTAATGGTACACTGCAGGTAATGCACGCACACACACACACACACACACACACACACTCTAATTAAACACTGTCAGCATGTACTGTACCTGCCTCTACTGTACCCTTAGAGTTTGTTTTGAATCACTCTTTCAGTGCTGGGATTGGACGGACAGGTGTTCTGATCACCATGGAAACGGCGCTGACTCTGTTGGATGCGGGTCGGCCTCTGTTTCCGCTGGACATTGTCAAAACACTGAGAGATCAGCGAGCCATGATGGTTCAGACCACGGTACAGAGAAACAGGGCGAGGATTTGTGCTTAAAAGCTGGTTCATACTCCGCAAATGATACTTTTGACCACAGTGATTCTTCTCTCCCTTAATTGATTCTTCGTTTTATTTTGCAGCAGAGGACTAAAATGTTTTAACAGTACTTTGCGCCTTGTTTTAGTCTGTTTTAGAGGAATGTCAGTCAGGTCAACATTATGCACAATGTTTTTGGAGTTCGTCACAGTTGCAGAGGTGTTTATTTCCTTTATGTTTTCAAAATTGAACAATGTATGCTGCAGAGCTGTTTTTGCCAGTCTCCTTTTTACAGAGTTTACATTTTAGCCTTACATCTTAGTCACATACTTTCTCTTGTCTCTTGACTCGAAATGCTATTGCGTGCACAGAAGATGCAATTTGTTCCCACATTTCGGTTAATTCACGCGCAAAAGGTCGGTCGGAAAAAACGACAGGAGCATTGTGTTGCACTAGCTCTCTCTATATATACGCTAATCTCCCGTGCATGAATTTACCAGAGTGTGGGAATTAATTGTATTTCATGAACAGGCAATAGCGTTTCGAGTGTTGCCTCAACATATAAGACTGTGTAGGTGATCACCTTCTGGAAGATTGAAAAATCTGTTGAATGCTTAGTTTCTTTAAAAATACTGTATCAAGGACTTCTGAGGAGGAGACTGGCTGTGAAATTCACTGTGCTCAAAATATCTTTTTAAAGGTCAATCTTGCAGTTTTTGACATCTGTGGAATTATCATTAATAGAAATGTGACTGCCACAGTATTACGCTGATGGCTGATGAGCTGAAGCAGGCCGGCGGAGGTTGGAAGCCGTGCTCTGTGGCACCTCAGTGGTATCTGTCGGGGGAGAGGAAAGTGTTACTCATTGCTTTGGTAGGAGGCAGTGCTGGCAGTATGGCAACCCTCCAATCACAACCCCGCTTCTAGGCCACTACTGCTACCACTATCGCCTTTATTTTGAAAGGAGATCCAGTCCCAGAGGCTTTGATGTCTCTCTGATGTTTTTGTGCTGATGGAACACTTCCTCAGGTTTCCCTCATGTGTTTGTGTCTCTGACAGTAATGGAAAACATGCACAGTTGGAGGACAGACCTTCATGTTCAGGCTCCATATGTTGAAGGATTCGGCTGGCAACAGATCCCATGAAAAGACTAAAACCTACAATGTGTTAGTCCGTCTTTCAGTCGTCTGTTTCAAATCAATCTCGCCATGAGGTCCACTCAGTAGCCGTTGTGGAGCTTTCGACCGTATCACGCAGTCATCCTCAGGAGACGGAGTTGCCACAAATATTCAGTTTTATTTTAGCGATGCTAGCAGCATGGCTCCATGTATGGCAATGTCAGTCATTTGGTCGGTCAGTGCTACCTAGCAAATGTTTGCATGCCAACAAGCTGAACAGAGAGGATGAAAATGGTAAACATTAAACCTCCTGAACGTGGGGCATGTTAGCAGGCTGACATTAGCATTTAGCTAAAAGCACTCCTGTGCTCTGAGAACAGCTAGTATGGCTGTAGACACAAAGAAGAAACAGCTGGGTACTACAGTTTTTAGAAAAGGTGACTCAGACAGCAGTAAAAAGTGCATGTTTTGGGGACTATTTTCAGTGTGTTAGTGAGTGTTGCTGCAGCAGGATGGCGTATGTGGAATTGACTTAAAATAAACAACAATGCCTGTGTTCATTGTAATAAAGAAACACATTACACAGTGCAGCACTGTGGCTCACTGATGTGTTTTAATATGTTTCGCACAACAATGGAGCTCTTTGACACAGGAGAATAAGTTATGGCAGACTTCTCGTTTCCCAGACAATACTTGTTAAAAGGATCATCTCTTTTCATGGAATTTGAATGTATTACCTTTCAAAAACAGCCCTGTTGTATTATAGCTGATAACACTTTGCATTTTTTGTGCTTCAGGGTCAATTCCAGTTTGCATGTGAGGCCACTCTGCGAGTCTACAGAGAGAAACAAGGCGGATCTACGGCACCGTAGGCGAATCAGCAACAGGACAGGAACAGACACACTTAACACTTTCACACACTTTCAGCCTTGTCTCATTGCAGACGACTTTCATGGAGGGACTTACAGCATTGTAATGGATTAACCTCTGTCAACGACTGGTACACAGTGTATAATGAGAGTATAACTAGCTTCAGAGCACAGCTGTCTGTGATCTGTGTAGCCTAGATTCAGTGTGAGAGAATGAATCATACACCTAGTAGGCCTTAGTTTTAATAGAGCATTAAGCTTGTAAAGGCTGCGGTCTCCATAGAGACTGATGTAAGACTGATAAGAGCTGCTAATTTCTGTCCAAGAGGCCACTCAGGAGTGTTGCCTCTACTTGTTAAGCTATGTGTGCCTTAGACTGACGCCTCCCAGTCAATTAATCGAACAGGGCAGGAGAGGCAGACCGTGATCGATATAATCTGCAGTTTATCTGTGTTTCCAAAGAGGAAGAGCAAGGCAGGCTTTAGATCACTGCAGCGGATAGTGTAAGGTCACGGTGGCCCGCTTGAGGAGCATCACACCCGCTGTTCAACACCCGTAAATTATTAAGACACAAAATAAACACTGATTTATACTGACGAGTCTGCTTTGTCATTTGATCACTGAGTGAGGATGTGTCACTTCTGTTTAAAAGCTCGGCGGTGTCTTATAGCAAAACCCATTTTTACACTTCTCCGCAGGATGAAGCTGCTCTCTGAAGAAGTACAAGAGTGGTCTGCTTATTTAACCTTCAGCTGAGTGCTTCTAAAGCTGGCATCGTATCAGCGAAACTGTCTCAGCATCACGAATCAGCCAAGACCTGTCTAGTTATGAGAAAATATTGACTTACAGAAACACAATTTAACAAAATGTGAAACTGCTGTGAGGATTCATAATAATGGCAGTAAAATGAAAGAAGGGTGATACAGAGTCTCATAATTTCACTGAAATTATATCAACCATGTCCAGAACCAAGAGACTGATGCAAAAAAACCCACATTTGTAAGATTTGTCCAAGAGACGCACATCTGAAGGTTTGTGTGGATCTGAAGCTGCCACCAAGGATGTGGAGGTGATATTCTCAGCCTCCAGTCAAAGATTTGCTCATGTACTGGACCCCAAACAGCAATAATGATCAGAAGGAAAATGACTCTCAGGAACCAGAAGACACCTGGAGAAACGTCTTTTCAGGATTGTGTGATAGATTTGATGCTGCATGTGGAAGAATCTCATATAAAATAGGATATTTCCTCTCACAGGACGCGTCTTTCTTTTGGAATTAGTATGAAAAAAGCATGAGGTGGAGTCATGAGAGAGTTACACTTTTCTACTTTCTCTCAGAACTGAATAGTTTATTTTTCTTTTTGGGTGACCCCATTTGTGTTTGTTTGTTTGTTTTATGTTGTTTTTTTTTTTTCTTGCAAGTTAAGTTCCACATTGTGGGCAATAAAATATTTTAACTCAATGGAAAAGAAATCGACCAGCATTATTGTTTTTACAGAAAATAAGACTGAATAGATAAAATAAATATTTTTCAAAACTCAAAATAAATTTTAAAATTATGTGACGGGGTGTTGGGGCGGGGGGGCTTGAACTCATGATCTCACTCTTACACGCGGTAAGTCACCATCATTACGCTGGGGACCCCACCGGAAATCCTTTAACGACCCTTGGGACACCTTGGACCCCACCTTGGACACCACCTTGGGAACCACTGACGATCCACTGTAAACTATTCCCTCGCCTGGCGGGCTCATGACAGACAGGTGGCGCTGGTTGGGTCGGCCTGTCGGGAGGAACAGAAGTTTGTTCTGCGCTGTGTTTTTACGCAGGCGCAGATCACACTGTTTGTCCAGTTTCGTTGGTTGACTTTTACCTGTGAGATAGATTAGTTTCGGTTCGCCGGTGGGAATAAGCAACAGCCACCACCAGGGTCCGGTCCAGAGGTGACAAGACTTTCCTCCTCCCTCCGGCCCCGTGTGACTCAGGAGCTCCCACTGCGGAGCGTCGGACGGGATTTCTCCGGGATTTTAGAGTCGGTGCGCAACAGCGAGCAAGGCAGGAGGCAGGTGCACGGGAGAGGACAGGACAGGGAGGAGGAGGAGGAGGAGGAGGAGGGCTGTTTGTATTTCCGTGAGAGAGTCTTGTCGTTCACACCGGGCCGAATGATTGGTGGTCAACTGGTTGGCGCCTCGGTGGTCGATCTGTCTTAGTTTCATTAGTATGCGGCTGGAGTCCCCCCGCTGCTGCCGACATCCAGCCTGAGGACTGATCGGCAGCCCTGAAGTCTCCTCCGTGCCTGCTGAGTGACTCCTCGCCCCGTGGAGGACGAGGAGGAGGCGGCGGCGGCAGCAGCACAAGTCGGACCCCAGCGGCACCGACTGTTCTGTGGAACAGTTTTCACGGACGCACCACGGACCTCCTCGCCTTGTGGATCAGGAAAATGATGGGCTTTCTGCGCCGGACGTTCAGCCGTCGCTCCCGGAGCCGCTTCCAGACGAGAGAGCGGGACGAACGGGACGGTAAAGGGGGGGGAGATGGAGGGGGAGGAGGAGGGGTGACCGGGAACCCCCTGCTCCTGGCCCATCAGCAGCAGGTCGTACACGCGCCCGCCGTGGTCACCGGGGGAGCGTCGGTTCACATCCCGGCGGCCGGGACGGCGAGGACCACCATCACCTGCCGCGTCCTGCTGCTGGACGGCTCGGATGTCAACGTGGATTTGCCTGTGAGTGTGCTGTAGCCTGTCCGGGGTGCTGACAGCGGCTCTGTGTGTTTACACTGGCCAGCAGAGTGTGTAAACAGAGTGCAGGGCGCTGGACTAGGTGGTAGCCTAGGTCAGTGTGTGTCAAAGTGCGGCCCGGGGACCCCTGGGGGACCTCGTCGGGGTTCCTGGTGGTCCTGTGCCAAAATGACAGACAGGGTCATTGCCCTGAAGTCTAATTTGCCAGCACTGAGTCAAAATAATAGTAATTCTAAAATAATTAAGAGTAACATTGATTATTCTTTAACTGTTTTATAGCTAAAATATCAAAAACGCACCGGCTCTGATTTGCAACTTTTTTCCATTTTATTTCACTGTAAATTGAAAACTTTGAAGTTTTGGAGTGATGGCCCAACAAAATGAGCAACGGATTTAACCATGTTTTTTTTACATTTAATGGGCTAAACCAAATAATCAGTGATTTAAATCTCCAGTTGTCGCATCCCAAGTTAAAATCGATAACACTATAAGTCTAGAATGTGCCTGTTGGAAGTTCGGCACAGATAAGTTTCCCTTAACCAAAGTTTCACTGCCTGTAGTATCATAGTGGCCTATATAGTATTAGTGTGTGTTTGCAAGTGTGTGTGTGTCTTCCTGTACAGTGAGAGATGCAGCTCCAGATGGTGTTATGATCAGCCAATTCATCACATTACTTCCCCATTCTGACTGCAGGGAAATCTACGACAGACCTGAAGCTGCCCCCATGTGCTTGCTCTTTTACAGCATCTTCCTTTCTCTGTCTTCCTCTTCTCTCTCTCCCTCAGTCTATTTGTCTGTATCTGATCTTCCTCAAGCAATCTCCACTCTCCCCCTGACTCCCCCTCCCCGTGCCATCTTCCCTCCTAATCTTCTTTTACACTCCCTCTGTGGCCTGCTCCCTTGCTCATTGTCTTACTCTTTCACACTCTGCCTCCTCGTCTTCCTCCCTCCTCTTCTTCTTCTTCTTTTCCCTCCTGCACTCCATCCATGTCCCTCTGTCTTGCTCTATTCCCCGACTCCCTGATCTGATTTACCACTGTGAGGACTCTGTGTCACAGACGAGTGCTACGAGCGTGAGGGGTAGGTGGGATGATGAGCGAGTGTGTGGGCATTCGTGCGTAAGTGGCTTCTTGTAAGATGTTTTCCTTTTGAAGGTTACGTGTGTCACTGAAGCTGTTGCGTGCATGCGTCACCTTCCAAGCACTCAGCCGGTGTATAGTGGGCTATAGAGAGTATTTCTCTTGTCCTGCAGGGAGATTAGAGCTGTAAGACAAAGGCGCAGCTTCTGCTGAGGTTTTACAGCTCCCACAACAAAACGACACAGGGCTTGTCAGGCTGGCTGCTTAGTCACAGGTGTGTTGGAACAAGTTTGTTCATGTCAGGTGAACAGAGGAGAGCTGAAACTGGCCTATTAAAGCTTATTAGTCTGTCACTTCAGGCCGAGTGAAAACAAAAGGTAGAACAGGAACAGTGAAATATTCAGCTCAGTGTGTGTCTCCTGTGTGCAATTGTTGCCACTGTGTGTGCACCCATGTGATTCCAGTGATTTCAATCAGCCTCTCTAAACATGCAGCAGAATGAGCAAGAGCGTTCTGGTGATTTTTTTTTCCCCCCTGTCCCCAATCCCTTAATACCACTGATTTCCTCACACATTCATACACTCACCAGGAAGTTTAGACTGGTTATCAGGATCCAAAGTACAAGGCTGTCATCCTTCCACACACCCACTATGTGTTATATGGGTCAGACTGGGGTTAGGTCTTCATGTGGGGCGATGAAGCTCACGAGCCGTTCAGATGGGACAAAATGCTGTTACAGTGGCTGTGCTTGAGTGCAGTCTTCTTGGTCGTGTGTGTGTTATTGACAAAGGCCTGAATAAGGACCTTTCCCTCAGGGGCTTGTCCTTCTCGCTTTGACCGAGATGCACGCGCACACGCACACAGACACACTCTGTGTTATGGACACTTAGTAGTGAAACTAAGTTTTAAGACTCAGTTTAGAGTTAGGGAGATAAGATAAGATAAGATAGATTGAACACATGTAGCTTAATATGTTACCTTTTATTCTTCTTTACAGAGTAAATCCAAAGGCCAGGAGCTTTTTGACCAGATCATGTACCACATAGATCTGGTTGAGACAGACTACTTTGGATTGCAGTTCATGGACACAGAACAAGTCTCAGTGAGTAACAAGCAACAAGCTCTTACTTCTATCACAGCAGACCACAAGCTGCTCTAACTCACCCTCTCATTCTTTTGATCCTTGTCAGCACTGGCTGGATATGTGCAAGCTTATAAAGAAACAGATCCGAGGTAAGTTCAGTTCACCTGTTTGCTGATTAGGCCCACTTGTGTGTGCAGGACAATGTGCAGCGTACTGTATGTGCATGTGGAAGCAGGTAAGTGGGGAGCAGGTGGTGCATTATCCAATGTTGACATGGTGATTAGCATGTGCATTAGGAGCTGTACCCTTGTTTGCTCTTCAGCTTGTATCAGCGGCGTGAATGGTACAGGGGTTGGGGAGAGGCTGATGTTGTCCTTTCGTTTTTTGAGCTGTAGTTCAGGAGCTTAAAAGAAAGTCTGACTGATGTTGAAGCGAAACAGGAAAGAGATTATAAAGTAGATTACAAAGAAATGTGGGTGATCAAAGATTTATGACTGGGGCGATGGTGATGGATGGACTGGATGAGATAAACTGGATCAAATAAATCATCAGATTCCATTTGATTGAATAAATGTACGGTAAATTTCTACATCATCTCCCTCCACCTCTTTCTCTTCCTGCCTCACACACATAAACACGTTTTTTTCTTTATTTTTTAAATCTATATACACTTTGCGCTCTCTTTATTTCTCTTAGATGGGCCTCCATACAGACTCTTCTTCAGAGTAAAATTTTACTCTTCAGAGCCAAATAACCTGCGTGAGGAATTTACAAGGTAAAACTCTCACACACAAACCATACACACATGAACACACACAGTTTTCTCAGGAGCCCAGTGCAGAGGTCCAAAGGGGATGTGGGGCTAATTACTTTGCTGCTGTGGGCAGATTCAAATCAAGGCCAAATGGACGGAGACTTGTTATAACAAATTACGTGTCAGAGATGAAGAAAGCTTGTGATACATCAATTGATTTATGCTCTTGTTCAGTGTGAGTCTCTCACTCTGTGTTGTTTTTGTTTTTTTTTTCCAAACCAACAGGTATCTGTTTGTGTTGCAGCTTCGACAAGATATTCTGTCTGGCAAGTAAGTTCCTTTCTTGCTGTTAATGCACACCAATGTGACATACAAATGACAGTATGACACACCCAGAAACACAGATACACTCTTGCATGGAAACACATATACCAACATTTTATGTATTACATGAATTATGAAGTTTATATTATTTATGTGTTGCACATTTAAAGGAATAGTTTGAAATTTTGATACCAGTCTTGTGTCTGTATGATAACATGAAGCTACAGCCACAAGCTGGTTATCTTATCTTTGCATAAAGACTGGAAATGGGGAAACAGCTGGCCTGGCTCTGTCCAAAGGCAACACAGTCCAACTACCCGCAGTTGCAAGGCAATGCCCCTGGCCAAAAAATAGTGCATGCTGCATCATGCTCTTAAGATTAAGCAGATATTAATTGTTAATTGGGATTCTGGCAGGCAGATTTTATTACCATTGGACAGAGCCAGGCTAGCTGTTTCCCCTTGTTTCAGGTCTTTATGCTAAGCTAAGTTAACTGGCCGCTGGCTTAGTGAGAAACATGAGAACAGTATCAATCTTCTCACTGAAGTCTGGATGAGAAAGTAAAGAAGCCTGTTTCCCAAAATGTCAAACTAGTCCTTTGAAAATGCTGAATATATTCACGGAGATGTTCACATATCACATGCTGTACACACGAGCACACTTACACCCCTTACACGTTAAAAAAGACACTACGGAGGAGAGGTAGGAAGCTAATAGCTTTTAAACTGGAAGCTACATGGACAACTGACATTTCTCTGGGAAGGACAACACTCCAATAGTGTGTGATTAAAGGTGATATGAAGAAAGTATTGGATGGTGAGGGACTGAAGTAGTGGAGGCCGAGAAAGAGGAGACTTCATGTCACAGGAGCTGAGTCACCCGAGCTTATAGCCAGAGTGTAGCAGGAGGAGGTGGAAGATGGCAGAGGTGTTCTGGGTATGAAGAGAGGTGAACAGGAAGGAAGAAAGAAAAGAGATGAACAGGAGAGGATGGGTTAACCAGGTACTGTATATGTAGGCCTGACGAGTGAATAGAGGTATGTTTCAAGTGTCGCCCTGGTTAACATAATGAACAAGTAACTTCATCACTCACACATAATAAAGACAGGAAGGCAATTACAGGTCCAAATAAGAAGAGACAATGATTAAACTTGTTGGCAATTATTTCTTATTCAGCAGTCAGCATTAAGATGTTTCATAAGCCCTTAAGCAGCAGCCCACCACTGGTGTCGGTCATTACAAAAGCATAATGAAAATGACTTCATTAATACTAAATATGGTCATGCATTTTAAAAAGATGCACAAGACATTGACGATATTTTTCTAGGAGATGGAGAGTCTTGGTTTTGATACTGAACAACTTTAAACTGCACAGAAAATCCCCTCTGTGTCTTTAAGATACTTTGACCTTGTTATTTTCTAAGACTACTTGGTCGAGTGAAAGTAAGCAACTGATTTAAAACCGTTTGTGAAAGGTCTTGTGAAAGTGAGTAGTGTAAATCAATGCAGATGTTAAAGACAGTTAAGGATTAAGATAAATGAATTCGGCCGCTATAACACTGATTCATACAAGCCTAAATCTGACCTCACCTTAACTGGAACAGACGAAAACATTCACCCTAAAATAAACTTTCTCTCCTCAAGAGTATAAAACTCATGAATCATTTTCAGGTTTCCTCTTCATCTGTGCACACGTCTGGATCCCACAAGTTGCATTAAACCTGGTATAAACACACTCACTTGTGCACACACAGGTGACCTACACTAGAGTTTAGGGGACTTCGGTAAAGCGCCGCCTGCTTGTGACACACAAACACAAACCTGTGTGCACAAACACACACTCAGACAGCGTGTTACCCCTCTCCCTCCTCCTGGCTCTATCTGGGCCATGGATCCCCAGAGTCCAGCTCTATTATAAAGCTCAAAATCAGGAACAGCAGAGGGCTGCTTATTTTAGGAAAAGGGTTGCTCCTCTCCTCCTTGACACACACACACACACACACACACACACACACACACACAGTGCACAGTGTAGGGCATTCAGACACTTGAATGTCTTTCCAACACATGATAGCATGTGCACATCGCACTGTGTGTTGGGTTTTATGAGCATGAGTGACCGCACTCACACTACAGACAGCTCATCACCAGTGTCTCTGTTTCTCTGCTCAGATTGAAATGTCCATATGATGTCTCAGTAGAGCTGGCGTCATATTGTTTACAAAGTAAGTACATACTTCTTTCATTTATATGTAGAGGTTTAGTTAAACAGTTTTCACTCTCAAGGGATGATAGATGGATTTTTCAGGTATTGTGAAGCCATTAATCTCCATCAATTTCACCATGATATGAAAGTCAGTTTGCAGATTTTTAATTTTTTGTCATCACAAAATCAAACCCACAGGACTAGCAATGAGCAGAGATGCGTGCTGTGGAAAACACGATATGAATGTGGTGGTTCCTTGCATTAAAAAGGTTGACCTTCAGCAGCCTCGCCTTAAATCTCAAATGTCAAAGCTAGTCAAGGTAGATTAGCTTTCTCTCAAACAAGTTGTCAGCCTGCACTGATGTTCATGCACTGCGTGTGGTGCGGCATGAACATGCAGGGATTTGCAGCTTTAAAAGAGAGACTATGTGACCTTTGCTGAACAGAGGCTGACGTGGCAACAAGTGACAATTATGGGATAGAGGTGGATGGTAAGACGTAGTGTACAGTAGCACAAGTGGGGAAGAGTCATACTGTCAAAACGACTGAGTCATGTCAGTTACAAACAAATGTCTATTGTTCACCAACATTAGCCACCATGAGCTCTTGGTCATACCAGACCAAGTGGGAGGAGTGTGTTATTTCATGTTTAAATGACATGAATTCACTTTAATGACCTGGGCTACCATCACACAGTGCGTTTTGTAGACTGTATTGAGTCATGTTTGCAGTTTCACGGTCTGCTGCTCTCTTACATCTGTATTTCCAAATTTCCTGTCATGTCCAGGTGAGCTGGGAGACTGTGATCCCTTGGAGCACTCTCCTGAGCTGGTGTCAGAGTTTCGTTTCAGTCCCAAACAGAGCGAGGCCATGGAGGCGGACATCTTCGGCAGGTGGTTGGAGCTCCGGTGAGTTTGAAGGTCATGATGAATTAACTGCCTAAACATGTAACGGTGTTGAAAATGGGCCTTTGTAAACCACTAAAATACAAACATCTGGGCCTCTCTGGGCCACAACACTCAAACCAACTTATTGGAGGGCGTCCAGCGGCCGGCGATTTGACCTGAGCACGTTTATCTCCTCATTGGATGATACAACTGGGGCAAAAAGCAGAGCACTGAGCAGAAAGGAAGTCCTTCTGCGCCTGCCTTTCAGCGCCAGCGTTTCCACTGACGAGGGCGTCTAAATTTCACTCTCCCTCCTTTCTCCCCTCCTCCGCCTTGGCCTCGCTCTCACTGGCCTGTATGAAGGATTAAGGGATTAATCCCTGGAGGGTCTTGATTGATTCCGAGCAGTATTTAACCCAGCCGCGGTCTGATTGCTCCCATCTCGGATTAGATTACATACACATATGCTGCGCTTCACCGAGCCCACCGAGCCACGCAAGGACGAACCCTCTCAGAGTTCACAGTAGTTCTTACACACCAAGACTCGCAGGCAGAAGGTTACTCACAGTGTCTTTCTCTTCGAAAGACTGCTGATAAACACCGTTTACCATCGGAGGGGTCAAGAAAGGTCATTACTGATAGCTGATAGCTTTCTGTCTGAGACGGAGTTACCGCACAGTCAGAAGTGAAGCAATATTGATGTTTTTGTTGTGAAAACTCAACGTGGTGTCTTCTTTTTAAATCCTCAGGGGAATGAGTCCATCTCAAGCAGAGATTTCTTTTCTCAACAAATGCAAGTGGCTGGAACTGTACGGCGTAGATATGCACTTTGTCAAGGTGTGTGAGTGTGTTTTATTATCATCAGTGTCACTGTGTCACAGGCATGTTTGAGAACTAAAGATGTGTGTGTTGTGTCTTTAGGGCAGGGATGGAGGAGAATATGCGCTTGGTCTCACTCCTACTGGCATCTTAGTGTTTGAAGGCTCCAACAAAATCGGCCTCTTCTTTTGGTAAGGACACTGAACGCATCTTTAATCCAGTTTGTTCCCAAAGTGGCTGCTGTGGCACACTGGGCCCGTCCTTAAATCAACAGGGTGCCCCAATATCTGTCTATTTATGTTTTATTTTGTACACTTTAGTATTCTTTTACCACATTAAAACATTTTTATATTATGTGTAATGTCAATTTGTCATATAACCATATTTTAACTCTACGTGTGACCTGAAGTGACTGTTGAACCTTGTGTGCTATCTATTGTGCCTTCCTGTTTACTTTCACCAAGTGTTTCATATCTGAGGAGACAACTGCCTTTTCCTTTGACCTTAGATGAAGATTCTTCCTTGCTGCTTGGTGTTATGACAAACTGAAAGTAGCATTCATACAGGGCATGATAAAATAAGAGTCATGAACCCTGTTCAGGGTCAGACGTCTAATATCAAACTCTGATGTATGAGCTCTGGGTTAGCGCTGCAACCTGATTGCTCTGTAAACCTCAATTTATTCATTATTAAATAATACAGAGACAAGTTTGTCTCATCAACTTTTGCTGAAACTTTTCTCACAGGAAACAAAAGAAATTCCACCCCATTATGCTTTGAATCCATCGCATTCAACACTAGAAATGAGCATTCAACACCAGTATTTCCTCATTAAACACATGGAAATATGCTCTTTGTTACAGTAAGTCAAGATGCTTTCTGGCTCCTGGCTAATCAGCAGTAGTTGTTTGAATTGATAAGATCAATATTTCCCTGCAAATTGCTGACTTTGAGCGATTGAGAAAAGGCCTCCTGTATGTGAAGTCACTTAAATAACAGTGAGACCTGAGGTACTGATGTAGAGTGATTGCTTTGTGTGTTATCCAGGCCCAAAATCACTCGGCTGGACTTTAAAAAGAGTCGGCTCACGTTGGTCGTGGTGGAGGATGATGATCAGGTTTGTAGCCTGTCACAGACACATCCTTGCATACAAACAGGCGCGCGCGCACACACACACACATACACTGGCACTAACAGTGTTTGGTTGTTGTCTGGCTGTACAGGGTCGGGAGCAGGAGCACACATTTGTGTTCCAGCTGGCCAGCTCCAAGAGCTGCAAACACCTGTGGAAGTGCGCCGTGGAAAGCCACGCCTTCTTCCGGCTACGCCAACCGACCACGGGCAAGACCAGCCGCAGCGACTTCACCCGACTCGGGTCCCGCTTCAGATTCAGGTAAAGCCCAGAGACAGACCCGCCTGTGAAGTGTAGTGTTGACTGACAAAGGATGATACGAGTCGGCTCGCTCAGGTACTTGTCGCCGGCGCTGATAGCAGCACACGGGGAATAGTGTGTCACATAAAACAGAGCCTTTGTATCTATGGTTACAGTGTATCTATGGTTACATGGATCTGTTCCTATGGCGACTGAGATATCCCCTTCATATTGTTTGTTTTCTTCTGACTATTATCAGAGAAAGCAAATTCTCACACTTGAAGGGCACTTCCTGTCATTTGTTGGAGCAGCTGAACAAAGCAGAGTGAAGTCTGTTTCACATTGGAGTGGATGAGAAACTCAGGTTACAGATGGTGGAAGTAAAAATGGGAACAGCTGTGCAGTGTAATGTCATTCAGTTTTATAAACATATCAGTGTCACCTATCTGGGACTTTCTGTTGTCGGCCAAATGTTTGAGTTTTACAGTAATTTCAGCGTGGAAGTGAATGAGCAACTTAGTATGCTGAAGAAAATATTTTTAAAAGTTTCAATTAAATAGAAATACATGCAAAACTCATCTGAATTCATTCAGATTACTATACTACAGATAGTATACTACAATTGTTTACTGTTGTGCTTCTCTGATATGTTGCACTGTTGTATGTATTGTGTGTCATGTATGTTGTATTGCAGCTGAGAGACGAGTGTATGAGCTTTTCATTATACTGTATACCCGAGTATAATGACAGTAAAGATAAATCGAATATATCTACATTTTATATGTTTTTACTTTACCTGTTTTTCCCATTAAAACTGTCAAAACTGTGAAGAATGATTGATTCATATTGAAAACACCTGTCTAAATTTAAACATGTCTTTGAAACAGATGTTTTAGAAATGATATATGTAGTGGCGTTTTTCTACCGTTTACCTTCTTCTGTGTGTTCTGCCTCTCAGCGGTAAGACGGAGTATCAAGCCACTCATGGAGGCAGACTGAGGAGAGCCAGCACGTTCGAGAGGAGGCCGAGCAAAAGATACCCCTCCCGCACACAGTCACTGGGCAAAGGTGAGACTTATCAACACAGACAAACGCTGATGACTAACAGCGCCTGTTTAATCCTTTACGTGCCTGTCTTAAAGGTCACGTACTTTAGAAAACTTGACTTTGCTGTACAGAATTACTGTTGAACAGATTATTCTTTAAGAGGAAATTAAAGAGGTTTCTCTCAAAATGCATAAAACTCAGTAGTAGTTCAACAGGTTAAAAAAAAAAAGGTTAAAAACAGCTGTGGTTCTTTTTAAGGAAGGAGCTCCGGATTCCTCTGCCAGGTTGTTATACTTAAGTGTTGCCTTTCTGCTATGTCAAAGCACCTGCAGTCCTCTTCAGTCCTCCGTACCCTCTGCGCACAAGCCTCCCTCTCACCATAATCTATTATGCATGAATGATCAAGGGCAGACTGCAAACTGTATTTACTTCTAGACTGTCGGTGTTGACGTCCACACACACCTTTTATTTATTGGATGGTTTGTCATTCAGCCCTGCAGTACAAACATGAATGAAGATTGAAGTGTTGGTAGTCGCTGAGAGCTCAGAGTAATAACATGTATGCAAAGAGTCTGGACTGAAAAGCAGACTCACAGCAGATGAATGAAGATGAAGTGACAAACTGTTCTCTCCTCTTCTTTTCCTCTCTGTCTCACTCTGTCAGCTGCCATTTCCCCAGCCAAGCCACCACATATCAGGTAAAACGCCGGCAAATATACGTAATACACACATGCACATTCATATTACTGTACATGTGAGGACATTCCTTTTATTCCATTAATTCCTTATCCTCTAAACTTGACCTTAATCCACACAACGACCTGGATAATCTGAAGTCTAACACTAAAATAGCTTTTTGTAAAAGGAAAAAGAAGCAAAACAGTTGCTGATTTGTTGTTTTTTTTGACACCTTTTGAGGATATTTGGCATCTTTACACTCAAGCACATAAAGAAATTAATGTTTTCAGTCATTTTTTTAATCTTCTATCAGTGATTATTGTCATTTATTTCCAGCTCTCACGCCAGCCCTGATCCCAGCCTACATCCAGTGAGTGACCTCAGATAGCCCACTTTCTCTCTCTCTCACACACACACACACACACACACACACACCAGCCACTGATCTGGCTTCGCCCTTGCGACAACATTTAATTTCAGCGTCTCTTCAATCTGTCTCCTCCCCTCCAGTACCAGCACAACATTCCTATTGGTCACGAGCCATGGCACCCGGCCCACCCGGCTCTCACACCCCCAGTTTACCTGCAGCCCTCCGGACACACGCCGTCACACAGGTGAGACAACCGGCCACAGAGGACACAGAGAGCGGGGTTTAGAGATCCTGGAGGACGTGATGATGCAAGTGTCATCAGTCTTAGGGGTTCTTGAGTTTCTATTTTTAGACAAAGTCACTCTCTGTTCGGTACTCCACATCTGTTTCTCATCACACTTCATGCCACTCATGAACCTCATATGTCTGTGTGTGTCTTGTCCTTGTACCCTCATGCTCGTGTGTGTGTGTGTGATCCTCCATCTCCGTGTCATGTTCAGGCCTTCTGTTGAGGCTGCAAGTCCCGTGTCCAGCCATCCTCCCGTCCCGAGGCGAACCAGCAGCACCCTCTCAGGATCCATCAGTTTGGTTTACAGAGACAAGGTCATGACTGCGCTTTGACCTCTGTTTGACCCTGGGAGTCTGCTTTCACACCCAGACTCTTAACACTGAGACTTACACAGACTGCTGTCCCAAGGAAAGAAGCTGTGCTGATGGACTCTACAGGGAAAAAGTGTCTCCATCATCGTCATCACCTCTGTCATCATCTGTTTGTCGAACCCCCTTATGTGTTTCAGTGTGCACCTTCATGAAATATCCCAGAAAGGACAAAGGATCTTATCATATAAGTCAGAGATTTTCAAACGGACTGTCAACGCCAACCCAAGGGAGGCTCGGGAGAGTTGAAGGGGAGGCACAGGGGCGAGACATGAGGCAAAGATACTGGGTGAGGTGAAAGGTGCAGGTACAACAGTGAGTTAGTTATTGTGGTTTTGGCCCAGTTGATAGGCAGTTAAACTACTTTAAAACCATAAACGCCGCTGATGGCTGAAATTTGCAGGAAAAATGACACTCCTTCTCTGGGTCGTAACTCAGTTAAATCTGCACACACAGACGTGATAGATGGGGTGTGACTTCCACTTTCCGAAGATATCATCATATGTGATATTCATTGCATGTATACCTCCATAAATCTGCTTCAAAACCACAGAAAATAGATGTTCTATATCACTGCAGAACTTGCCTAAGAATCAGCATATTTTAAGTTTTCTTCAGTATGAAAATAATCCAGTAACAGTTGTTCTGTACATCCATGTGTGCTTTGCAAACAAGAACTGCTAATAGGTAATTCAGCATATTCTTAATGGTTCCAGTTTGCCAATATGTAAACAATCTAGCCTTAGATTATGGGGTTCAAGTTGTAGCCCACAACTAATTTACTGACTCCAAAAGCCGTCAATGGATGGGAAGTGTTCCAAAAATTAGAGTGTGATTATCCCAGATCCATTAGTCTTCTGTGTGTGTGTGTGTGTGTGTGTGTGTGTGTGTGTGTGTGTGTGTGTGTGTGTGTGTGTGTGTGTGTGTGTGTGTGTGTGTGTGTATAACAATAGTTAAATAGCTTTGTGCCTTGGTTTTCTTGAAGACCGTTTCATATAATCATGGTTGGTGTTTAATCCCTCAATACGTTTACTGCAAGATCTCATTTATCTTCATGCCTCAGAAATCTCGTGACAGCTAATTTATCCAAATCTCTTTAATTTGAGGGAGATAAAAGTGATGAGAGCTCTAAATGAGGTCATTCTCAACAGGTGGAAGGGGTGGAGTTAAACACATATTTAATGCTGGTTTAGGAATTAAGCTTCTTTAAAATGTACAGTATGTAGCTCGGTGTGAAATAGAAGCGTGAACTGGAATCCTGCATTTGTGGTGTTGAGCTTTCAAAGTGACGTTTTGAATGAGCTTTATGTGGTTATAGCAGGTTATGGATTTGCTAAATCAACCAGCTGTTTACAGAAAGTGTGGCCAATGTTTTGCTGTTATAGTGTAATGCCTTTTACTCTGTGACATTGACTTGAATCATACGAGGCCTTTAGGGATGTTGCCATATTGCCTTTGAAATAAACGAAATGTTTATAATTGCAAACATTTGCAGCGATCTCTCCTTCATTGTTTCATGATTTAAGCCCACTTGTTACGGTCATACAGTCCTTTTCTACATCTATAGTGGGATTTTTTTTTTGTTAATATGTTTGAAATCCTTGAGTCATGAAGTTGAATGATTTATTAAAGCGAGGGTGCATTTAAGTCCTATTTTGTTGGGGGGAATTTATTGTTATTGCATGTGCCGTCTTCAGTTTCCCTCTCAGTGGTCCTGCTTCAGACCATCAGTTCAGCGTGGAAGAGAACGAGACTTCGTATTCTGGCAAGATCCACCATCATCACCGTCGCCACACACACAGCCAGGACACGCTCTGCCACACACACACCAAGAACAGTGAGTACTCTCAGTCTGAGGAAGAGCTGTCTGCAAATCTGTCATATGTCTAGACTGATGCTCCTTTCATGTTCATTGCTGCAAGTTGATCAGCATCCTGTGTTTTGTTTGTGCTCATCCAAATCACACACAAACCATACTTTCCCACTTAAAGGATGGATTCACCATTTTCAAAATCCGTAGTCTTCGTTCGTGTGAAAATGTATTCCAGAGTTTATTTGCAGCTGACACGAGGCTTCATTTTTCTGAATTAGACAAATCAAGGGGGTATCTTTCAAACTCCTTTTTAGTAGGAAGTTCCCTCTTTGTGTTTCCTTATTGTGTTGCAGTGTAGGGATAGTACCACAAAGAAGGAACTTTGCACTGAAAAGGCTGCAACTTTTGAAGACACTCCCTTGATTTGTAGAACTCAGAGTGCAGAAGCCTCAAATTAGCGTCACATAAACTTTAGAGTACATTTTTGCATTTTTTTTTTTTTGTCCCCCATCTCCTACTTTGAAAGTCCAGATGAAGGGATCAGGAGGAAAAGGAAAGACTGCCCCTCACTAGACCTCTTGAAAAATTGTGAACCTCTCCTTTAACCCCAGCGGTATCTAGCCATGAATGCAAAACAGAATTTTAAATATGCACTGATCAGATTTGTGCCAGCAGCACAATGCTGTGGATATTAATGTAATTTATTGTTTTGTAGCATAAATGACTTTAGCTTCAAGACTCAAGGTAAGAAATAGTCCAAATGGGTAAAATGAGCTCTGTGTATTACCTAGAACAGCCAGAAAATGTTTCTGAATAGAAATGCTGCTCTTGAGTTTTACAAAGGTTATTTCATTTGATGCTTTGAGCACCACAGACATAATGTCATTCAATAATGTCATGACTTCGCTCTAGTGAGGTGGCAGCAGAAATCTCAGCGGCACATCTTGTAAGATCTTACATTTTCAGCCTGAAAATATGTTTTTGTGATTTGGCTGAATGGTCCCTTTTTACTGTATGTTACTGTATTGGTCTTTCTTTACATTTTGTACAAAAGTGTCTATAAACTTTGCCATCTCTCCCACATCAAACCCAGCCCCGGATCATCAGATCATCCCATCTAACCTAAAGAATTAGTTCAGACTAATGAATGAAAGGTGTCCATATAATAGCATGTCGATACAATAGCAAATGTAGCCTGTGGTGTGTTTTCTCATGAAACTTTGTGTGTGTCAGAACGTCGAGCTCCTCCCTGCCCTGCAGATGAGTTGGACATCTCTCAGTCTCTTCTCAAGGCTCTGGAGTCAGAGAGTGATTCTCCCCCCTGGCCCTCACTGCACGTCAACATGGACAACAAGGTCAGTCCCTCTCTGCACACACTGTTTTCCCACTCTGCTCACAATAAGATCTTGCTGAAGCATCTATACCTTCCTCCCTGCTCCCCTGTCAGGGAGAGGAGAAGCAGCTGTCTGAAAAGTCTCTGCACCCTCCTGCCTCTCCGGTGATGCTCCCTGACCACCTTAAGTGTAACATCCTCAAGGCCCAGATGGAGGCAGCTTTCAGGGTGAGTACCAGACTTCCACCCACTCGTCTGAGCCTTGTGTACTGTGCAGTGTGACTAACAGCAGTGTCTTCTTTTCCTCCATGATGAAGAAGGAAGCTCCAACAACCCCTAGAGTGAAAAACTCAAATGAGACCCTCAATGACAGGCCAGTGTCCTCATCCTGTCTTCATACGCTTGCACATGTTTCTGCACATGTGTATTTGAAACTAACTCTCCATGTGACAACTCTGGTCTTCAGGTATCAGAGTTCCTCCCAAGACTCGGCTGCATCCAGTCTGACTGCAGACAAGACGCCACATCGACAAGACCGTAACCCGACGCCGGAGAGGGTTCAGTCCAAAGCCAACACAAGCACCACCCGCAGAAAACGACTGGTCAGACAATTCAGCTTGTGAGTACACTTCACCTTTGATTACTGTCAAAGGGCAGAGCTCCAAAAGGGAAATTGCACCCTGGAAACAAATACTCCACAGTGTAACTGAAGCAAAAAGCAACGCTATCTCCACTCCTTGAAAATGACATTTTGTTCAGAACAATCTGCAGGTTGTGTAAATCCTTCAGTCTCTCTCCATTTATTGCTCATCAGTAACCATGAAGATGAAGATAATCTCCCAGAAGCACTTGCGGCCATCTCCTCCCAGAGCACAGGAAAGTCAGGATCCACCAGCTCATTGGACAAACAGATACAGCCATCCATATATCCACAGGTAACACACACTCTCACATGAAGTTTATTTAATGTGCTACACTCCACTTATGTGGGATTAGTTCAGCCTCTCATTGTTATCTGTCAGTAAACAGAGGGATGTCTGTGTATACATTGATGTGTATTCCAGGTGGATAACATGCCAGCACTGGAGCTGGGTAGTCCATGCTGTCCCTCTCCTTTGCCTTCTCCCCATCTCTCCCCTTCTTACTACCGTAGCTCCATTCCTCACCTGGTCCCTTATCTTGCTGCCCATAACGACAGGTAACACACCTCAATTCTCCATCTACTCTGGGGAATTTCTGTATTTGCTTAAACCTGCAAACCATCTTAGTGATGTCACCAAGAAGTAAGCATTTTGGGTGCATCCAATTAAGGCTGCTGCTAATGATTATTTTCATTATTTTCTCAATCAACTGATTACTCAGTTTGTCTATAAAATGTAGGCAGCATGTGCATTTGATAGAATTAGAGAAGAACAGTAAAACCAAACTGTACACTTTGTTTCCTGTAACTGACAAATCAAATTTGATGCTCCAACAACTTAATAACTGAATTTGTGATAAATAAGACATACACGTAACATATAACATCAGATAAACTGCAAAAAGCTAACTAGTCTAGCTTAGCAGAGTAGCAGTAGTAGCCTCCGACTGCAGTGAAACTTGTGATTTAAACTACATTTAAATCACATATTAATGTGTATTTGATTAGTGGGTAATTTAATGAAATAGCTCATTAGTTCAAATGGAAAAGATAGCTTAAAAAGAAACTAATGCATTTTGTTTGTATATCCTTTGAATTGTCCAAAACATAAAGTTCTGTGTCCAAATGCGCAGTGTGTGACAGTGATTAGTAATACCTGTTTTTATGCTGTTGCTTTGGCCATAACTCTTGTGAAAAGGGGGTTTTAATCTCACTAAGATTATTATTATTATTATTACTGTATCTTTAAACTTCTTATGACATGAGATTTGTGTGTTTCTGTGTTGGTAGCGGAGAGGAAATGAGGTTGGACAGGGAGAAGATATTAAGAGCACTCCTGATGACGGAGCTCTGAGACCTTGACCTCTGACCCCTGTGACATCATCGCCGAGTGCAGCAGACCTCACGTTAAGCGAGGAAAGTGGAAGCAGAAACAGAAGACCCAAAGTTGTTGGCTGCAATTGACATTTGTAAATTTGCATTATACAGCACATTCAGCAGCTACAAATATATATTTGCATAAAGGCAATTGTTATATTTGCTTAACTGTTATTTTAGAAGGACGGTTCTTTGTATTCATCAAACTGAAACTGTTAAAACAATAAGTGAGACCAAATGGACTCACTGACACGCACACACGCACACACACACACACACACACACACACACACACACACACACACGCACACACACACAAGCTACAGATGTGACTGGTGCTGCCTGCATGATAAATATGTTACATGAGGAAATATTTATCTGATTTGCTTTGGGGTTATGTTTCGGTTTTCTGTGATTTCATCGACACTGTGTTCATGTTGTCCAAACTGTGTTTCAGACTGCGACTGTTGATACACTGATTTTTAAAAACCACAGGCTGAAGTGAAACTCAATTCACTTTCAAGTCAGTTTGTTCAAATGTAAATAGACGTTGTAATTCACATGCTGACAACAGAACAGGCATTGTAAATGCTTACTTCCTCGTTTGAATAATGTCAGATATCCATTTTGATATGCCAAAACATGCAGTGTTTGATTTCAGAAACTTTCTGAACAGAGTGAATTGAAAGTGAATTCTGGCTGCGTGGGAGGTGTTGAGACCAGATAGTACTGCAAGGCTGTGCAGCTGCAGTCTCAACTGACCCACTAGAAGGAGACAAATCTGCAGTCACAGCTCCTGTGGCAGCTGAGCACATTGATCCCATGATGTCATGAGGAACAGATCATGGATCACTTTGCTACCTTTTACATGTAGTTTGAGTTTTAATCACAGGTCCAAATGCAAACTGATCTCAGAGTCAGTCATATTCTTGGATATTAGCTATTCTTTAAGCATAACCCTGCCGCTTAACAACGTCATGTCAACCCTTGTTTCGTCACAACCACATCTGAGGCGGCGTATGATATACTGCTGTACTGTATGTGTTGTGTTGTTCCTGCCCTCAGTTGGATCTGAATAAAGGCCACATCATCAGTTTGTCAACTCTGTAGCAGCATCTTTGGTCTGTGCACTGACATGAGAATGTGGATCAGCCTCGCCCTGCGTGCCTCTGTGGCAAGTGTGTACGTAGGCTCACCCACCCTGTGAGGGAATGTTGTTACAAAGAATATTACTGATTTATCTGTCTCTACACACCTATCAGGTACAGTACCGTGAGTCAGCCTGTAATTGTGCCTCTGTTCCGTCATCCAGCAAATTACTTTGCGTCAGACAAATGTTCATGGCAAGGTGCAGTGGAGAGGATTTCTCGTATGAGTTGAGCAATGTTTGTATCTGAAAGAAATAAATTGGAGCTTGACAAATAATTATGTGGGCAAGCCAATAGACAGGACAAGCATAAGCTTCAATAGGCGCAGCTTTAAATGTTTATATATGATAATGGACTGTATGAAAATTATTGGGCATGGGAGGAATCATTACTACTTTAATAATAAGTGAATTAGTGAACGAGGTAAAGACAGCAGCATTGCATTACTGTTATAATGTAATATTGAGTGTTGGCTAGTGGAAAAATTTGCACTCTTTCAAGAGATAATGTTCAGTCCCTACTAACTATAAAGATCCACATTTACTGTTTGTCAAAACTGACATACCCACCTTTGGATTATTCATTATGAAAGATAAAAATGAATTAATTTCTGTCATATAGTAATACACCAATGCCCAATTTGTATAACGCAAATTGTCATTTGAAACTACAGAAACATTTTAAACTAGGTTAAAATGGTTGCACTTATGTCTGGGTTTGCAAAGAAACACTTTCTGACAATAATAAGATCTTTCAGAGCTATGTGTAATCACACTGCATTAAATTCTGCCTATAAACTGATCAAAGTTAAAGCAAAAGGAAAAAGTATTTCAGGCTTTGTTGTGTAGGTATTAATAGTGTTGCTGTGTCGGTTTAGACTGTGTTGTCTGTGAGTGGGAGAACGCCTGAGTGTGTTTAAAAGGGATCAAGTTGGGTGGGGTGCACAAGATTGTATTACACAATGCCAAATCTGTCCTGAGGGGGTCTGACATAGTTTTGTGTGTCTTTATACTCTCTTCCCCCTCCTGCAGTCTATTCTTTACGTTTCCACCCAGTCAAAAAAAGGGGCTCAGATAATGAGTTTGGTGTGTCTGACTGACAATGGTTTCTCTGCCAAAGCATGTGTGTGTATGTGGGAAACATGAAGGTAATCACTGGGGACAGTGAGAGAGTTAACACAGTTTTGCCTCCGGCCACATTCTGTCATCAGACAGCTCCACCTGTGTGTTTGTGCTCCTGCACTTCACACACCCTCCCAAAGTACAGAAAAGCACAATAAGTACACGGGCGAGTGAGAAGAAACACTCAGAAGGCAAAGAGTGAAATCAAACCGCTGAAGGCTGGCAGACTTCACGTGATGTTTATTGTTTTTTTCAGCATTACCACAGCAGGACGTCCTGAGCAGGAACTCCTACTGTGGGGCATGCATACAGCAAAATGAAGGCCAAACTGCAACTTTGCAGGACACAAACAGCAATTAAATTCACAAGATACATGTCAGAGGTGTCCTGAAACATTTCCTTCGCTTCTCAACTTTTCATCTACTCTCCAAATAATGTCGTTAAAAAGAGAAATGGTGAAGAGACCAATTTACTCCACATGTTCCCCACAATGGCGTAGATGGTAGAAAGAAGACAAGGAAAGTGGTGGACTGGTGAATTTTTGCAGATTTATCACAGTAACACATGTAATAAAATCCGTCTGAAACCACCTCTGGCTCCTCAGTTCACTCAGTAAGCTGAGAGCTTGTGACATGAGTCCCCTTGAAGAATGCAACCCCATGGTTAGGTTACAGAGAACTGGGACTGTCCTCTGTTCAGACGTGAGTCCAAAACAAAAGGCAAGACAACATTGGCATTACACAACATGGAAACGCGAGCTTCAGTGTGAGATGTCACATTTTTGTAAGTGAAAGCTGATGTGACGATCAGACTATTTGACAAACTCACAGTGTAACATACAGTATATGTTATCATTCAAAGATACTGCTATAATATTCATTAGTAGTCTTATTGATTAGCAGTGCATTGATATTTGGCATTATGTAAACATCTTAAAGTTTTACTAACTTCTTCATGCACTAAAGCTTCCAATACAATCACTGTATCTGTATCAAATGTATATAAACACATAAAACGCATTGCATAAAAAGATTAAGTATTAAGACTTATCAACACAGCCATGCATAATACTCATTTTCATCTCTTTCACGCGAAAACACACTCATGCACTTTCACTCTTCACAGAGAAGCTTAAGGGAAAGATTTATCTCAGTTTTTACTAAGTCATAACAGTGATTATAATATCATAACATGTTAAAAAAAATCTCTATAAAGCTTTTAAAATACACACTGTGCAATATAAGACAAAACTGCTATTTTTGGCTAAGGCCACAATGATTTTCGTATAAAATACATTAATTTCTGTTCTTATAGATATAAATAACACATCTAAAATACTATTTATTAAAAACCTAACAATACATTACAAGTCTTTGACCAAATTGTCGCATGACCTTTGTACATTTGTGACCCTACAGCAGGGTCAGGTCCAGGTACTGCCCCGCCGGCTTGGTCATGAGAGTGGGGAGGGACATGAGAGGAGCGTCGCCTCCACTGGACTGACCAATCAGACCGCTGCTCAGGAGAGAAAGGGACTCCGTGGGACTCTGGAGGGGGAGAGGAAGGAGAGTGTGGGGTGAAGAATAGGAAGAGAGACAGAGGAGAGTCACACTAGTCAGAGTGTTGAGCGCAGAGAGCTTACACCAGCACCAGCACCCATCACCTTTTCAACCGCATGAAGGCTGTTATTTCCAGTCTATCATTACACTACAACACCACCCACTGACCGTTTGCAAAGTCCCGTCCCCTTAGTTACTGTTGCTACGCCTGTCAAGCTCACCATTCACGGCACATAATACAGTTTGCAGTACAACTGTGGCATATTCCCATTTTGATTTTCCCTTTCAACTATACCGCCAATGTTGCTTGACATAGAAACGCAGGACTCTCCTGAATAATGAAACAATCATGAAGCTTTACATTAGGACCAGCAGTTTTAATTATTTCAACTGTGTGTCTGAGAAATCATGCTTCATCTGTCATTTTGTCATGGTGGACGGCTCTGAATACTACAGCAACCATGAGCCTCAGCCACCACTGCCATGAAGAGCAATCCAGTTAGAGACACAAATCAGCAGTTGATACCAAAACGCCATAGCTCCTGAATTCACCAAAATGGAAAAAGTCAACGGATTTAAGCTGCAGATAACAAAATAAAATCTGTTACAGCTTCCACCCACTGTTAGCACATGACAGAACTTTTGCCAAAATGCAGCTTGGGAGTTGGAGTTATCCTCTACCCCTTAATTTTCCTGAACACAAGCTTGTACCTTGTACTTTTTAATCAAAGAACCAGATATTTTCTATGTAGACAGTTTCATGCTGATCCAAGCTTTAGAAGAGCTCCAGCTGTGCGTCACATCACATTGTCTAGGGAACAAAAATAAATGGGACTTTCACTTCCAGTAACAGGAACACCCAAAATAACTCCTCCAACTTGGCATCTCTATTGGTCTTTGACTGTTAAGTAAGTTTTTTCGCCTGTTGCTTGGGAATTTTATCAAAAGTTCACTTTACAGCAGATAAACAGCATTTAATCCATTACTCATACTTTCACAGTTGTGTTTTTTGGTTTTAGAAAGGTGATAGAAAGTAAAATACTGTCAAAACTCATGAGAAACCAAGTAAATTTTATTACAGACCCATTCAAATCATTTTGGTGTAAAGCTTGACAGGTGTGCTGTACCTCGCTATGGTTAAGATATGGCTGGACAATCGCTGTTCAGTGCTGGGGCTTAGCGAACGGTCTTGGCTAATACTGTAGGCCATGAATAACTTGTAGTGGCCAGTATTAAAGCAAACTGCCACAGTCTAACAGTCTGTCAGAAAACAACCCTGACAAAACCCAAGAATTGACTAAAATCCAAGAAATTTCCTCTAACCACTCAATCCACTCAAAATTTTGTTCATTGCTGCTGTTAAGTGGTTAGTGGAAAATTGCCTGTCTAGAAAAGGAAAAATTGCCATTGTGTTGAGCCCTGGAACCCCTGGTGACCAATCAAGACCCAAGCCATAGCTACAGCCCCTGTTAATCCTCCTCACAGAGCCCTTGACCAATCCTTACCTGCCACCTGCCTCAGACACCTTAAATACACACCCACTCTTTGGGTTGTGTAAGCAATGTCCCGGCCGGGTCGTGAGCATGCACATGCCCGTGGGCGTGCATGAGAGCATCCTCTGGGGCGTACTGTGATGTGAGGAAGGGGGAGGAATGACAGAGACAGGGGGCTGAGAGACAAGCAACTACAGACACTAATCTAAAGGCCACATTGACCTGTAAACTCCAACATGGTGGTGAAAAAGGAGTTTGTTCATGGGAGAAAAATACTGTACATTGTCAGTCCAAGTCCATTTCTTAAGATTAGTGGAATCTCTCCTTTGTCGTATCCCTGGGATTCTTCACTTTTTCCCCCAGTTTAAATAAGACCTCAGTTCCTCCAATTCAAGTCTAAGCAAGCAGCAGTGCATGTGTGACAGAACAGGCAGAGTAGACAGGATAAACTAGTTTGATAGCCTCTGGGCAAACACAGTGGATGCCTGACAGTACACACCCACAACAGAAGGAGATTTGAATATATCACTTGGACCCTACAGAGAGGTACATCAGTGCCGAATGTACAGAGGATTTACATGTGTAGGAACTGTATTAACAACTAAGTATTAAGCACATGGTTGATTTGTAGAGAGTTGACTCTTACCTGGTATCCCTGCACTGCATTAATGAGGTCTTTGACTCCGTTGCTATTGTAGGTGAGACCTGGCATGCGCACCAACCCCCCTGGGGAGGAGATGGAGGAGGGGGAGGGGAAGAAACCTACGGTGGTAGGTGAGCCAGGTGGACTGGAGAGAGACAAGAGAGAAGGCATAGGCAGGCTGCTATCATGAAAATACCTAAAAAAACAGACTAAATTACTTGAAAGCCGTGTGTTTCTCAGCACACAAAGAACATATGAATCACAAGACTGGGTGAAATTTTGGGCGTCGTCTTGAAATGTTTTCTCAATGTCAGAGGGCTGACAAACAGAGGTCACCGATGTTTACCAAGATCTCTGATACCACACTGTTCAGTTATTAACTACCCTTGTCGCAGCCTTCCTCCTTGGCAATACACACTTGAACCAAAGACGAGCTTTTTCCACACTGAACTCTATTGAAGGCGGATGTGCAAACAGAAGTACACCAGAAAAAATAAAAAATACAGTAGAGTTTTTAAATTTAAAAAATGTAAATTTGTGGGATTTTTTTAATAGTCATTTGCTAAAAAATGCTGAGCAGTTTTTGACTGTGAAATTTCACAACTATTAAGTAAAAATTTTGGCAGGTGTCGCAAACTTGCAAATCAACGAGTTTTTAAAGGGCTCACCAATATACATAACATATAATTGGCTCCAGTGAATGTAAAGACTATCTTGAAATGTTTTGGTGCACTTGTGTTCTTGAAGCACTTTATCTAATTGCTAATTTCCCTACACGTGTTTTATCTGTGGTGTTCCTATGTGTTGGGTTTTATCCATCTGTATTATACTTTGTTTAATGCATTATGTGCATTATAAGAGAAAGGTTTTACTATTTTTGTTGTTTCTGTTTTTGTTTAAGTGACCTCACTAAGACAAATTCCAGTCAATCATGTTGATATGGCAATAAAGTACTGAATGTTGAATCTTGAGGTCATGATAATACCTATGCAAACAGAAGGCTCAGAAAATCAAACATGTAAACAATACCAGTTTAGTTTCTTACTCACTTACTCAGCAGTACAAAGCCCACAGGTAAATAATGTCTGACAGGCTCAATTCAGGGCACGGAAGTCCATTAGCTCCTAAGTCTATTCATAATAGCCCTGGAGTGATTAATTTTATGGACGAAGCAAGCCCTCAGAAAGTGATATTGCTAAAATAACTATCACAATATATCATCAAAATATTTCAGCATCAATATGGTTCAGTGCTGAAAGTATTGTAAAAACTAATATTCATTCCACTGAGTAAAGTTTTGGGTGTTTTTGACATTCTGAAGCATTTTAATTTCATCACTGCTTACCTGGGGTAGTAGGCCGTGTAGTTCATGTACAGCTGAGCTGTGGCGGGGTAGTAGGCATGTCCTGGTGGCAGGTGGCGCGGGCTTAGCAACACCTGACCCATGGGAGGGTAGAGGGCAGCAGCAGCAGCAGCCTCTGTAGACAGGACAGGTGGAGCAGGGGTGAAGGAGTAGGATGGTGGAGATAAACCTGGAGAAGAGAGAACAGAGGGAGAGACAAAATACTTAAAAACAGACAAACTGAAAAAGACACAGTCATCATGGTGAAGTCTGGTCATTGTTTGTTTCTGAGAGAGGCGCTCATGCAAACCTGCAAACAATGACCACTATCACTCAGCCCCTGACACATGTACAGTATGTACGTCTTAAGGATGCGCTGGGCTGGACTGTGACTCACAGACCTGTAGCCAGGTGAGCAATTTTCAGGTGTGAACCCCATCATTCCATACACTATTTGTGTTTTGATATGTCACCATCCATGTAGCTCACTTGGTAGCTTATTTCCAAACATGAAACAGCTTATGACTGACTTAAAGGTAAAGTGGATCAAGATAGTTTGTAAGTCTTGGTGGTGTTTACTATAGTCCTGCTTTCCTGTCAGCAAGCTTAAGTGCGTTTGATAAACGCATGGAGCATACATCCAATATTTGCAGAATATGAGAGAATATGAGAGTAAAATTACTCAACATGAGACAGTGTTAGGATCCCAGAAGTGGGTGTAGATATATTCGGCAAAAAAACAAGTTATATGAAGTAAGACCCAATTTATACATACTGTATATTTGCCATTTTGGGCCCATCCACAGTTTTTGGTGTTGCTGCCTAAATATTTTCCCCTTCTCTAAAATCTGTTTTGGCTGCAGGCTAAGTATGTGGTTCTGAGGAACAGGGACTTTCTATCTAATATGCATTGAAACATGCATGAAAAATTTTATCTTGTCTTAACATGACCTCACTACTACACGTCTAACCTTGAATCGCTGTGTTGTAAATGTTTTGCATTGGAACATTTGCACTTCATGTCAAATAATTCATTAGATTAGACCACTTTTTACCTAAATTGGGAGTGCATAAGTGCACATTTATCAGACATGGAAAACAAAGCATATTTCTATGCACCAGCGTTTAGCTCTGCCCACCTTCCCCACAGCTCCACTGATTGGACAAGCACAGGAGACGCACACATCTGAGATGTGCTGGTCTGCTGAGGCTAAATCCCACAACCACTACTACCAATCTGATAAGACTGGAGAGTTGTAAGCCATTTTGCCAAATTATTCACTAGCTGACTTGCTTACACTTTTCCAACCCTTACAGATCTTTGTGAATTACTCAAGCAGTGGTAAGGTAGTAAAATTAAGAATGAGTCACAAACATGCCGCTGAGGAAGATCAACTACAATCAGAATGTGGGAACACAGGTGAAAAGGTAGCATCAACAGTTAACATGTGAGGTTTCTCAGTGCATGCAGATTGGTAATTAATCACACTAAATTACAAAGAGGTACCACACACACATGGCAACACGCTCTCACACACACTTTTGAATCCTCCTGGTTAGACCAGATGTCCCCTACCTCCCACAGTACTAGATTGGAGAAAACCCAGCAACTCTGCCCCCATGGCAGGAGCCCACCTACCCTGCAGTCCCGAAGCACCCCCAGCTCCCAGCAGCACTTACGTCTGGACTTACATGGCGGCGGGCTGAGCCCTGTCCCATTCCTGGTCCGGGTGTGTGTGTGTGTATGTGTGTGCGAGAGTGAGCCTCCCATCAGCACCAGGCCCATCTCATCAGCGCTGCAGGGGAACACCTCCACGTAACGGCTGTTGGACCCACGCTGGCTGGACATCACGTGTTTGTGGAGCCGCTGTGAGGCCTGAAGTGCTCGCTCTGCTGATGTCATCTGGATGAAGCAGTCACCTGATGGACGACCCTGGAAACAGACACGAGCAGAAATGACTCTGCAGCATTGTGAAAGTAAGTATGTGAGTCCGTGGGTGTGTCGGGGTGGTTATTGCATGTACCTGCTGGTTGAGGACCATGTGCACACCATGTGGTCTGATATCATGTGTAAACTCGCCCAAGAAGGTGAGGATGTCTTCTATGCTTGCTGTGTATGGCAGCCCCCTCAACCTCAAGCAGTCCCTCATACTACCAGGAGGGGGCAGGAGAGACACCGTGGGTAGCACTGACACCAAGGGAGCAGGAGCAACAGGGATCAGAGGGGCCGATGAGTACCGGTTCAACACCTAAAACACACACAGTTGCAAATTACATACTCTGCCTGCAGCGAAGACAGTCAAGGAGGCAGATCTGCTTTCAAGTGGGTCAAGTTTAGGGAAGCCTTTCTCCCCTTTCTCAGATAATTTGCACGACAAAAACACCTAAAATAACACACTCAAACACCGTAACACTAATATTTGACATTCAAAATGTAAAATATATATATATATATATAGACACTGAGACACATACGGTATGGGCCAACTTTTAGCAGACAACTTCTGAACAGACAAGTCTACGCTGTGTTGCAACATCAGACAAAAGATGGCTTGTTTGCATTTCTGGAGAGGACCAGTAAAACTCCATGGTCTGCCATAAATAAAAGCCTGGGGAAAAGCCTCTGCATAGATACATATGTGGGCTGTAAGCTTATCAGTCCACAACGATAAGAAAATTAGTCCACGTGTGTTCATCTCAACCAGAGGGAGAAAGACTGGGGAAGACCGAGATACAGACTGGTAATCTTTCACAGAACATTTGTGTGTACCTACATACTTAAGGAAACACACACACACACAGTCCATCTTGCTCTACAGGTCCCCACCCTTAAGCCCAACTCCAATAATTCCTACAACTAAGTGAGTAGAAAAGAAACACACCCACACATTGTCACGCTCTGCTCTGTGCACACACAAACACACGGATAATCCCTAAAAACCCCCTTCTTGCCCTCAGACAACAAAAAGGAGATCAGAGAGAAAAAACAAAAAAACCTTAATTCAAAATGAAGGGACACAAATATCCACACACTGTGCAGAAAGCACAGCCACATCCAGGCAGACACACACATACCTGTTGGACCTCTGCTGCTGTACTTTTGAACAGCTCAATGTATCTCCTCCCCAGGATTTCCTTGTGTTTCCTCAGAGCACACTGGGCGTGTTCCTCGCAGGCAAATAAAACAAAGGCATCGCCAGTGGGACGTCCATCTGGATAGCGAACAAAAAGGATGCCGTCCTTCCCTCCGCTGACTGGACACATCTCTTTAAGGCCCTCCCCCGGGGAGAAAAAGGTGAGCACCTGCTCGTGTGTGGCGGTGAAAGGAAGACCTCGCATCCTCACTATGATCTGGTCCTCACGGGACAGAAACATTGCTACCTCATTAGAGGTACCTGGAGCACACACAACAAAAGACAAAGACACACGTATTTAAAGGTATGCTACAAAGGATTAATCTAAAAAACAAGGTATTGACTCATTTTAAAAGTGTGTGTGGGGGAATATTTTTCTACAGAGACCCTGCCACAGCCTGAATGTTCTTATTTTCTTCCTATTTTGCTGTGGTCTGGATGTTTCCTGGCTGCAGCCTTTCAGCAGTCGGTGTGTAGTCCCCAGCCAATAACAGCACACAGGTGAGGTCGGGACTTTATAAAAAAAAGGTAGGAACTAGGTGCCAGAAAGTAAGCAGCGTGTATCCAAGAGGAAGCTGTGAAAATGCCAGCACTGAAAACTGTTTAACCGACAGTTCCTGCGTAGTATACCTTTAATCACAATTAAATAAACAGAAATGATAACAGCGTAGATTTCAATAGCATTCAGGTTTCCTTCGGGGAGCGGCATTCTGTGATGGTTAGGAGTGCTTTCCATTGCTAAGAATAAACTTGACTGTTATCTCTTCATGGTTTTGAGTAATGGATCTCTACTGTTACGATGATAAACATCAGCATCAGGAGGTTTGGTCAGAACTGCTAACTGTTTTTCTGCAAGTTCTGATTTTCTCTCCGAGATGACGAGTGGGCAGAGAAACATCTAATTCATAAAATGTCCACTCCAAATATTTCTCTGGGTTGCTGGAGAATGTGTGCATGTGAGCATGTGTGGTCATATCTTCTCACCTCCTGCTATCTTCAGGAAGTCCTCTCCTGTTGCTTTGTAAACCTGCCATCAGAAGGGAACAAGACAGAGATTATTGTCACCACAGGGGCAACAAATAAAGGGAAAGGATATAAGTGATTAGATTAGGTGTGGGTAGTGTGGTTGATTGACTTAATTAGCACTGACGAGTAGGGTTCAGACAGATTACCTCTATGTATCTGTTGCCCATGTGGTGTTTGTGTCTCTGCAGCGCCAGGTCTCTGTGCTCCTCACTGACAAAGCGAACAAGAGCTTCTCCGTTCCTCCTCCCCTGAGCATTAAGGCACAATGCAGCCCCTCCTCTGTACAACACCACATATAGAGCATTATAGAGGATGTTCACCTTACGCAAACAGCAGGTTTCAGTATATATGATGTTGACTGACAGGTTAGTACAGCATGAACATACTTTGCAATGTTGAGTCCTCTGAAGAATCGAGCAATGTCCTGGTCAGAAGACTGCCATGGCAGCCCTCTGGCTCTGATCACTGTGTTGTCGCACACTTTCTCCATCTTACTGCTGCACACACGCGCGCACACACAGACAGACATATAGAGACATTAGCATGGTGTGAGGGGGCTCGGGGTTGATTTCAGAGGCAGAGGACAAAAAGAATATTAATCTTGAGAAAACTTGACTCACCAAGTGCCAGTCTCAAACTTCTCACTCACTCTCTCCTGGTTAGAGAACGTGTGGCCTGTACAGGGAAAACTTGTTAGATAACAGGCTTTTAAAATCACAAATTAGACCACATAACTGAAGCAAATGAGAGCACTTTGTAATGAACACAATAACACTCTGAAGTTTTCTTTAAAATGCAGCCTATATTTTGCTTTTATGAACCGAGATTTTACAGAAATTAACACTAAGAGCAATTTACTTTGGGGCTGCAAGTGACAATTATTTTCATTGTGAATGAATCTGCCAAGTATTATCTCAATTGATGGATTGATTGCTTTAAAATAGTGAAAAATGCATATCACAATTTCCCAGAGATGAAAATTACATATTCAGGTGTCTTTTTTGTCCAACAAATGATCAAAAATCAAAAATACTCAGTTTATTATCCTATACGACAAATAAGGCAGCAAGACCTCACATTGGAGAGGCTGGGAACACCAAATAATTGGCATGTTGCTTGACAATTGACAAAAATGATTAATTAATTTTCTGTTTCAGCTGTAATTTTGATCTTGGCAGTGCTCTTGAAGCATCATATTTTTCTGATCTTACTTGTGAGTACACAATGTGTAAAACTGACTAACAAATTCCTAATGTTTCACTTTTTGTCTCATTAATGTAAAATCATATATGGTACTCACACAATGGCTCAGAAAGCAGGGCGAGGACAATGCTGGCCATAATCTGGACCTGCTGCACTGCGATTTCTGTAGGCAATATGGCTGATGGATCCAGTGTGGCTGAGGGATCCCACATGGCGGGCATATCAACGGGTATACTGAGAGCTGAGGAGGACACAGTCAAAGAAAACAAACAAAGGCACGGCCAAAAACAGTGGAACAGTTCGGTGAGAATAAAGGTGCTGTGAGGGTGTGTGATGGGTGTAAAATGAAAAAAATGGGTGAAAAAAGGTGGAAAAAAATAAAGAGGAATTAATAAAGAGCACAAAAAACAGCAAGCGAGGCAGGACACACATGCACAAACACCCGGAGATGTAAGTTTTCCTGTTCTAGTGGGTGTGTGAGGTTTGCCCTGTTGGCTAAACACACACTTGTTCACTGTTTCACTGGCGCTTAGTAAGGTGCTGCCATTGTTTCCCTATTTGCATTTCAAAACCTCTAGCCCTGCCAACACCCCGTGACTTACAAACTTCTAATATGTGCATGCATGTACAAAATGTACGAACAAATAACCAAAAACTGTCCAAAAATACCACGTTACACATTAAATGCATTACACATATCAGTGTAGCTCACAGACATTCACTGGCACACCACACACAGACAGGTGACATATCGAAGGATACACTCTGCCATGAGGTGTACATTCAAAGCCTTGAGGTCAGATGCGGGGAAGTGCCTCTTGAACTCTTTCCGAAGGTCATAGAATGAATAGAAACAGTCTGGGACCAGGATGTTCTGGACAAGGAGAGAATTAAATGAAAGGATGTGAGCATGTGGTCCATCAACAGCTGCTGTTTTATTGCCATCATATCGCTGTTTGCTCAAGCCAGGCGAGTAGTGACTGTGTCACATCAAGACATGTGGGAGAATTTAATCAGCTTCATTGTGTGGTGCTGTTTTATGTGTACAGGTATGGTATGTGCATGGGTGTGTGTCATTAGACAGGTTGCTCTGCTGTAGATCAACTTTCACCACAACATTAAAGGCAACCAGGAGCACAGTGCTGACACAACACATCCCTTTGTGACTGTGTGAAGTGCTGAAGGTTTCTGCAGCAGTGAGCGAACATCCGCCCTGGCTGCGAGGCGTTCACCCGACCAACTCGCTCACCTTGCTTGCGGCCTCGGGGTGAATCACTTGACGGATGTGGAGCTGCCCGTCAGTACACAAACACACCGACGTGCCTGCGCCCGCGCTGTTCACCTCGTTTGTCAGTTGTAAGTGAAACTGCAAAAACAGGAGTCAAACATTTAGAATAGAAAGAAAAAACTTAATGTGGCCTTGAGCATCTCCACCGGCAGACAGAATTATGACATAATAAAAAGCTTAAGACTTCAGAGAGGTTATTACCAGGTTTAATGCTGTCTCAAGACTTGTGGCTGTGAAGACACAGTCTGCTTTAGATCCATTCTCCTCTTCCACGCTCTCCTCCACCACATCCTCCTCCTCTTTTTCCTCTGTCAAGTCTGAGAGGTCAGACTTAATGAGGAGCTCATTCACCTTGCCCAACTGGTTCAGAGAAGACAAAAACACATCCGTCTTGAAACAAGCCTACATAGAAACTGACAGGCTGTAGGCTGATATAACAGCGTTAAATAGCCGTAATGCAGATCTTTATTCGTTATACATTATCACTTAGAAAAACAACAAAAGCAGAGGTCTGTTTCAGGTGCTTGTACTCCCAGTATACTGTACAACCTGAGAGCCTATATTCAACTCATAGATGTTGTAAGAACAAACGTGTACAGACCTAATCCTACAAAAACTCACCTCACTCACCTGTTTGTTGAATAATTAATAGACAGCAACATTGTTATATATGGCTGCCGTTTGTATTTGAGTCTGTTTTTGGCTTGAGTTCAGGTTACCTGCCCACTCCTTTATTTCCCACTACATTTCCTGCTTTAGAAGAACAATAATTAGCTGTAATAAGTAGTGCAGTGATAAGTTTTTACCGTTTTGTTCTTTACATCCACCAGCTGCCAAGCCAACTGCACGAGCTCCTTCTCGTCTGACCCCAGCAGCTCTCCGCTCGCGCCAGATGTGGCGGTGAAAACCACCACCAGGTAGTCTACCTGTGCCGTCATCTGAAAACAAACACAGCCCCAAAAAAAAAAAAAAAATCTAATACTACGCAAAAGTAAAGGACAGTAACTGAAGATACGCCAGAAAGGAGACGCGAGGGACCCGAGAGGATTGAACACCTTTACTTTGACACCTGAGTGCAAAGGTGAGCTGCGTAAATCCAAGTTTCGTCGCGTGTGAAATTTTACGTGAAGCCTCCCGTAGTCACCATCGCGGAGTAATGGCTGAATGTTCCCCGTTTTTGTAGTGCGTCTACCTGTGTGACCACGTGACTCTTTACCTGCCTCCTCCCTCCGTTGGTGGTTTACAGATTAGGACGTGGCAGACCAGGGAAGACAGAAATATTTGTACCTATAGATAATCATTTCTGGTATTTAAGTCATTTAAGTAGGTTATTTCTTAGTGTGATACTTAACGGGGCGGGTATCAAGAGTATCATAAGAGGTGAACTGTTGATGAATAATCAACGCACAAAATATCAGAATGTTGAGCTCCATATTAATGTAATAGACTGGTGACTATAATTTTTTCACAAATTTGTCTCTTTATGTTTAATATATTTAAAATGGAAAATAATGATATATGTTAAAAGTCTAAAGTATATTAAAAACGAATAATAAACCAAACATAATGTACATGTAAAAATCCACACAAAATTACTGCAGAAATAAAGTCTTTCTATGTAAAAATAAAACAAAATACACAAAGATGTACCACTGGAATATTTATACTTGTACAATGTTTCATTTCAATTAATTAACTATACATTTTAAAGGATATTACTAATCAAACAATTAAACCTACTGAAAATGATACCACTGTAATAAATCATTGCAGTGGGCTCCATGCAATTGCACACCACAGTAATAACAATAATAACGCCATACATTTTATTAATGGGTCAAAACATTCATTTTTTAACTTTAGAACAATATAGTTTGTCTTTTTTCATTTCTTCTTCTTCTTCTTCTTCTTCTTCTTCTTCTTCTTCTTCTTTTTTTTTTTTTTTTCTTAAATGTACACTTGTTTGCTTTATGTTTCTGTCACCTCGCTCGCGCTGCAGAGGACCATGCACCGGAAGTATTCACTCTACCGGAAGTTTACCCCTGGCCCGACGAACACTAGAAAGCGATGGCGGGGGACACTTCAACGGAGCTTCTTTTTCTAGATACGTTTAAGCACCAGAATGCTGAGGTAATGTTTCTGACGCCCTCCCACCTTCTTGTATATTTACTCATGAGCTGTCTGCATTCAGTACTCATATCGATTATATTCAGGAGTTTTGGAGTATGGTCTTCAACTTCCAAGCTAACGATATCAACTTGGCTAGCATTAGCAGTTGCATCATGGTTGTCATAATAACGTTGCAATTTGCAGCTTTTGTTGCAATACACACTCGCCTAATTACAGCTATAATTGTGCCAAACATGCCCATTAAACGTGATTTTATTAAACACCACGCAGCTGAAGCCTTGCGCAGTTTGTTTGCTAGTTAGCCAAGTGGCTAATGCCTCTGAGCGGCCAGCAAAAATGTTCTGTCTGAAGTGTAAGTTGTAGTTAGTATGGCTAGTTAAGACAATGTATTATCTAAATGTTTGTATTAATTAGTATATTTTATGCACTGCAGCTAACCAACGTGGATGTGGTGCGGTTTCCTTGCGGGGTGCTAATCACAGAGGTGCGGGTCATACCTCCAGGAATCAAAGCACACAGCAACTTACCTGACAGCAGAGCGTTTGGGTGAGAGCCATATGGCACGCGCAACACTCAGTGATATACAGTAAAGCTCCAGTGAATAATGTTCACCAAGATAAAGCTGATGCAGTCTATGACAGAAACATTGCACTAAATTCCCCTTTCGTGAAGGATGTCATGTTGAGCTTTTAATGAAACTGATTTAGAGAGGTGTTTACTGAACCTTATGATGATATTATGATTTTTTTTGAGCTGTTGAATTATGTGATGTCAGGAAGAGAGACGTTTCTAATAATTTGTCCGACACTTATTTTAATGAGGGTATACTAAATAGGTGAGTCTAGGCCTATCCAGTAAACTGCCATCTGAATATAGTTGCAGGTGAAGACACACCAATCTGATATGCAGGATCAATATTAGTGTTGAAGTTGATATAGACCTTATTGAGCAGATTGGTCCTCTGTATTGACAGATACCCAGAATCCAGGTATTGGAATTGTGTTGGGTGGGCAAAGTTAGATTGGTACATCCATAGTTGCAGGAAATCCTCAACCTAGTTGCTAATGATGTATTGCTTCTGGACATGTTTCTTTGCTACAGGTATCTGAGATGTAGGTGTGCCTGTAGGAAAGTAGTTTGATACCTGAGCTCCAATTGTTGTGTGGGTCCTGATTCCCACTTAGCTTGTTGGCTGGGTAATTTATCTGAATGACTGGGCTCAGTGCTGAACAATGCACAAACCTGAGCAGGTCAGGTGTCTGTTGTGTAGAGATGGGTGATTCGGATAAAATCCTCTATCAGGGTATATGTCATTTTATATCACAAATCAAAGTTTTTAATCATGTAGAGGCCACAAAATCCAAGTTCTGCTTATTGATTTGCCACATTGCCTATAGTGGTCTAATACACCCAGCAGATATGTTAAAGTGATATGTACCATGGCATAAGCGGTAAGGAAAATCTCTTGACAGTCAAAAAAATATTTCTTGCCTCACACTATACACTTAGTGGTCACTTTATTAGGTACACGTGTGCAATCTAATGCAACCCAATACAGCTATTCTACCATAAAGTATATTTCTATGAAGCCCATAATGTTCAGCTTTTGTTGACAGTGTCATGAAGGTGTTACTTTTCTTATATGTTTTACTGCCGTCATAGTTAGTGATGGTATTCTACTGGACTGCATCATATTCAGAGGTGTTTCTAATAATCTGACCCCCACATAGATATAGATAGGAAAGACAAAAAATTAGAAACTGCTCTCAGTATAATATAGTCAAATACGACAACACTGTGACTGTGACTAGAGTAATAAAATAAATATATAATTGATGTCACCAAGAACTGAACATTCTAAACTACATAAAGGAAGAGTTTATGGCAGAACTGCTGTATTGAATTGCAATAGATTGTACATTTGTACCCAATAAAGAGGTCAGTGAGTGTACATTGTTATATTGCAAACCCTAATGTTGATATACAGCCCCTGTTGCAAAACAGTTGTCTGCACAAAAACAATGTATTTAATGTTTTACCTCATCAACTTCATTGGTTTTTATAAATATGTGTTTATTCTGAATTTGATGTGACATGTTTCAAACAAGTTGGACAGGAGCAACTAAAGACTGGGAAAGTTGTGGAATTCTCCAAAAACACCTGTTTGGATCATTCCACAGGTAAACAGGTTCATTAACAGGTGATAGTATCATGATTGGGTATGAAAGGGGCATCCTGGAAAGACTCAGTCGAGGTTCACCACTTTGTGAACACATGATTGTGTGAAGGGTATGACTACATGGACTCAGGAACACAGTTTTTATTTACGTTTTACACAGTGTCTCATCTTTTTAGGAATCAGGCTTGTATAACTCAATACTGGTGAAGTCTTCTTGAAACCAGGGGACTGAGCCCTGACTGCCTCATTACAGTGAGTGTGTTTCTGTGTTCCAGGGAGACGTCTCCTCATGCCTTCCAGTTGGAGCTGTTCTTCAACAATGTCACCAAACCCAACAGCCCCTCGTTCCACAGACTGGGCAGGTCAGAATAATTTTCACCCTCCTCCCTTCTCCCTTTTGTTTCTGTATTCCTCCGAGCTTCTCCTCTATCTCTTTTATTTCTTAGGGAACTCATGAGAGTGCTCAAGACTAGGGATTGACCAATTATCGGCCTGGCCGATAATATCGGCCGATATTCGGCATTTTTTTGATAATCGGCATCGGCCGTTTTTTCCACTGATAACCAATAAAATTAATTAATGTATTTTAAAATGCGCTCCTTTGGCTCTGATGCAGCCGTCTGTCCGCCTGAAGTTACTACTCTTGGCTGTGTAACAATGTCTGCTCACAGCCCTCACTGATTGGCTACATGGCACAAGTGAGTCAGTGACAGCCAATCAACACTGAAGCCTCTACATGCAATGCCACAGACAAGGAGAAGCAGACAACTGCTCCGGTGATCCAGCAGAGATAAGGCAACAGAGTCAGTCAAAGGCAATAAAAACCCTCTATGATGAAGTTTAAAAACACCGCAACCTTATGATCAATTTCATTGATAACATGCAAACCCAGAGTTGACATTTCACTGACCTACTTGTCTAATCACATAGTCACACACCATAAAAAAAAAAAAAAGATATAACCAAGTGAACATGACCTGAAACTCCTTACTTAATAAAAAAAAAAAGAAGACATAATGACATATCGGTAGGTAGACTATAGCAAGTACAAAGGAGGAAAACCTGCTGAATTGTGCTGTTTGGCTCTGGAGATGAAACTGTTCACAACTTCAACAAGACGTATTTCATGATGACCCACCGCTACATTATAATTGCTGCAACCACTTTATAGCTGGGGCCAGACGCACAATAATAATATAGGCCCTTTCGGTTACCATTACTTTGTGGGAATAATAAATGTCCTAACGTGTCTCAGCCCGTGGGGCGGCTCCTGGTTTATCAATAAACAACACTGGAGGTGATTATAGCCTATTAGTTTAACAGTACTACATTCTAACGTGTCCTTGTTTGTTTACAGTCGCCTCTCCCTCGCGCTCATGTTCTCACTACACTATGGTGCAGCAACTTAACTACTGGTGTTAAATGATTGTCTTTTTGCCTGTCACTCGTGAAGTCCAGGGATAGGAGTCAGGCAGAGAGCACACATCGAGGAGATTATTCTCAGTGTGTTTTATTTTCAATCAATAAATTTACCATCGCGTCTACAACTCACGTGTTTTAAAAATAATTAAACTTAAAGGCATTTCAATTAAGATTTTGTGTTTGTGTTATTTTACAAAAAGTTAAGGTCTTTTTTTCAGTGTACACAAAACAAACAAACCACAAATTTTGACATCAAAATTTTCATTTTTACTGCAAACGAATATCGGTTCTAAATATCGGCTATGAGTTTCGCTTGATTATTAATAATCGGTATCGGCCCTGAAAAATCCATATCGATCGTTCTCTAATCAAGACACAGGTGTCTGTCTCACCTGTAGAACCAGTCACGGTAGCATCTGAGCCCTGCTTTCAGAGGCCAGTGGGGTGTGTGTTCTCACCCACCCATGTTTTGGTCCCTTTGTTCTCATGCTGGCTAACTGGTCTCTCCAGAAACTCATCCACACCCACACAGTAGCTGAAAGTGACACAAAACCTTGGAGATTCTAGTAAAATAGACGAGTAGTGGAATGCTTGAGTGAAGTTGTTATTCTAACCTCATAATAACAGATTTATGCACAGTAGCTAAACTCATATTTAGAGGTGTGCATTGTGTAAGAGTTATTGAAAGCTGAAAATAAGACACACCCTAGTTATTATGTCTGCCAGGAAAGTTGGGAGTAGACTTTTTAACCTGTCTGATTGCTTTTGATGCGTCTCACACATGCCAAAACAAATTTGACTGAAATGTCTTTAGACAAATGACTCTTGGCCCAAGAATCCATGTCAGCTGAGGTCATGATTCAGATCAGGATGATTCACAAAAGCACAATACTGAAGTTCTGTCTTTTGGCTTGCATTGTTTTGTTTTTTTAACAAGATGAGTTTTTCATTGCATTCCGTTTTTTTGTGGTGTATTGGATGGCAACGATTCCTGGCTATATTATAACCCAATATATCACACACCAGTGGCCTCCAGGCTTTTTATGACCCCTTAAAACTTTGGCTCCTCTCATATGTGTCAGGGGGTTTTGACTAGTTCCACCAAAGACTGAATCTTCCTTCCCAGGTTGTGTTATCTGAATAACATATAGAGGCCTGAAGAGGTCAAATTGTTTGGGAATTCACAGGAAAAGCCAAAATGAGAGAGAGACAGAGAGAGAGAGAACAAAGCAGTGCTATCTATTCATATGTTTTTCCTGTATATATCTTGTCATTGAGTGTGCTGGGTCCTGGTCCTTTTAATTGAATTAGTTACATCTTTGGAAAGCACTGAAAACATTTGAGAAAATAATGATGGATAATTCTAGACCATATTGTCCTTACTGGTTTTGCATCATACTTTCTGACTTTGCCCAATAAGATTGTGAAACAGGTTTTAAGTTGAATTCCATGTGGTATTAAAAAGGCCTTAAAAAGTCTTGAATTTAACTCAGTTAAGCCAGCAGAAGCACTTGTTTTATTGAAGTGAGGTGACGGCCCTTTATTAGACAGTTGGCAATAGAGGGCTGACAGGAAATGAGGGGAGAAAGAGAGTGAGATCGGGCATGAAGAGGAGTGCTTTTTACACATACTGTGTAGACACATATGTACTGGTTTGAAGGAGGTTTATGTTGGACCTAACAATTTGCTTTTAAACTTCATTACAGTCACACTGTATTTTCTAAAAATACAATCTCGAACAGTAGTGATAAGCAAACATACGCATGTTTAAGAATATTTCGGCCTCGATGTATAGTTACACTGATGTTTTAATCTGCCCTGTCTTACTTTCTGCCCTCAGTCTGGAATATGATGAGAACAAGTCCATCGTGTTCAGACCCAGCGGAAAGGTAAATTAGTGGCCACAAACAAGATGATTTGTGTTTTTATTTTGTTTGTTTCTGTTGATTTTGTGAATAACTACATTTGATTCTGCCTGCAGGTGAACACAGACGGCCTGGTGCTGCGTGGCTGGTACACCAGTCTGACTCTAGCAGTGTATGGGACAGCAGAGCGCTCACATGGGCATGACCAAAGCTCACCTCCTCCTCCTCCACCCCCACCCCCTCAACAGCCCAGCGGGCCCAAGAGGATCGTTAAACAGGGTGGGTATCAATACGCCAAAACTATCCAATACTCTCGCCTTTCCTGGATTTGCCTGTTTGACCGTCGACCTCTTGTACTGTTTGTTTTTTAGAGTGGGAAAAAGATGACCAGTACAACGGCAGCCCACCCAGACCAGCACCCAGAGGGCCTCGAACACCACCTGGGCCTCCACCCCCAGATGATGATGATGAAGAGCAGGTCCAAGTGACGGGTCAGAACTGTATGAATCACGTTATATCAGCCACTGTTGGATCCCGATTGATCAACAGTGACAGAGATGCTGCCATTAAGTTAAAGCATCCGTCTGGTTGATGCTCCTCATAACTAAATGTTGCGTCTGTGATTCTCTTTAATTAAAACTAAAGTTATAACTTGAGAAAATCCCAACAAACACTGATTTTTTTTCCAATCACACTTACTGAATAGGCTTCTTTTTTGGCAGATCCAGTGTTTTCTTCCACCTGACGCTTGTCCATCGTTATATTAGCTCTTTGCTGTTTAGCACAGAATGAAGGCTCTGTGAATCAGGCTGGTGTTCAGGTCTTCACTGTGCCTTCATCCAGTGAGAGTTTTTAAACTTTATATCTTAGATAATAATTAAAAGTTTAAGAATAGCCATTTCATGTAGTTTTCCTCACACCTCTTAAAATCAGGAAGACCTCTCGACCCCTAGTTCAGGTCAAGACCCTCCGGTTGGCGACCAGTGTTTTAACCCAAGTGCAATCTTTTTATATACTTTACATTATTGTCTACAGTTTGTTTGAGATTATAACCAAGTTTATTTGTTTTTATCAAATGTCTCCTAATTGCTCAGTTGCTCAATGTTCAAGTTCATTTCAGTCCAGTATGAAAATGAACATACAGACTTGAACCGTGCTTGATGTCTCCATCGCATTTTTTTTTCTCTGATACCTTCTTGCTGCGTGGTAATATGGTTGGAAAAGTATTTGAAAACTCTGCCAAACTCTGTGTTCTTGTAGAAGTACAGGGCACATTATGTTCACTGTGATGAGTTATCTAGCAAGTCTCTGCATGCTAATTTTCACAGTGTACTGAAATTAATGAAAACCACTGGCTGCCTGCCAGGGGGGAAAACATATTCAAAAAGGTTTGGCAGTATTAGCTTATACTTTATGTAAAGTATAAGAATTGTTTTATAAACAGACTAAAACATGCAATAACACCAGTATGATCCTGTCTGTTTTGACGTCTTCAGTGGGTGTGGTCAAAGATGAGCCATGCCAGGGCCGGGACGACTACCTGGAGGCCGTGTCGCCTGAGAGATCGCTTCCTGCTGATGAAGCATACTCAGATGCTGAACAAGAGGAAGAAGGCGATGAGGAGGAAGAGGAGGAGCAGGAGGAGGAAGAAGATGCGCGGACCGAGGGCAGTGTGCCGGAAGAGGAGGAGGAGGAAGAAGAGGAGGAGGAAGATGAGGGTGAGGACGAGGAAGAGGAGATGGAGGAAGGTAGGAGAGTGAGTTTGTGAGTGTAGGATAGTCTACAATCCCAAATGGACGCCTGGCCCTGAACCCCTTGGTACCGCAAACTCATCCGACTTCCCAGGGGCCCATGGGAGCAGGGTCCATTTGGGACTGAGTGACAGTTGGAGAGAGTGTGTGTGTCCTCTGGCATGCTGCCTCTATCAACAACAGCTGGATGCTCCAAACTCTCAGCTAGCCCGCGACAGGCTGCTCTGAAGGCTTGTGATCAACATTCATAAGCGGACATGTGGAGGTCTAGTCCACATATCCTGGCAGCCATGGCTGATGCTTGTGCTGTTGTCAATCCTGCATGTCAAACTAACCCAACCTGTTGGGAGTGATGCTGCAATGTGTGCAAAAGTTTGTCTATGCATTTATAAATGAGCAAGGGAGTAAGTAGCAGCCACTGGCCTCCTCATTTCCATTCATTTTACACACATATTTTATGAAGGATCTCAAGATTCTTGTTCATAATATGTTAACTTTTGTCAAATTTCTCTTCTCTTTCGTCTGTTCAGGCGATGATGGCTATGAGCAGATTTCCAGCGATGAGGATGATCTGGATAATGGTACCTTCAAGTTGCCCTCATTTGACATGGACTACACTCCTGAGGACCTGGCATCTGTCCCACCTGTCCAGTATGACCCGTATGAGCGAGAACTCAGACCCCTGTTCTACTTCACGCCTCCATACAAGACCCGCTTTGATACCCAGTTTGAGAAGGCCAGTGTGGAGGAACCCAGGGACCCTGGTGGAACTGAAGGACCAACAACTGGAGAGGAGGCTGAGGCTGTTGTGCAGCTGAAAGAGCTACTTACTAGTATTGGGGATGACAGAGATGCTCGCTGGGTCACTGCTCTGGAAGAGGCACCTGGACTATTGGCCAAAGGGTTGGCTTATTTAATGAAACAAGGAGAGCGAGAGATGGAGGACCCTGTTGGAGTTTTAGCTGAATGGGCACTCCAAGCTCTGAACATGGAGGTTGCTCTCACACAACCCATTGCTCTTAACCTCAGACAGTTGAAAGCTGGTGCCAAGCTAGTGTCATGCCTAGCAGAGTGCCCGCAGGGCCTCACAGCTCTGCTGCGTGAAAGGGCCCTGAATGTGCTGCTGGAGCTGCTCAACGCAGACCACGTCTCCTCCACCCTGAAGCTGAGTATCCTTAGAGCTCTGGGTGCTCTGATCAGTGCTCCTTCAGGTGTGGAGGCTTTCCTACAGGCAGGGGAGTCAGAGAAGAGTGGCTATCAGGTTAGCATGAAAAAGAAGTTTTTTAATTATAGACAGATTTCCTTGTATATTTCTTTCACAGTGATCTCAGGTTGGAAATTTCCACTTTACCATTGTTAATTATCCAAATGAGTCAGCCTTAAAGGCCTCACATTCACAGAGAGCATTCAGAAAACACTGACTAACTGAACAAGGTGATGAATTTTTGCCTCCGTCATCTGGCACTAAACTTAATGTTCTTTATAGCGTTTGGTTCAGCTGTTCCTGCGTGAAGAAACCGTGAGGGTCATAACAGCTGGCAACGCCATATTGCAGAAATGCCACATGTATGAGGTGCTGGTCGATCTGCAGCGTGCAGCAGCAGCATTGAGTGAACCACAGCAGGTAGACGCACATTCATTCACACACGCATAATGTTACTAATTTCAAAGACAAATTAAATTTTTTATGATGATCGAATGACTGTCATTCTCAGGAGGAGATGGAGGATGCAGAGAGCCCCATGGAGGAGGAACCATCTCTGAGCTCGTCTCCTGTGAGCGAGGCAGAGCTTGACAGACTGGCGGGGGTTTTGGAAGAGTTACATCACCTCCTAGAGACGGCCCCTAACTGCATGGTGCAGCCACCTGGGAAAGCTTTCCCCACGAGTGCTAGAATAACAGGACCGCAAGAGCGGGATGACCCCTACCCAACACTGTACAGGTACACGTTCAAATGCATATGACCTCAAAGCTCACATTGTGCTGGAGCTCAGATGCTAAATTCAGTGTATTTGTGACTCTTTGATTTGTAATAAATACACTTTTTTCCTTTTTCAGGTATATGCATGCATGCCATTTCTTGGAGAGCACGGCGGCGGTGTTGTCAGCAGCTGCAGCGGCTGGCCACCTAGGTGTCACCCAAGCTGTGAGAGAGCTCCTACGCTTCCTGTCGCTCACCCAGTCAGGTCTGCTCTTCCTTCTCGCCCAGCCCACTCCCGCCAACCTGCTGCTGCGTCTCCTGGCATCGATGGCAGAAGCCGAGGTCGAGGACACCACCTTCACAGGGGGGGAGGGAGGTCTCACTGGGCCAGGGTTTGGTGAAGAGGGCTTTGGCGTGTGGCTAATGCAGGCACTGCACGCGCTGCAGGGTGTGTCAGAGCTCATGAGCCATGTGGCCACAGGGGGAGATGGAGGAGCTGGGCTGGAGGAAGGTGACAACGCGGAGGTACTGGGAATGCTCCATGCACTCTACCTGATGACCTTCACACAGACTGGTCGCAGTGCTGTGGCTCACGTTTTCAGCCTCGAGAACAACCTGTCCTGTCTGGTCACCCTGCTCCAGCACCACAGCAAGGATGGACAGGGGTACTGTCTCCTCTTTCTCCTTGCATCTCTTCCTGTATGATGTGGTTTCATTTCACCAGTGCAGTGATTTCTGAGTATTTTGTGACTTTTTTGTCTATTTTTGCTGTAGTGAGGCCAAAGCTCGTAAAGCAGTGACGTATAACTATGCCTGTATGCTGGTGCTGCTGGTAGTGCAGACCTCGAATGAACTGCGAATGATGGAACAATATGCTGCCCCACTCCTCACCATAGCCAAGGCTGATGACACCAATGCCAAGTTACAGGGTAAATATTACCAATGATGCATTGAAGTATCTTGTCATATTTGTATTTATCTTTAGTCTTTGTGTGTATGTTTATTCGATCATTGAAGTTTTGGTCTTCCTTCATTCTTCAAGAGCTTAGCAAATGGCTGGAACCTCTAGAAAAGCTTCGCTTTGAGATGGGCAGCATTCCCACCCTCATAGACTACATCAAACAGGTACGGCTCTCTCACTGGGTGTACACACTGTTGGAGTAAAGCAACATTTCGTTGCATTCACATTCACTCTGTGTGAGCTTTCATCCTCCTGTATCACCTGCAGACAGTCCTAATAAGTCCTGAGTCCTGTTAATTTACTGAGTGAGAAATCTGTTCAGTTGGCAGCTTCTGGGCAGCTGCCAATGATTTGTCTATAACATTTAATTCAGAGAGCCAATGAACTCTTTCAGGTGTCTCGTCCTACCCTAACACACAGGAACTGGCCTCTCAGACAACAGAACTGTTCTCAAAGCAAAGAGAATTTCTTTAGTCACACACTGAACTATATGTCTTTATTGAAGTTTGTACCTTTGATGTCCTTGGAAGTCTGAAATGCCCAAACATATACCTGCTCTGTAGCATATCACAGCTATATACAAATAAGAGACCTATATTTAAGTTTAAACATGCGTCGCCTCTTTTGTCTTCAGAATGTGGAAAATGTGTTGACTGCTGAGGGAACTGGACTGGTTACTGCTCTCAGGGTCCTTTATCACATTGCCTGCCCTCCACCTGCTGTAGAAGGTAAAGACAACAAATATGATTTTTGTTATAGTTCACCTGATAAACTTTTCTGTGGTCATGGCGTCTTCTTTTTGCTTGAAGGTTTTTGTTTTGAATATTGAAGGTGCCCTGTGAAGTGTTCATGGAGTTGTCCTAAAAGCAAACAAAAGCTATGTTATTCAGTTATTCACCTCAGAAACCACACTCACACTCAAAGGAAATGTATTCAACAGCTTTGTTTGACCTCAAGGATACACAATATCCACTTTTATTGTGTGTATCCTTGAGGTCTGACAAACCCATTGAATGGATTTCCTTAATTAGCCGATTTTGTAAGCATTTGAAATCCTGCTTTGTTAACATCCACCTTTACCAGCTTGGAGTTTTATTCTTCTCTGCCTTTGCTTCATGTCTCTGGGAATGTGCATGTACAGCACATATGAATCCTTGAGTGCAAACAAAACTTGAACCCACTCTTTCACAGTGTCTTCTTTCTCTCTTACAGGTCAGCAGAGGGATCTGAAGTGGAGTCTTGCAGGGGTCCAGCTGTTCTCCGGCGAGGGTCTGGACACATGTGTGCGTGTCCTACAGAAGCTGTGCAGCGTGTTGCTGCAGCCATGGCGTGTGCATGGACACATGGGCCCCACGCCGCAGCGCTGCATGATCCTCAGTGTATGTATCAGCACACTGCGATTGCTGCGCACCATGCTGACAGAACTGCTACGTGGTGGAGCTTTCCAATTCAGAGACACTCGCGTGGCCAGTGTGTTGGTGACGCTCCACATGATCGTGTGCTCCATCCCTGCATCTGGACGTCTGGACGGAGAAGAGACCAGAGTGCAGGCACTAATCGTTGATGTACTGCTCACCTTCACGCAGGGTGTTAATGAGGAGGTGTGTGAGTTGGCAACAGTGCCGCCGCATTTGTTTAGCCAAGAAATATTGTAATAGTAATAGTGTCACGAGTAGTCAATGTGTGTGTGTGTATGTTTGATGCAGGTGACTCATACAGAAGAGACTCTCGCCAGTAACACGTGGTCTCTGATGCTGAAGGAGGTTTTGGGTTCACTGCTGAAAGCTCCTGAAGGTCTGTTCTCTGGTCTGACGTTGCTCTCTGAGCTCCTGCCTCTTCCACTGCCAATGCAGACCACTCAGGTAACTCACTCTAACCTTCTGGTCCCCCGTCTATCCTGCACATCCTTTCACCTTCTGATAATTCTAGTCTTGGCATACAGACAATTATTAATAGACCTTTGGCTTCATAGGTGATATCAGTCCAAGATGTTGCTGTAGCCTTAAACACAAGGAAGCTGTGGAGCATGCACATACGAGCACAGTGGAAAGTGTTTTCTGAGGCGTTGAGGTGTGTGTGTGCCACCACCTGCCCTCCTCTCCTGGCCATTCTGAGAAGAATGTGTGTTCAGCTGGCAGACTTGTCTTCACCCACTGCAACACTTATCATGAAGACCCTGCTCGACCTCCAACTGGAGGAGCTGCAGTCGTGAGTGGAAGAAAACACCAGCAGTTGTTTGTGTTTATGCTGTGAATTGTATCTGAAGTGTGGATCATGTGCTGTCTGCAGGGAGGAGGGGAAGGTCGTGTGCTGGGGCCAGGTCCTGCGTCTGCTTTCTTTGATGGATGCTCTGGTATCACAGAGAGCGTGTAAGAGCGCAGCACTGCACCTGCTGTCCGGGTCTGTGTCTGGAGACGAACAGCTGGCCGATTTGTTCCCCTTGCTGCTGTCTCTTTTGGTTCCTCCAGCTGACCACTCCTTACAGCAGCAGCAGTGCAGCGAACTAGTGGGGACAATATTACAGTCACTGTGTGACCAGGTAAGCAGCAGGTAGTGCATGTGAAGGGAAACGTAGACGAGTCCTTCCAAGGAAAAGGATAAAGCCTTGAAAATATTCTGTCTTCACCAGGATATTTCTCTGGTGGTATCTTCGCCTGGTGAAAGCTGTGTGTCGGAGGCTGAGCAGCTGGCCAATGCACTTCCGGGACGAGAGATGATGTCATCAGTGTGCAATGCCTTGTTGGAGGTTTTGGGGAATTCAGAGAGCAGTGTCCCACTCCTCCTCACCTGTATCAGGACTTTGACATTCCTCACCGAACACGACTATGGACTCTACCACCTCAAAGTGTACATGCTAATGCTGTCTTGTTTCTTGGCATTACCTCTGTCTCCTTTTATCATCATCTATGTTCTATGAGGTATAGTGTCCTTTTCATAGTCAAAAAACACTTTGATTGTACTTAATCTTTGTTTTCAGTGCACTGAAGAAACATGGCGCCGGTCTGTGCTCACTGTTGAAGAGACTGGTGTTCCCCTTCAACAAGGACTCAGCAGATCTGCTCTCAGCTCTGCTTGACTTCCTCAGACAGATCGTCAACACAGAAACAATGGTCAGTACCTGCTTTTATGGCTGGTTCATGTTTCACCTAGAAGTAAATACCAAAGCACAAAAAGTGTACATGCTGTCAAAGTAACTGAGGAATTATTATTGGTAACATGTTGGAAACACTTACAACTAGAAGATGTGGCAATGGCTGTTCTTGCAAGTTTTCATTTTTGTACTAATCCTATGAAATGCTTTAAGTATGATTTCCTAGGCACATGCATAAGGAAAAAAAACAAATACTCTGAATCTCTGGCAGAGTTGCAGACAGTATGTGATTTTGTCGTTGAATCTGTATGTGTTCCACTCCAGTGTGTTGATGAGAGCCAGGGCTCCGGTGAGGACTCTGCCTTCACTGCTCCACGGTTACTGTCGGGCTCTGAGATGAAAGCTCTGCTGCAGTGGGAAGAGTCTGAGTCCCATCCGCTCCCTACTCTAGAGAAACTGATTACGGTACAAATTCTGAATACATGTATAGTGAAGTAAAGGCTGATGCTCGCTTGGCATTTAACTAACTTTGTAAGTCTGTGTTTGTCTGTAGAAAATGTGTAAGGAAGATGATTCACTGGAGACCATGTTGGAGAATGTGATTGTTCTGAAGCAGACGCTGGAGACGGCCTCAGACACGCCTCCAGCAGCTGATACTGAGCCCACTCTGCCAGCACCCGAGACGCTCGGGGCCCAGTTTAATCACAGGTACAAAGTGACTTATGTCAAGTTCTTTTCACTGTTGTCTTCATTCAGTCATCAGTCAAAGGGAGGCAGTTACCATCTCATCATGCATCTGTGTGTTGTTCTCTGTAGGACGGTGTTCATTCTGTCAGAAGCTCTGGATGAGCAGCTGAAGACTCTGTGGTTCTCTCCTTTCCAAACTGAAGACATAGAAACAGACCTTGATATGGTATGTGTGCATGCAAAAATTGGAATCCAGATTTTCTTTGCCAAATAATCTTGTTTTCTCTTCGTGTAGTATTTGGTCAAAATACCAGCAGGTAGGATGTTACACTGTGCTGCACTGTGTTCAAATTATCAACAATTACTGCACAATTACTACAATACTACAGTGACAACCACATTTCCCTCCCGACTTGGCTGCTATATAAGCTTGATGAGTCACATGGGAAATAATGAATGATAAATAAATAAATAATTCCGTATTTATTAATTCCACAGCCATGAATTGTTGCAAATAATTATCACATCTAATTACACATCATTATGTCCAGTTATGAAGCCCTATTTCTGTCTGTATGTGCTTGGACCTGATGTCTATGATTGCAACTTTGTCTTTTTGGCAGGTGAAGGTGGATCTGGTGGGTCTGGCTCAGGAGTGTTGTCCAGACCTGGACCTGAAGGCAGAGCTGGAGCGCTCCTTCCTGTCTGAGCCCTCCTCTCCCGGTCATACAAAAGCTCCGAAAGGTTTCCGACTGGGCAAACACAAACATGAGACGTTCATCACATCAAGGTACGATTCCAGTGTTTGGACAGATTTTAACTTTGTATTTTTCTTCACATCTGTTTTGTATTATTTTTTACAGAGAACTAACATCTTGTTTTACTCAACTGATTGAATGTCGTCTGGTGTTTGTCTCTGCAGCGGTAAATCAGACTACATTGAGCCTGCTAAGAGAGCCCACATCATGGCTGCTCCTCGCGGCCGCGGAGGTCGAGGAGGGTTTGGACAGAATCTCTGCCGACCACATGATATCTTCCGCCAGCGCAAACAGAACACCTCCCGTCCTCCCAGTATGCATGTGGATGACTTTGTGGCGGCGGAGTTTAAAGACATTGCGACCCCTCTGGGACTGTTGCCCCCTAAACGGCCCCCCAAAAGCTCCCCCAAACCCCCCACCAGAGGACTGTTCACTGGTAACAGAGGCAGAGCCACCTTCCACAGCCAGACTCGCTTTTTCACTCCACCACAACCTAAAGGTGTACTGCTGTCCGGTACGTACACACAGACACTTTCAACTCAAGTTCATGGTCTTCATCAGCAGATGGAGCTTGCTCAGGTGTCATTACATTGTACCACCTGTTATCATGTGACCAAAGTTCTATTCTCCAATGAGATGTGGTGTTTTTTTCCAAATTAATAGTTTGCTGTGCAGAATATATGGAAGTGGTTTGGCATTTGGGCTTACTGCAGGTCAGAACCACTTGTTGGCCAGTAGAGGGAGATAAATCTTGTCTTTGTGGTTTTGTAGGTAACTACGCTCGTCGGGAAGGAGGCCGTGGTTCCTCATGGAGCGGACAAGTTCCAGCTGTCACCCACAGAGGAACCTACAGTGAACCCCGCGGAGGCCAGAGCAACTTCACACGTGGACCGCTGCCCTCCAGACAACCCCCAGCAAGTATGAAGTGCACACACACGCACACACACAGTCTTTATACTTTTTTTTTTTAACTGTGAATTTTGAAACATGGAACTCAAAACCTGGTGCTTTTGTCTTCGGCTCCCTACATTTTTATTTATCAGGTGCATATCGGCTGGCTCCACGAGACCGAGCCCCACGAGGAAGAGGAGGTGCCGGGCTGTCGTGGCTTAGCGGGGGAGGAGGCGGCGGTGGCAGTGCTGGAGGAGGAGGAGGAGGAGGAGGGGGAGGAGGGGGGAGAGGATCTCAGGGGAGCAAGTTCAGTGGTGGGGGAGGGAGCGGAGGCGGCAGGGGCAGACATGTTCGCTCCTTCACCAGGTAAATTCACCTGGGCAATGACTGCAGCCTTTCATGGCGACATATGGACCAATCAGGATATTATATATACTGTCTCCATGGTAACATGGTGGGATGATGTTGTCACGATGACGTACTGACTCTGTGTTGATGTTTTATGTTTTGTTATTATGAGTTGTGTTCAGAGAATAAAGGTCGTTGTTACCAAGCCTAGACGTTTGTGTTTTAAGCGAACACCAGATGAAATAATGAAGTGATGCAATGACCACGATTACCTGCCATAGTACACAGCACTGATCACCTGTATCGTGCACTCGGGGCCAAATTTACACAGCAGAAGGTCATTCAGGGTGCATAACAAAGGAATCTACACTAGAGCCTGAGGTGGCCATTTTTATAAGATTATTCTTGATTTGTTCCTTGTGTTTAATGAGTGAAAGTGGAGACAGAGGAAGGATTGCATGATGTACAACACAAGATGAACCCAAAATATCACAGCTCTCATGTGACACATGACTTTGCCGACTGCAGCATCAGGACATCCAGGTCACCATACTAATGTCAAAAATGATATTGTTAGTGATACCAGCAGTCCTATAGTCTTGATGGAGATGGTTACAGCTAAAACACATTAGATTTGACAGCATAACACATAAACTACACCAGCTGCCCTCTAAGAGTTGCATTGCATGCCTTGTTGTTCATACCTTAGTTAAATCCAGGACAGATTTCACATTATGAGTCAAGAAACACTTTTCAACATTTTAGGTTTGTTAAAAATCTAGAGTTTCTGGTGTAACAAAGTTCTTGCAGGACACACAAAAAAAACATTTTACAAACATTTTCTAAACAGAATAATCAATAGAGGAAACCAGGAGTAATTTGGTCCTGAGCTGAAGAAATTTACTTAAAGTAACTGTTTTTAACTGAATTACACAATGATCTGGTTGCAGAAGTGATCAGGGGTGAGTCTACAAAATGAATCTAGTCCCCTTCAGAAGCATCTACAGTTGAAAGATCACTTCAGTTTGCAGAATTACACAAAAAGACATGTCCGTCAAACATGTGGCTTGTTCCACAGCAGACTCCTTTTTTTTCCCCCAAAATTCAAAACTCTTAAACTCAGTGCCAGAAACTACAGAACTACTGTTCATGCATAGATTTTTTATTATTTAACTCTTGTCAAAAAAACTGTTTGAATCTGGTTTGGCTAATTCCCCACCAGTCTAGTCTACTCAAATGACTGTCACCTCCCGGCTCTTCCTCTTGATGCAGTCTAGAGTCAGGCTCCTCGTTCCCCCCTTGCGCACCCCCTCTCCCAGCTGAGGTGATGGAGGTGGACCCGATATATGTAGTGATAGACTGGAGGCATTTAAAGATGCCTGCCTCTGCTGGTGTCTTGTCGGCTCGGTGTGTAGTTCCCATCCTGATGTCTGCTGGTCTCCCTGATGCTGGTCCCTGGCTGCCTGTTCGACAGGATGCTGACTCCTGTTTGGCTGCCGGTCTCTGAGGAGCTCCAACAGTTCCCTGTTCTCCAGCTCAGCTACTGCTAACTCCTGTCTTCTCAGACGCTCTGCTGCTAACAGGGCTCGCATGTCACACATCACAAGGGACAACTGACCCTGCACAGAGACGACGCACGATTACTGGACATGCATCAACATCCACAGCACGGGCTTTCTTCAGTTACTGACAGTGGAGGAAGCATTTACTGAAGGATTAAGTGTAAAAAGAATTTTAAAAAATGCAACCATCCTGAGGAATAAATATTAAATATGTTCCTTTTCATATTAAATCTCAATTTTAAGACAACACAGATGAGATTGTTGAGAAAAATTGGAAACAGGAGCACCAGCATTTCCAAGAAAACTGCTGATGAAGATCATGTGACATGATCAAAAGCTTTGAACAGCTATTAAAATAGCTTTGAGTGTTTGAACCTGACGTATTTTTTACATTTATGTTGACCAAGAGCTAACAAGCAAGACAAACTGTTCTGCTGGGTAGTTAAAATATCTTAATATAAAATTCAATTAGATGAAGTGAAGACAGGAAGCACATCTCTCTGAAATGTCCTGTAGTTTGATGCTTTCACTAAATGGGAACTCAAGTCATGTGCCAGTGCCTTAAGTCTTAACTTCAGGCCTGTTGTAAACATACATGAGAAGGATTGACAAGTCACCTTGAGCTCCTCCACCTCATTCTTCAGTTGCGACTCTTTCTGCACCATGTGTCTCCTCTGTGAGTCCAACCGAGACTCCATCTCTCGTTTCACCTCCTCCACCTTGCACAGCATTTCTGCCCTGCCATGAACATTTAACAGGACTAATTTATGATCTGAACAAACCAATGCAAACTGTAGCTCTGTGTTGAGGATTAGGAGAGAGTGAAGACATTTTCAGAACCGCACTCATACATACCTGAGCATCTCCACTTCAGTGCGCAGCTCTGCCACACAGTTGTGCTGTGATTGGTCAATGGAGAGAAGAGTGTGGCCGCAGCCGTTGGGACACTCCCTGCTGCGGAAGTTACATTCGGACAGGTGAGCCTCCAAACCCCGCCTCTCTACCTGCACAGGACAACCTGAGAGGACAGCAGCACAGAGATGGACATGCCTCACATGAAGCAACCATTTACTCAGTTTATATGTAAATGCATATATCTGGTAGACAGTCTTCTAAAAACAAGGCAAAGCAGTTGACTCATACTTTCTACTATGTGGAAGTGAAAGGATTATATAGTTAATTTAATACTTAACTTTATACTTAACATTGTATTTGAAACAATAGGACAAAAAATAAGATTGCACTGTGGTACAAAGACTTGTTATTGTTCTCCACCCCTGAACATACAAAAAATGCTTTTATACCCCTCATTGCACTTGTCAAGCCTCATCTTTGACCCAAACGTAATAACTTCTCACAGATCACAGCACTCATAGACAGCAAAGGGAATCTCTTGTGTAAAGCTCTATGCCGCTGTGTAGCACTTAACACTGCAAAAAGCCACACTGCATGCGCACACTGTGTAACTGTACCTACCACAGTGGTAACATATGTACTCTCCACCTGCCAACGACACAGTCATATTGTGAACACAAGAGCACATGCTTGTATGTACATACACACATTTAAATTGCTCATTAAAAAATGATGGAAAGGTGACCCTGAATGCACTCTGGGTGAGGTCTGCGGGGGCTTTCAAGTCCCATACATGCACTAGCTTGGGAGGTAGCCATGACAACAAAAGAGCCACCTGCTGCTCCAACCCACACAGGTGTCACATTACCTGCACATCCCACACCTCATCCACATGGATAACAACCACAAACACCACCTATTATTTTAACAAAATGACACATTAGAGGAGCTCGGTGTGAGGTTTCATACCTGTGTTAGAGCACGATATGAAGGCAAACTCGCACTCATCCTCATGTGTGTGCAGGCTCTCCAGGGAGCACACCACCTCACAACCCTGCCTGGCATTCACACAGCGGATCTGCAGACGGTTCAGGTCATTACGCATGTACCTGTCATCAAGGACAAAACAGCATCAGGGAAATAAAGCTAAGCAGTAGAAAGAAAGTGTGAAACTTAAGAATTAGCTGTTACAGTGAGGAGATGATCAAAGACAGAGATGTAGGCAGACCTGAACAGTGGTTTGAGGCTGCCCACATCCAGTGGCAATCTGTCCTCGGGACAAGAGTGATGATGGACCAGCCAGCTGCTGATGCAGGCGCAGCAGTAGGCATGCTCACAGGGTGCCTGGAGGGGGCGCTCTAACACGTCTCGACATACACAGCACAGAAGACCCTCATTCACATAGCCCACAAACCTCTCCAGATCATAGCCCATCCTGCAACCACGCAGAAAGATTTTACAAACATGACCAAAAGTTGAGAATTAAACTCTTGTCAAATCTCATTTAATTCTTTTTTTCTATATATACATATTTAACAATAATATTCCTACCTGACAGATTAACTTTGATTTCATTCAACTCTTTCTTCTTCCTTCCTTCCTTCTGTTGATTTCCACTCCTCTTGTTCCTCCACAGTGAAACTCCCTCTTGTCTCTCTGCTGCTATGGTCTCTCCTCCTTTATCCTCTCTCCTTTGACTTGTTGCTCCATAAATGTGAGGGTCTCCTTTCCGTTAAAGTCCTGTGCTACCTTTGTGTCTCCATGGAGAGGTTTCCCTGACGACGAGGCTTCAGGACACTGGCAGGCAGCTGTCAGATGAGATCAGATCAGAGAGACAGACAGAATTACAGGACAAGAAGACACACTCACGCTGAGGAACAGTGGAATACTGTAGTAGTGTGTTTTCCTGACTGCCTTACCAATAAAGCTGGATTCAGAGATTACTGTTTCTGTCTCTCGTAATGTCTCTCTCTCTCTCTCTCTCTGTCTGTCTCTCTCTGTGTCTCTGTGTCTTTCTCTCTCTCTGGATGTGGGATTAACGTGGATTACTCTCTCTCTCTCTGCCTGATTGGATTACAGACTGCATGACATCAGATGACACAAACCACAGAAATCAAAGAGCAACCCAAACCCTTGGACTCATCCCAGTCCCCTTTATTTTCTTTAACTTTCATTTCCAGTGGAACACGTATTCAGATCTTTTTTAAGTAAAATTAAGAAAAACACAATGCAACAATGCTCCATTATAATCAACAGTTTGGGCGGCTGCATTTCAATGGTGTTGCAATGTTGCTTGTCAGTGTGTACCTAATATGAAGCATTTTAATTTTTGGACATTTTATATGCACATTATAGGCTTATAAGTATAAGTACAATATTGGGTTAGGGTCAGAGGCGTTGGGAGAAGGACAAACCACACTAAGAACGCTTTGGCTGGACAGGAGATCAAGTAGCAAAAGATATGGGAGTATATGACAAAGAGTTTTGTGCTACTGCAGTGTGGCCAGTTAGACCTGTTTAGATGTTAGAAAACTCAGAATAAAAAACTCACAGTAATAAGAGGGCTGATTTAACCAGTGAATACTTTAGTTACAGGGATTAAATATAAAGACAGTATTCAGATTCTTACAGATGCATCAAAGGATCCTCAAACAAACAAAAAAACAGGGTCTGCATTTTCTGTGCCCAGTTACCAAGTGGGCTTTAACAAGAGAACAGACTGTTTGAATGTATAATTGTATGCTATTCTGATTATTTTGAGAATGGAGTGAACAGGTGAACTGCAGTAATATATTCATATGTAGTGATTCAGTGTCGGCCCACAAGCATCAAGTCTGAGACATTTACATTTAATCCAAAACAGAGTGGGTAGAGGAAATAAGAGGAAAAGAGCAAGTCATATTAAGCAGGCTGAGAATTGGGCACAGCAACCTTTACAGTACACTTTTCATCATAGGAAAACATCCAACAGGCCTTCACAATCAGTGTCATGAGGCTGAGACTGTTGAGCATATTCTCATACCATGCAGGAAATGTATACAAAACATACAAGAAATGATAACACAGTTACAGAAAATAGGGCAGGTGGACAACGATGTTAGAAATATATTAGCCTGTGGGGACAATGTGCAATGAAGGAAATGGTTATTCGGTTTTGGATGCTGTAGTATCTGCCTTGAAAATGAATAAAGACGGAGGATGGAACCGGAAGGTGGCAGTAATGCAACACCATGGATACCGGCTGCCGTAAAACGTCAAAGAAGAAGAAGAGGCGGGAGAAATTGAACAGAAAACAGGAGGAGGAAAACACAAGACGTTTTCTGTGGGGATTTTGAGCGACATTTTATCCTCTGAGATGTTTTCCCTGACCTTTTAGCTCGTCCGGGTACGTATGACACGTTGTCACTCGTGTCCAGTTTAAACCGGGTTCAGCGACGTTAGCGCCTGTTTGTGGCTAGCGAGGAAAGCAGCTAGCTTGCCAACCTTCCGCAGGTTAGAGGTTTCAGAGATGTGTTTTCCTTGTCACAAGGTTTACTGAGTGTGTTAATAAAATCTTGAATGTCCATCATAAGATACCAGAGCTAAAGTGCTGTCTTCATTTAGGTAACACAGCGATATGAAATGGGCGGAAATTGTGTTATATTGAGTTAATTGACACAGGTTACTGAGTAGCACCTCATTAACTGCTGTTGTGTTTATATTCATGTCTCTGTCTTCAGGAGATCGATAGAATGCGGCGATCAGCAGCTCCCAGCCAGCTGTTGGGTAATGCAGTGAAAAAGCCTCGGTTTGTGCCCCCTGGTGCATCGAGTTCATGTCCTGTGGCTGAATCCAAGCCCCTTATCCCTAAACTTGGTTTGGGCAATGTACTGGAAAAGGTTAATCATTCACAGCATTTCATATACAATAATATCCCTTAGTTTTCTTTTGACTGTCACCATTGAGCACTGTTTTAAACATTTAATCACATTATTTCTCTTCCTCTCATCCTGCAGGTCCAGAGAAGTCTAGCAGCACCAGCTCTGAGTAAAACAGAGTATGATGTGCAGCCCAAAGCTGCCCAACCTGCTCCAGCCTTGTCAAGGGCTCTGGCTCGTGTTCTCGGTGCAACGGAAAGTAAGGAAAATGAGTCCGACACAGAAGATCCTATCACGAACTCAGAGGAGTGCACAGAGGACAACAGACCAGCAGGTAAGACACTAAGACTTTGTGGCTGAGCGCCTGGTATGGGCAAGAATAATCATGTGGATTGATATAGGGGCTGGATACAAACATATCAGTTATCATTCCAGCGTGTTTGATTGTCAAATTGTCAATTGCAAATACCCACCTTAAGGAGAGGATAAATACAGAATACCTGTCAGAAAAGCTTGATTTAGTACAGCCAAATGGCTGAGAGGACTACTCTGTATTTTTGTCTGTCATACTTTTAGGTTACAGAGTCCTCTTTACAAATGGCTGTTATTTTGTACGAAGGGTTTGCAAACAAAGCAATGTTTTGTACATGGACTGACTGACAACTGAAAGGGCAGAAAGAGAGAAATGTATCTCTGAGCAGCAGTTAAATCAGAATATAAGAAATCAGCAGTCATCTGCAGATGTAAATAGCAACAGGTTCTTGTTTCAGTGCAGAAATTTAGGTTAGTCTAAGTTAAGACTATTAGAAGTGGACTGACAAATGTTAGTTTAAATGTTTAGAGCCCAATTACACCGTTGGGGTTCAGTAATGATCTGGGGTCACCTCCGCTTTTCTGGACAGGAAAACAAATTTAAAAAAAAAAAAAAAGCAAAAGAGCATTCTCCTGCCATGCAACACTGTGGGGACATTGACTGTTTGGAGGTTTGGGGCTAAAGCTATTTCAAGTGTGAACAATACATTTGGTGATTAATGAATTATACTGTTGTATCTATGTTAAAAAAGCCTTTATTGAAGGAAAAAAGAAAAAAAAAGATAACAGGTGATTCCAAACTTTTGAATGGTGGTTGAATAGCCAAAATACCCATGACTTGATCATTACTTACATTTCTGTGTGCCAGAATGTACAGTACCTGCTATGGCAATGCTGCGATTGTGACAGGCATGGTTATATGAAGTACTGTGTAGCTGGAAAGATCATTGACTGTCTGACAGATCTCAGTGTGTGGACAATGTAAAGACACTGAGTTTTTTAGTCCATAAGAAGACTTGAAAGCTCTCTGTCGTGCTGTCATTTCCCTCCCATGACGGCTACTGAGTGTCCACCAGAAAATTTTAACTCGCAGGTTCTGAGATCTTAATGAGACACACTTTGACGCTGGTGGGCTGGAAAGATCAACCACTTACGCCTGTATGTTTAAAAAACATCACCTGTAGTATATTTGCTCCTACAGGTGTTTTACAGATGAATTTTCCAATTAGATCTATGTATAATGTAATGTTTTTCAGTTGACCGATACAGAATATTTACATATTTATTTATTTATATCTGTTTTATTACTTTCTATTTTTTAGGTGATTTACAATTAATGTGCACTGCAAGAAATACCAAAATATTCAATATAATACAAGGTAATTAAAACATTTGACTCCCACTGTATCTCTTTGCTTGTACATAGCTGTCTTCCACCAGCTTACAGTAATAATCCATCCTATAATAATTGCTTAAAAAATGATATCCATCTTGAATCAGCACCCTGATGTAATGCACCATACTGGCATCATCTCCCATACAAAAATGAAAACTGTACAAACAGTGTGTATGGACCACATCACTGCGCTCCATGTTGAGAAACAGATGCAGATTTATGAGAACTGGTTTCACAAATAGTCTACATGTGCATCAGTTTACAACGCCCTGAATGACAGTTTACTGATGGACAATAATGTCAAACGATCTGGGAGGAATGAGGGACACACGTGCCTGCATCTCCCGTTCAGATGTCAAGTACCATCAAAAATATCTGACCATCAGGGGGGCTGAATTTCTGAAGCCAGACCTCCTGGTTGTTGATCCAGTTGCCTTTTTTTAGAGGCAGGGGGCAGACAGGCTGTGAGCGCTGAACACAAACCTCTGCCCAGTCCTCCTCACGTGTTGTTTTTATTCTCACTCACACTGAGACTCATCATGAAACATTACCGTCACCGTCAACAAAACGGCTCCATGCTGCTTTCGCTAGATCTGAGCGCGCGGCCACTGAAGCAGCGTGGAGGTACTTCAGGATGAGAATTAAATGTCCGGTGAATCGTACGTTTTTTATTAATTTCTGCCCAAACAAGTGATGCTGCCAATGGTGATGGGAAGCGACAGCGCTTTCCCATTTCACCTCGCCAGACTGTCCTGTGTGGCTAATAATACACACATGCGCGTGCGCGCGCGCTGGAGAGGAGGGATGTTAAACCAGGCGGGCTGAGGCTGAGTGACAGCAGGTCCAGCATTATGCAAATTAGCGGGGTAGTGCAGCGGCAGCGCCGGCAGATTAGGACTGTGCTCGGGATCAGTGAGCCACCGCTGCCTCCTCCCGCAGGAGCAACTAGTGCCTCCGTCTTCCTCCCCGAAAACACGCGGCTCACACGCTCTCTGCGTTTGGCGCGGCGCGGTGTTCACACGCGTCCCGGACACGTGTTTTAATCCTGTGAACCAACCAGTATTCCTGATGCATGGTTAACTTATTTTATGCATCCACCGAAGAATGAATCAAAGGGGTATGAGGGCTCTGCTTGTGCGGGCATGCGCGGCGCGCTCCCAGACCCCTCCCCCACTTAGTTAGTTAAGCCAGCGCTATTTCAAAGCGTCACTGACTTTTGGAAAAAAAAATTGGACCCTTGACCTCAATAACCTGCGTAATGAACTGTTCAGACACTGTTTTGTGCATTTGTGCAGGGCACAGAGCCTCTGCTGCCGTCCTCATGTTGTAATGGAGAGGCAGTGTGGCTCTGCTGTGCTCTGTGCTGTGCTTGGTTTGGGGTTTAGAGAGACCGAGCTGTAAGTAGGTCGGGCTGGGTTTAAGCGGCTTAGCTACGTCAGCCTAAGCTGGGAGGAATTCATCCAAAGCCCTCCGCGGTAGGCGGGGGCCTAAACGAGGCTGGCCTAGTTAAGCCTGATTCTTATTGTGTGCAGCACAGCCTGTTTTTGTTGTGCAACGTAGCTGAGAGGGAACCAAGGAGTAGTGTGTGAATCCATGCACATGTTAGACAGAGCTTATGTTTGATTTAAAGAAGAAGAGAAGGGAAATGGGAAATGTGTTGGGGTTAGACCAGTGTTAGCTTTATCACCGTGGACCAAGAGAAGCCAAGAGTGCGACAAAAAAAAGACAGGTGGGAAGAGTAAGGAGCCATAAGTGTGGTTACTGAAGGGTGACAGCCATAGGCCTGACTTGGTCTACGTGGGTCCGCTATGCTATAAGATGGCGTCCAGCTCTGTGTTTCTGTCCAGTATGGTGGGAAAAGCTCGCTCGTCCAACTTCACCCTCTCCGAGAAGCTGGACCTGTTGAAGCTGGTCCGCCCTCACATCCGCATCCTGGAGGAGCACACCAACAAGCATGCGGTCATCGTGGACAAGAACAAGTGCTGGGACACTGTGGCTGAGCAGTATAACGCCTTGGGAGGGGACAGACCCCATCGCACTGCTCAGGGCCTCAGGACCCTTTACAAAAGGCTGAAGGAGTCAGCCAAGCAGGAAGTGATGCAGCGGAGACACGCCCAGCCAGAGTACAGAGCGAGCATCTCTGAGCCAACCAGGAGAATTATGGAGATGATCCCTCACCTGTTTCACCATGTGCCCATCCACGAAAAGGACCAGGCACTGCGCAGGTACAGTGTGACCTACACCCACGAGCACAGACACACATTTCAGTACAGACCTGAGGGGATGACACAACAGTCAGGTGAGAGTTTAGCGAGTTCAGACATGCATCATTAGAATGTAGTCATGATACTGATTCCTCAGGAGGACAGAAGGGAGGGGCGGAACTCAGTTCCAGAATCCAATCAGATTACACACTGTCTGTACATCGTCAGGCTTTACAGGAAAATACAGTATGTTCTGCCACTATTTACACTTTTGTTCATGTAGGTTCAAAACACTCGACTTTCAGTCCTGATTAATCTGTCGGTTTCAGGTGAATCATAATATGTGTTAAAAACCAAAACAAGACGAGTACACAAATTGGACCCCAAAATAATGTTTTTTTTGTCAGTGCAGCTACAGGGCACTGCATGATAATGCGTAAATGTAGTGGAAAAAGATAGACCTCAAAATTTATGCTTTGAAATTATTCACTTACTGTGACGAGCAGCAACAGTTAGAGAATCGTGGCATCTCTGAGGCTGTAACCAGCAGAAGTTTGTTGTTTTTACTTTGCTGAATCAATTAACTTCCTCTCCTCTATTCTGTCAACTGATCCTTTGATTGATTTATTTAGTGTGCAGTATCACCAAAAGAAGTCTCCACACACCTCACATAAACAAGATGTAGACACTCAATAAAAGCTGTTTAAGCTCTTTAGCCTCACTTATTTTTGCCCCTCATTCCATTTTTAGATTAATATACAGCAAGCACAACTCTCCCATCGAACATCCTGGCAGCAGCTCCTCTCTGGCTGGACTCCAGGATTACTCAGCAGCTGTTCCAAGTATCCCCCATGAGGTGGTCCAGCTGGACCCTGAAGAAGATGTCAAACCACCGCCAGATCTCCCCATCCTCTCCACACACACAGGGCCAGGGCTGGACGGAGGCCAGGAGCAGGAGGGGGAGCAGGACTTGGGCAGCGTCCATGATTACGAAGCATCCCTGTCTCCCACCCCATCCTCTGTTAACATCCCCCTCTCCACCTCGCCGCTGCCCTTACGCCATGACCTTTACCCCAACGATATCTACACTCACCATGAGCCCGACAGGTTTCGCCCGCTGCACCTGGCCAAAGAGGAGCACGAGTTGGTGTTGGCCAATCACAGGAAAGTGGCCCTGTACTTGGAGGAGAAGAGAGAGGGCCTGAAGAGGAAACAGGAACTGGAGGAGGAACTTCTGAGAGCCAAGATCAAAGTGGAGAAGCTAAGGGCTGCTCGGCTGAGACACGGACTGCCAATTCCTCTATAACAAGCACGAACACGCACATCTGTGTTAGATAGAGGCTCTGAGGAGTTTGAAGAGTGGAGTAATTGCACTCATCAGTTCCATGTTTGAGAGCCGTTTCAGAACTTGAATTTTTTTTGGAAACATAGTGCCTCGTACAGACCCTGAAAGCCTGTTTGCGTACTGCAGGATAAGGCTGACTTGTGTTGCTATCAGTCTTTGTGCTCGTCAGTGTTAAAAATCTGTTGTCGTTTTCTCACTTATTGACAGAAGCAGCAACAACACTTGTACTGTAAATGCTCAGATTACAAACACTGTGACTGGCCAAAATAGATCAAATAAATGTGAAAGGTTTTGGAAGGGAATATTAGTAGTATTAAGTGACTTGTACCATGATGTCCTGGTGCTTTTCCTGCTTACAGTAGATCTGTATCAATATGTATCCATGGGAATTTCAGCAGTGTTAATGATCTTTATTATTCAGGATTGTTAGAAAAAACATTCTAATAGCATTTACTCTAATGAGATACTGGAATGTCGTGAGTGTGAGAGTCTGCCACAGATCACATCAGGGGGATTGTTAAGCACTCTGTTCATTCTTTGTCAAGACTTGATCTGACATCTGTCAAAATCAGATGTGATAAACTAAGACATTTCCTCGTAGCACTTTCAGGTAACCAGATTAGGGTTGCCTTTTCTTCCAGTTATGTTAAGAAATGAAAGAGATGAAAACGAAGCACTCCTAGCCAACTTTTTTTGTAGAACAGAGAAATGTTCAGACAGCCAGAGTTGAAGCACAAGTTAATAAAGGCCTTAACACACGATGCCAATGATGGCCAATCCTGTTCTTAGAGTTGCTGAATTCAGATGAAAGTGAGTCAAACATGTTCAAGTCTCTCTGGTTGCCGAATTTATGGCCAGTTATGTGATCAAAAGAAGGGAGACGTGGAATGGTTTTGTGATGTTATTGTTATTTAATGTACTGTATGTGACTACAGCATTGATTGTACTGTGATGTTGGTAAACGAGTGTTGTCAGTTTCTTTCTCGGTTTTGTCCCTATGGTCACGTATTTCTATAAAAAAAAATATGGTTGATATGCTGCTGGTCTTGTGTTTATTACATGCCAAACAGACATCTGCTCTCTGAGGAACACCTTGGTGGTCTGTATGTACATTTCAAAGGAACACATGACGACCAAGGCTCCTTGCACTCTCAATTCAAACATGGCAGGAGAAGCACAAGTTTTCAGGCATGTGGATGTATGAAGGGGTGGATTGTCAGCCCAGGTATGAAGGTCTCCTATGATGTGTAGACTTGGTGCAGCAGTGACCTCTGCTGGTGGGTTCTGTCTAAGATATGCCTGTTGGTTTCACTGTGTTGTATGTGTTTGTGTTTTAGGAGTGAGTGGTTATCCTCGGCTGACTCCTGGGTCTCCTCCAACCCCTCAGCCTTCAGTGGGGTCAGCCTGTGTCTCTGGAGCTGCAGGCTCAGACTCTGGCTGCAGTCAGGACGGAGTGCGTTACTTCAGTGTGATGTGGTGTAAGGCCAGCAAGAAGAAACACAAACGCTGGGAGGGCGATGCGGTCCTTGTTACAAGAGGCCGCACAGCCACCCTGAAAGATATGGAGGGCAAAGACATTGGCAAGGGTGAGACAGAGACAGACCAGGATACGTTTTATTTTTTACTTATTGTCATGTTTAAGTCTGATGGGAGAAGGAGCAGCGTGACTGCCTGTGGCAGCAAGTCTGAAACTTAAGCAGCCTTAAATTGTCATTTAATACCAAATCTTCTGGGAGGAAACATCAAGTATTAAAGTGTCAAGACTGCACCTCCTCTGATCTGAGGTGTGCTGTGTTGCACATGTCACCCAGCGGTAATGTTTGGCTTTAATGACTTCACCTTAGTACACTTGTTAACTCCTACAGCAGTCAGACATTCAAACAGGACTGTCAGCTACAGCTAAGTTTTTCTTTAAGGACTTAAGGAGCTGAAGGTATTCACTGTGTCACACTATTCATAATACAGGGTATTTTGTAATGTGTAATAGGTCAGTATTTGGTGTTTCAATGTTTAATATTTGTCTTAAGCTTGCAACAACTGATTTTTTTGCCACTTGGGTGCAACAGAAACAAGCTGTGAACGCCATATTACACAATATTATAAATGATACACATATTACAATATTGACATATAACCTTTAAGTAGATATAGCAAACATGTTCAAACTCATCAAATGGTCACGGAGCAAAATTAGCATCATTACAATCATTTGGAGTTGTGTTTCTGTCCACCTGATGCAGGCAAATCCAGTGTTCACTGTCTTAAATATCTGGTTCTTTAGCTGCAAAATATTACACAGATAGCTAGATCAGTTTGCTGAACAGTGCTGTTTTGTTTTATTTTCTTAAAATTATTTTTATAATTTTTGAAAATTGTAATTACATTTTTTTTGAGTCTGAAAACAGCTGCCTGCTGTGGCCGACAAAAACTATGCAAGAGTGATCCAAAGCCGGAAAGTTGTGGGCTATAAAAACAAAATTATGTGATGAAAGACTGTAAAATGCTCTATAGAGCTGAGAGGAACTGCAGATTTGACTGCCAAATGTCAGTGGGTTCGTCACAGTAAGCAACAGTGGAACTATTTTTATCTAATAGCTTCTGCATTGCATGTTTGTGTGTAGGAAGTGGCTACAAGGTGTCTCAGCTGGCTTCACTGTCTGAGGGAGAGACCCTGATGATTGGGGGGAAGGAGGTGGAGGTGATGGGGGTCATTTCTGCTGAGGACTTTGCCAGGGGTCGATGTTTCCAAGAGGTCCAGGTCGAGAAAGAGGAGCCTCACACAAAGTCAGCACAGCCTCCCTCCCGCCGCTTGGCGTCCAAACCTTTCTGCCCCCCAACACTGCTGGGGAGAGCGGATCAGCCAGGATCCACACGAGAGGAGGAACAGACCTGCAGGCCTCGCCATGACCCACTGGCTCCTGGTATGGAGATTAAATCAGAAACGTTCAATGAAGCAGAAGTAATTCTCAATGATAACAAATCAGTGGCTTTGCCTGTATATGTGTTCTGAAATGCTCTTGGTATGATTGGTATGTGTTTGTTCAGATGAAAAATAACATTCATTCATCTTCTATACCCGCCTTATTCCTTTTGGGGTTGCGGGGGCTGGAGCCTATCCCAGCTGTCAACGGGCGAGAGGCGGGGTACACCCTGGACCGGTCGCCAGTCAATTGCAGGGCAACATATACAGACATACAAACATTCACTCTCACACTCACACCTAAGGGCAATCTTAGAGTAACCAATTAAGCTAATGAGCATGTTTTTGGTCTGTGGGAGGAAGCCGGAGTGCCTGGACAGAACCCACACAAGCACGGGAAGAACATGCAAACTTCACACAGAAAGGCCCCCGCCCGACCCGGGGATCGAACCGGCAGCCTCCTGCTGTGAGGCACGCGCGCCACCGTGCCGCCCATGAAAAATAACACAGATTCGTAATTAAATTTTTCTTTTTGACATTTTTTGCAGGTGCACTGGTGATGCCTCGTCCCTCTTCTCACCACCAGTGGTCTAATAACAAGTCGGGGCTTCCTGTGGTTGATGTTGTTGTTGACCCTTACCTGACCACTCACCTGCGACCCCACCAGAGAGACGGCCTGCTCTTTCTCTATGAGTGTGTCATGGGGATGAGGTAGTGGAGCGGCTCCTGTAACGCCTCTTGTCAAATGCTGTTTAAAGAGATGAATTTGTTTTTGTTGCTATATTTAGGACTCTTAATGGATCATATCGATGTGTTTTATTGTCTGTGTTCCAGAGCTGCGGGTCGCTATGGGGCCATCCTAGCTGATGAGATGGGTCTGGGGAAGACCCTCCAGAGCGTGGCGCTGTCCTGGACGTTGCTTAAACAAGGACCGTACGGTGGGAAACCAGTTGCTAAACGTGTCCTTGTGGTCACCCCTGGCAGCCTGGTGCAGAACTGGGGTGCAGAGTTTAACAAGTGGCTGGGCCGTGAGAGGATCAGCGTTTTCACTGTGGATCAGGTGAGGAGAGGAGGGGAAATTCTTCTGGATTTACAAGGAGCTCAAGCAGCCTGATGGCAGCATACATAAGTAGGGAAATTCTGTTAGATCAGAGGTCTCAGGCTCAACTTATCATGCAGTAAGACAAGGTAATTGTATTTATATAGCATGTGTTATAACAAGTCAGCTCATTGCAATGAACTCGCTATGGAGTGAGAGAAATGCTCCTTATCATTATCTCTATCTCTATTTTAAACATACCTTCTCTTAAACTGTTTTGTATTTTGTCCTTTTGTGCTTTTCTTTTGTTCTTCTTTTTTCTTCCAATTTGCTTTAGATTTTTATTTATTTTATTAAACTTTGATGTATTTCCTGGCCTGATATATTTTTTGTCAGACTCTCTCCTTTCCTGTAATCTAGCATGTATTAAATCATTAATATCCAGTATTTGTTGATATGTGTATAGGACCACAGGATAGAGCAGTTTGTGTTGTCCCCTCTGCACAGCGTTCTTGTGATCAGCTATGAAATGCTGCTGCGCTGCCTGGAGCTGGTATGTTCACCTTGTGTATCCCTGTCTATGGTACATGTTACAAATACATCTGTATCATGATTTCGTTTTTATTTATAGTATTTTCTGGTGTTTTCAGGTACAGAAGGTGGAGTTTGGTCTTGTAATTTGTGATGAGGGTCACAGATTAAAGAACAGCAGCATCAAAACGTCCTCAGCCCTCAGCAGCCTGAGCTGTGATCGCAGAGTCATACTAACAGGTGCACACTTAGGCTGAAAGAGACGGAAATCTCTGACAACAGCAACTTGTAATGGTTTTATAAAGCATTGTCTTTGTGTTTTGAAGGCACCCCAGTGCAAAACGACCTGCAGGAGTTCTATGCCATTATAGAGTTTGTTAACCCGGGGATTCTCGGGTCATCCACTGCTTATAGAAAAGTGTATGAGGAGCCCATTCTACGCTCCAGACAGCCCTCCTGCACAGCGGTAATGCTACGTCTGTCCCGCTTGCCTCCTCCTTTCTATGTAGCAACTAGACATATATGGACAACTTTATCTGCCATTAAACCTGATCTCGTATCTGCCAACAGGAGGAGAGAGTTCTGGGGGAAGAGCGAGCGGCAGAGCTCTCTCGTCTGACTGGCATGTTCATCCTGAGACGAACGCAGGAGATCATCAACCGCTACCTGCCTCCTCGTCTCGAGTGGACGTTGTTCTGCAACCCGTCCCCTCTGCAGCGAGAGCTGTACATGCATCTCCTCTGCCACAGAGTCTTCAGAGCCTGCCTTCAGAGCTCCGCTCAGACTCACACACACCTGGCCTGCATCACTGCCCTGAAGAAGCTCTGTAACCACCCTGGTCTCCTTCACTCCACTGTAAAGGTTAATTATGAGCATCAGTTCTGTGGTCAAAGTAGTCCGTTTGTATTTACGTGTGGAGATTTGGCTAACTGTGAGTACTGTTATGTGTTTTAGGAAAGAACAGCCTGTGGTTCAGAGGAGAGCTCTTTATACGAGGGCCTGGCAGAGCTCTTCCCAGAATCCTACTCTTCAGGTGGATTCAGCACTGATGAGTCTGGAAAACTCCTGGTTCTGTCAGACCTGCTGACCGCCATCAGACAACTCAGCCCTTCAGACAGGTGTGTGTGCCAGCTGTCTGCATGTACATGTATGCATTTTTGTCCATAAATACTGACAAAGTACGTGTGTCCCTGCAGGGTGGTTGTAGTGTCCAATTATACGAAGACTCTTGACCTGCTCCAGGACCTGTGTGTACACATGGGCTACACCTTCTGCCGACTTGACGGACATACCCCCACGAGCCAGAGGCAGCGGCTGGTCGACAGTTTTAACAGTGCCTACTCTCAGAACTTCCTCTTTCTGCTGAGCTCCAAAGCGGGTGGGGTGGGGCTTAATCTGGTGGGTGCTTCCCACCTGGTGCTGTATGATATTGACTGGAACCCTGCCAATGACATTCAGGTAAGGCAGTTTTGTTTTTGGTGTCTTCACACACACGTATTCTTTCACACTTAACCTGTCTGGTTGGTTCAAGTGAGCAGAGCAGATTTTTTTCTCTTTTGTCTGGACCAAATGAACAGAAAGACAGTTGGGAAAGTACCCTCAATGCAGTCTCCAAACTGACTGGTAGAAGAAAATTCCCAGAGAGCTTTGTGACCAGAGGCAGTGTAACACGGCACATCGTTGATACTGGGAAAGAAGTCCATATAAATATATATACCTGCATATCCACCAGATGGTGCTGTGAACATATGTGTCATTCTCTACTGCAACTTTTCGTCTTCTAGGCCATGGCTCGAGTATGGAGAGATGGACAGAAGAAGACTGTGCACATCTACCGTCTCCTCACTGCAGGTCAGATTACAAACACACACAGTGAGGCAGAATGTTCATCATACAATGAGCCACACTGACGTCAAGTGTTATGTCCGTCTGGGTGTGTGTGTGTGTCACTTCCTCGTAGGCACTATTGAGGAGCGTATATTCCAGAGACAGGTGTCCAAACAGGGGCTTTCTGGGACAGTGGTTGACCTGGGCAAACGGGCGGAGCATACCAGCTTCTCCATGAGTGAACTGCGAGATCTCTTCAGCCTGACAGACACACCCTGTCTAACACATGACCTGCTGAACTGCAGCTGCAGCATGGACGGTTCAGTCCAATGTAGGCACACTGGCAGCGCCCCATGCACACTGAGGCCAGTATCTGAGTTCACGGACGCTCACAAACACTCTGTTTTCTTCATTCTCAGCTGTACCAGAGGAGGAGGAGCAGGTATCTGATAGGCCGTGCCAGCTCGGCCGCAAAGGTGACCGTTGGGGGGCGGCGGCGGCGCAGAAGCATCTCAGCATGTCCGAGTTGATGCAGTGGAGACATTTCTCTGGTGACACACACACCTTCTCCGACCCCTACCTTGATCACGCACGAAACCACATCACCTTCGCCTTCCAGACCACCATCTCTCACTCAGCTCAGTAAACAAACGAGTCACGCACACATATATTTCTTCTGTTTGTCTTCAGGCTCTCTGGGTTTTGTCTGCAGCTTGTCAACAACATATGACTAAAACACTCGACAGTTGCTGCCAACAACAGCAAAACACTTTCCAACAGTTTTAACTGATTGTCTGTGAGATTCTGTTTGCTTGAACGTCTTCTTTATTTATTCACAAAGATTTACTGTAAAACTTCATGAAATAAATGAAATTCAAAACGAACGTGTGTCACAAACAAGCTGTTAAGGATTTGATCACTGGTTATTGACCAAACACTGTGTTTGTGCCCAGTTATATCCACATACTGTAGATAAGTGTGCAAGAGAGGTACGTCTGTGTCCATTTGAGGGTTTATGTTGTTCTGAGACATGTTGAGGCGACACAGAGCCTGCATGGTATAGAAACAGTGTGTACTACAATCAGCCATAGAAAATAGTGTAGTTTATGGCTGTCTGCACAGTGAGACTACCAGCCAGAGCTGAGTCTCCTGATTGGAGAATGAAGGAAAGCACACCTTTAGTCTGAAGTTTTGTGCTGTGAACTTTGCATCTGAGGTAGTGACCTTGTAAACTGTCTGGGCTTTCTGATGTGTGCCATACTCTGTTCTGTTCAGTCTGTTATTTTGGATAACACTGGCCTGTTCATGCTCTTCAACACAAAGCTGCTGCGTGGGAGTTATGTAGTCGTGTCTCTGTATGTGTGCGCGCACACCCTGAATTCACATGATTTGAGCCTGGGTCTGTCAGATTGACTGAGCTCCAGTACAGTACGTCTTTACATAAACGGTAATTATTATTTATTGGATAATCAGCACTGCGTGATTGTTAAGTAACTTTGTTGTATAATAAGTGGGTCTCTGGGATGTCAAGCTTTCTCTTTATACATATGACAGATGTAGCTCTGTGTGTGGCGTGTTGGAGGCAGCGTGGTGATTATGCAGACACCTCCTGTTTCTCTGTGGCCACAGTGTGAATTTAAATTATTAGTGCCAGTTTCTGACGCCAGCATGCAAAGTCTTCAGCTTCATGTGGACCTGGGGGTGCTGTGGTATGGTGTGGCGTGGCGTGGCTGTGGCTCAGGAGGTAGACTGCTCATCCACTTTTTAGAAGGGCTGGTGGGTCGATCCCGGGTTCAATGCAGTCCACATGTCGAATTATCCTTGGGCGATATTGAACCCCTAATTGCTCCCGATGCTGTACCATTGGTGTGTGTGTGTGTGTGTGTGTGAATGGTTATTGCTCATGACACCTCGCCACCAGTGTATGAATGTGTGTGTGGATGGGTGAATACTGGCTCGTGGTGGAAAAGCACATAAAGTAGTCAGTAAGACTAGAAAAGCACTATAGAAATACGTCCATTTAACCATACGTGTTACTTATATTTCTTATGTATTCAGTGGACCCTCGAGAGGCTTACCACGGCTCTGAGAGGCCTTGAACTGACATGCTCACTAGGACTTCTCTTTTTGATTAAATATACAGATTATCTTCTCAGTTAACCTATATTTGTTTATATAATGTCAGAAAAAAATGAAAAATACGCTATTCCACTACTTCCCAGAGCCCAAGGTGACTTTTTAAACATGCCTTTTTTTGTCTGATCAAACAGACAAAACCCAAATCATTTCTGTGTACTTGTATTAAAACCAAAAAGTATTCACAAATAAAAAGCTTAAACCATTCTTTAAGTAAAATTACCTAAAGAAGTAAATGATTTATCAAAATAGTTGCTGATTCATTTTGTACCATTGTAATTGTAATCATTTTCTATCAACTGACTAATTGAATAATCGACTAATCCTCACAATCACAATGTTAGCATGTTAAGCATGTTATTGTTTACCATGTTCACTATTTTAGTTTTGCATGTTAGCATGCTAACATGTGCTAATTAACACTAAACACAAAGTACAGCCGAGTTGACTAAATAGTGATATTGGACAAATAAAAAAAAAGAATAATCCTGATGATGGAGCTGGATGAAACATGAAAATATAACCACAGTTTGAGGCACATGAATGTGTTCACCAAATGTGATTGCAATCCACCTTGCAGATGCCATCACGAGAATCTTGGCACCAGCACGGCTGAGAGGGACTGTGTCTGTACCACAGCACAAGGTCCTTAAGTCCAGACAAGAAAACAGACTGGTGTGAGGCTCAGACCAGTGGTGGCATAGCAACTGTCACCCAAGCAACCTACTCCAGGCCGGCCTGGCTTTGGCAATGTAAGACACTGTTTGTTTTTTCAGAGCAATCACATGTTGTGTCGCAGCTCTTTGGTATTGGTATTGGACACGTGTCAGGCGATTGTCACTCGTCCAAGCAGGACATTGATCCGAATCACTTCTCTAACAGTCTCGGAGGCCATGTGCTGGTGGGTGCATGAGGGGGAATTTGTCTGTCTGTGTAAAGCTCTTACCAGCCGCTGCTGGCTGCACTGCCAATCCCTCTTTTAAGCCAATGCGTTCCAGCCCGGCAGCTCAAAGACCTGGCGATGGATCCACTGAATGACTTTCCACCGCTGGAGGGGGAGGCAGAGATACAGTTGGTTTGTTTATTCCCTGTGATCCCAGGATCTCTGGAAGATCTGAATGTGCTGCAGTGGATGACCAATTCTCTGGTGTTAACCCTCACTGAGGTCACGATTCTCATATTTCATTCATCAGTCCTAAAATCACTGCCATTCAAGTTGCACATGGCTTTAGAGATATTAAGATACTCGTGCACCAGTGAAGTAGAGGCAGTCTGTGCCTCACTGGCCTGAGTAGATCTGTTGTTTTTGTACTTTGTAGGGTTTCAACATGTAATCTCCAGAGTTGATGCCGCCAGACTGGACACACTTGACTTCATGTCTGCATCCTGTATTTAGGGCTGTGCGATATAACCAAAATCTCACATCTCAATGTAGATCATTTCATATCCAGATAACAATACACATCACAATATAGCACATTTTCTATAATTCAATCAATAAATAAAATGCCCACATTGAAAGGCCTATTTCTCATTACATTTTAAATTATATACCTGACAAACAAAAGGTACTTAGTCATATTTTGGTCAGTCCTCACCCTCACGCCGCATTTTTTGCCCTTGGATGGTGAAATTTGGCATTTGGCTCTTGCAAATTCGTACTTGTTCTTTTATTTATAGCCTTTGTGCAAATTTAAAATTAGACAAAAAATAACATCTAAAATATGAATGTATAAAACGGTGAATAAACATATTTCAACTATAGCTGCAAACAAAATAAATATAAGCCGTATGGATTAGTGGTGTTTGAGTTTGTTGTGGGAGCAGATCGGCGGCATTATTTGCAAAATACAGTTTTCTGGTCCACGTCAGACTTTTCAAAGCCAGACCACGTCCACATGACAGAAGTCGTCCCTTTATGTCCTGCTGTGTCATGCTGACTCTCCTCCATGTTTGTTTGTGATGCCTTAATGAAAGTGTCCTGCCTGCATTCGAGCTGTATGGAAGAACACAAAGTGTTAACCACATGACATGAAATAGTGCCATAAAGCAGCACAATGAAACAAACAACCGAGAATAATATGAAACCACAGACGTTTTTCTGTCATCACATGATATACAGTATATAATCATAATGCACAGCCCTACGAGTATTACTGAAACAGTTCAGGCTCAGTTTGTTGGACTGTTCTCCCTTCAGGAGAGCTGGAAAGTCATATTGCTTACCCTACATATGATATTCTATGTCACTCTTTGTTATTCATGCTTTCCTCTGTGCTGCTGTCTTCATAGATCATTTACACGTTTAGAGGTAGAAGGCAGAGAAACCAGAAAATCTTGACCAAATTTACTTCACAGCTTTGTTCCTCCATTTCTTTTTAAAACTGAGAAACTTAGAAGCACATTTTTCACTTTCCTTCGTAATTTCATGCCCAGTGCATCGAGCTCAACACAAAGGAGTTCCATGCAGACGAGGCCGTGCAGGGGTAGGTGTTAGTGTTGTTGGTGAAAATGGCATTGAGAAAAGACATCTGCCTGGTCTGTTTTCAGTTGATAAGCCATCAGTAAGCGCAGTCTGTTGTCTGAAATGTTGAGTAACTACAGAATAATGCTGAATAAAGTAAATAAACATGAAGTACATGAACGGCAGACGCATTTAGAGCCATCTATTGGTTCTCTTGGATTTGTCCTCCTTGACCTTGCTCTGCAGTGGTCTCTGCCATTGAGCTGTTATAATAGACCCTCAATGCCCTTACTGTGTAATTACCTCCTTGGCCTACATTGGAACCAAAAGATTAAAAAGTTACAGCAGCTAAAACCTTGAGGCCAAAACATAATCATGTTCTTCTTGTTGTCAGCCTACAACAGCCTTCACCTGTCATCTGGCATTCATTTTCAAAAGGAGCATCTTGAATTGCAGTGCATCTCAAAGACTTTTCAGCTGTTAGATGGACTGTGTCCTGTTTGGTTGGAGTGCAGATTATTGACTAAATTCTCATTCCTGGCCTGATATTAAAGATCTGATGTGGTCTCTCTCTCTGAGTGACTTGTTTTCAAACACACTGGAAACTGTGTAAAAGTGATAATGAACACGCACACATGAATTCATAAATGTATTTCGTGATTTACACTGTATATAAAGGACTCTGTCCACAAAAATGTTTTTCAGTGCACACAACAATATTTATCGCTGTATATAAATGTTAAAAAATACATGTATTTCTAAGTATTTGCAGTTTTTCATGAAAAACATTTGGATATTGTTACATTTATATCCAGACTGTTGAACCTGCATTTGCAAACTACTTGTGAATTATTATTGAGACCCACCTGATCCCATAGAAGTCTGTTATATATGACGGCTATAGATTTATTCACTGCTTGGTGAGCTGCTGTGTCTGCTGCCCCACTTGTCTGTGAATTGGCAGTTATTTGGTTTCATTGTTAAACATTTTTAGAAACCTTTGAAGTCGCCACAACCAAGCAGAGCAGAGAGGTTTGAATCAAAGGTATCATCAGAGTAAAGAGCTCTATATTCTTCTTTTTAGAAGGCAAACATTTGTTTGTTTGGTTTTTGTTTGTTTCTCTTTTACGTAGGCTCTTCTGGTCGTTTCTCAACTGTCTGACTGACTTTAGGAGACAGTTTTACATGAAGTGAAAGGAAGCTAGACAGAAAGAGGTCACGCTCAGCTGCCATCTACAACCATCACCATGTCCCTGCCAATCTGCAGCCAGCCCGAGCACAGCCCACCCCCCTCATCCTGATTCTGGTCCTGCTCCAGCACTTAACGAGGATTTAGTGTCGCCCAATCATCTGTCAGGCAGATCAGAGCTGTAATACACAGCAGCAGGTCCCGCGGATGAGGCCACAACCCAATACAGAAGTCCTGAAAAACAACAGCCGAAAAAACAGCCTAATCCCACAGTCACTGTCATAACGCTCCCTGCTCTCAGCCGCACTTTCTCTCAAACACACAAAATGCTTTGGCAAATGACAATCTTATGTTTACGAGTTGAGGGAGTACATGAGGTGATGCACCGTCTCTCTGCACGTTTGTGTCCGTTGTGAGATGGATCATTCACAAAACTGGTGGTTTCCAGCCCATTAACAGTGTGCTGATGCTGCTGACAGAAGAGCTCAGGCTGACATGCTAAGCCTCTTCCTAAAGCTTTTATTCAGCAACTCCTGGTAGGACGCTAGGTTTGGATATTCTCACTGAAAAGACAGTACAGAAGGTTGGATGAATATCAGGCCTGCAAGATATCATTTTCACTCCCACAGTCAATTACAGCCCATAAACAATGTACCCAGGGTGTGTTTATTTGTGTTGAATATAAAGCTCAGTTATCAGTTTTGAGGCACACCTTGGATCATTAACCTTGACTATGTCTGTCTGACACTCATCCCTTTATTGCCAGCAAGAGAAGAACCTGTCTTGTGTGTTTTCGCCTTGCTCCTGGAAGTTGTGGCTTTCATCCTCGCTCAATCACTTGCATTTAACAAGTCCATTAACAGCACATGTCAGTGGAAAGTGTTAAAATGATTAATCTAAGCAAGGGGGTGTTACATGCATTGAAGCAACCTGCCAGGTACTGCTTCTTTATATGTGATATTTAGCAGCTGTATGTGTTCAGAATAGGATTTGTGAATAAGACATGCTAATCTAGCATGTCTGTTAATCATCTGTCACATTGGACAGGCAGCAGAGGTTTGGATCACTTCCTCTCACTGACACCTGCATAGAACTGTGCCAACATTTATTGAATAATTCACATGCAGACTAACTCAGCCTCTAATAGCCTCTGTTGCAGATTAGTGCACATCTGACCAGATGGGAATCAGATGGAGATTCCCACGCGTCCTGGAAAGCCTTGAAAACCGTTGATTAATTTTCCAGTCATGAAAAACAAATGGAAAAGTCAAATGTCCCGGAAAATAATTTCAACAGTCTCCTATTTTCCTTTAGCTGAGAATGAACTACAAGACTAACTGTCAGAGCTGTTATGTTGTGAGCTTAAGTTATGTTCAGGGTCATGTTCAAACAGTAGTATTTTGAAAAGGCTGCTCTTGGTTATGTTGTGGGAACGCTGTGAACGCACCCCAAAGCCATGTCACATGTGCATGTGCAGGTTGGATGACATCACAACTGAAGTGGCCAAAGCTCCAAATAATGTTTGGAGTTTTTTGCTTTCTTCGCAACTTGTTTTAAGAAGTTTAACAATGTTGAATTGGTTAGCATGTTTAGTTCTGCAGCTAAAGTTGATTCTCTTGCTAGCTTGAAAGTGTTGACGGATTGTTGGGTAATAATGAATGGGAAGCCAGGGTTAAAACAATGAACAGGAGTCCACCTGTATGTGAGTCAAACACCAGCTAAATACTGGCTCATGCTACTTTTTTCTATGCTAGCATTAAGCAGTAACAGGTAATAAGTAACAAGTAGCAGTAAATGATTCAGGCAAACTCGACTCTAACTTTGAATCATTCTTATCAGGATGTGAAGTTCTGTCTAGATTTGTCAGAAAATGGTGGGCAGCTATTTGTGTTATTGGTGTTCAGGCAGCAATGATTAATGTAATTAGAAAAAAAGGGTTCAAGTTACAAATTAATGATAATGATAATGTTTAATTTTAGATCAATAGAGCACAAAGGACTTTCCAAAAGAAACAAAACTCATTGACATAATGAAAATCTTACAGTGTTAAAAAAAAAAAGAAGAGGAAGAGAAGAGGAAGAGGAGGTGGAAGTAGAGGAGTGACATTAAAACATCTTCAGGTTATGTCCCGATACTGGAATGTTTCCATAACACTTGATGTCTGTGTGACACTTGCTGTTCATGTCAAACAGTTCACTGAGTTTCTCATCATGAGACATCTGCAGGGAAAGAAATCACATTGAATTTTGAATATGTCCAAAAAAAAAGTTAGTTTTCACATAAGACGGCCTTTACAGATGACATGTTCTCCCCACAGACTGAAAACTGCCTTTTCAGTCCAGACAACAGCAGATACATCATGTTATGACCTTTTCCCACTCTTTCTATCTGTCTTTCTGAAGGACATTCGTTCAGACCGATTCAGTTTTAGTCCACTGTATTGATGATGGTGATGGAGTTGTTATTATCTGTACAACTATGGCCAGACTGCATGGCTTTACGAGACGCCACAAAGTCATAGAAACCACCTCCAGAAGGCAGTGCGACCATTTTTAGAATAGAAAACTAGGTCATATAACTTCTAGATTCAAGTCAACGTAAAGTTTTTGATGCTTTTGTATGAAAAATTCACACTTACATCTATTTAAAGCGTCCCAGATAAGCTTTAATCTGTCAATTTTAGAAGATGGTGGAAGAATACTTGTTGCACAGCTATTTGAACTTGGCTTCTACGTAAGTGACATAAGTGAAAGATCTGAAGGTAGAGGTCTGACTTTTTTATTTTTTTTTTACCTCCAACTTGGATAAAATCATACTTTTAATGCTGTTAAAGGTACACTGTTATTTATTCCAGTGGACATGCAGCATGTCACTCCACTCAAAAAGTGGTTAAAAGCTCTTCAGCCCAAGAAAAACTATGTGGTTAACTCGTTATATAAACGCCAACCTCTACACTCTGCCTGAGTGAAGTGAATGAGGCCAAGGTGCGTTTTGTTTCATTTTTAAGAAGAGAGTAAATGTACTTCAAGTTACTTTCCACCACTGGTATCCAGCCCACTCTCTTCAATATAACAGTCAATCTATTAACCTCCAGAAAACCTCATAATTCTGTGTAACTTCTGCAAACTGATTCAAGTGTTTATTTTAATTATTTTACTGTAAATATAATCCGAGCGTCATGAAGTGAGTCAGACCAGTGAACAGCCATCACACCACTGTAAACATTCCCCCCCCCCGCTTCCCTCCACCTCTTAATATAAACCTCATGCAGGGAAACCCCATCAGAGCATTAGAGACACTCTCAGATGGAGATTACTGAGACAGACGGCAGCATCACATCAAGAGGACACCAGCTCCGACGGTCGCTCCGGGATTTAACAAGCGAGTGAAAGTTAGCTTTTAATGCGGGATTCGCGTCTTTACATCTGAACTCTGAATAACTGTGATCTGTTTCCATCAGCTGTGTTGAGGGTGCAGTCGTTCACCGGTGGGTGTGACAAACTTCACAGAGTTTCTGCGCTCCTGTTTGAAGTGAGTCTCAGAGTGTGAGGAGCGGAAAAAAGCGACTTTTCGGGAAGAAATCTGCTCGTTTTACTTTCTCTTTGCGGTGTTTTCCTCTGATAACAGAGATTAAAGCAGCACCTTGTAAAACGGTTTAATCCCACCGTTGTCGGTGAATCCAGATCATCCTCGTTTCTTCGCTGGCACCATGCTGTCCAGTGTGCGCCGGCACAGCCTCCGCCTGCAGACCGAGCTCCACCGGTGGAGCATCTGCGACCCCGGCAGCCACCTGACCACGGACAGCTTCCTCACCCGCGTTCCCGCCTGCATATCCCGCTCCAAGTCCTGCACCAGCTCCGCCGGGGAGTCGGACGGAAGCCGCGGCAGCTGGTCGTCCTCAGACTCGGTCATCTCCACCGACTCCGTCGGGGATCCGGCGGAATCCGGGAGCCCGTACCGAGTGGTGCTGTTAGGGGCCAGTGGGGTCGGGAAGTCGTCCTTCGCCAGCATCTTCGCTGGGGCAGCGGACAGCATGGACAGTGATGACTGCGAGCTGTGTGAAGGTGAGACAAAGATGGAAACCATGTGAAACTTATTGTCATGTTGTTTTTGTCAAGCAGCCCTGTCTTGTTTTTGTAGAACAGTTTAGATGAACACTGGCAAAAACAAAGAAATCCCTATAAATAAATTACATTTATTATAAATTAGTATTTAACATAAGAGCATAAACTGAATAGATAGAAATGCTGTAAAATCTGAAAGGGCACTATAATCTCAGTGTTGAGCACCAAACACTTCATAATTTGTTATGATAATTTATTCATTGTTTTGAAACTATGATTGATTTCCAACTCATTGCTGTCAATAAAATGTAAGTCTGTGATTTTACTCAAGTTTTCTTGTGCGTATGATTTCAGATGAAGTGTGTGAAAGGGAAATTGAAGTGGATGGAGAGCCTGCAACTCTAACTCTGCTCGACACATGGAGTTCAGAGGTGAGATGAGAAAACATGCATTGACCTGAATCAGAGGAGGACACACATCCGCACACTGTGCTGTCAGTCCACTATTTGATTGTGCGTGTTTGTCTTTTTGCAGACTGACAACGAATGGGCTCAGGAGCGCTACATGCAGACAGGTGACGCCTACCTGTTGCTGTACTCTGTGACTGACCGGGCCTCGTTCCTGCGAGCCTCGGAGCTCCGGATAACTCTGCGCCGCTTCCGTCCTGCCCAGCACACACCAATCATCCTGGTGGGGAACAAATGTGACCTGGTGCGATGCAGAGAGGTGTCAGCCAGCGGTGAGGAGACTGAGTGTGATGAACACTGTTCACTGTGAGTTCATTTCTCTACATGCGAGTGCTGACCTTTGACTTTCTGTTTCAGAGGGTCGTGCCTGTGCGGCTGTGTTTGACTGCAAGTTTATCGAAACCTCAGCCGCCATGCAGCACAACGTCTGGGAGGCTTTTCACGGCATCGTGCGACAGCTGCGTCTACGGCGGGACTCCAAGGAAGCCAACAAGCGTCGCAGGCACATAAGCTGTAGCACACGGCGCGAGAGCCTTCCAATGAAGGCCAAACGCTTCATTGACAAGGTGGTGGCAAAGAACAATCCCAGTGTAGCGTTCTGGCTCAAATCTAAGTCCTGCCATGATCTCTCTGTGCTGTAAGAGCCTGAAGGATGCTCAGTTTTTAATTCCCTGCTAAACGTGTGAGCAGGTGAACAAGAGGCAACCTGGAGGGCAGAATATGCGGACATGGGCTGCAGGCAAGCCTGCCTCTAAAGGGCCAGACGTTGGATGGTTCTCACCCAGCCCTCAGTGCGTTCACATCTGCCCTCGGCACAGCCAGCGTGGTCAACGTGAGAGGTGTTTTGCAACATTTCTGCACGGTCATCCATATGTTGAAGTCTGAACTAGACTAAGTGGGTGAGCTCAGGTTGTCAGCACATGTAATGAAGTGACGTTTCCAGCCGCAGAGAGTCTCATGTCTGTGTGGCATGAATGTTGGAGGATAGAGCTCAACTGGTGGAAACTGACAGAGGGATGTGATGTTCATTTCTGTGTTTTGGAACTGAGACATTAATAGTAGACTTTTCTGTCCTTTCTTCTCACAGCTCTTTTGCTCTCATACCTGCCAAATGTGTCATGTGTCGATCCCTAAGTGCTGACATTGCCGGTTGTAGACTGTTGATGATTAAGGTCATTTTTTTGTAAGATGATAATTAATTTGTTACTTTGAGTTTATTTCTAACGTGTTGTATTTTGCACTTACTGTAAATAAACACCAGATTGATAATGTATTTTGCCACTTGTATGTAGCGTCAGTGTTGCTTATTGAAATAAAGTGACATCATCCAGTTTGGAAATAGAAAACCGTCCCTTTTGTCTGTCATCTCAACCTTGCTAATGAGACGTCGGCATGAGTGAGTCAGCTTTAACACAAAAGAGACACACAAACAGGCTTTAACAGCATCACAACTGTGCTGATAAAAGATGAGTCAGGTGGTGACATTAAAGCTGAACTCTCAGAAACAAAATTAGTCCCCCCTTTGTGTGTGTGTGTGTGTGTGTGTGTGTGGGTGAGTGCGTGTGACAGAGAGAGACATCTGATCGAGCACAGTGATTTGACTGGTCAGAGATTTGGGTCACAGTGTGACATCGAACATCATGCTCAGACACCGCCCGCTCAGATCCCAAACTCAGTTTTGTCTGAAAACGCAGGAAAATGTGTTGCCAAGGTAACGTTCAAAGGAGGAAGTGTGTGTGTGTTTTGTGTGTCTCTGTCAGGCAGATGGTGCTGCTGCATGTTGGCCAGAATATCTATCAGGCTACCTGCACACAGGATCAGGGCAGATACGTGGACCCATGCTTTACATCAAGGAGTCGCTTCTACCTGAATTAATGGCTTCATCCACTGGACTGTCAACACTGCAGTCGCAGGTTCTGTGAACAGTGACTCACATGCAGCCCGTTTTTTCTTACAAGCGCAGATTCATACAAATGACCTTGCTGCTCTGCCTTGTTTCCAAGCAGCTTGTAAAGCTCACTGCTTTCAGCCCAGGATGGCAGCGTGTGCATCAGGATGTATTCAAGATAATCCCAGTTGTGTGTGAGGTTGGGCCTGAAGATAGAGGATAATGCTCAATGACAAAACATCCTCTTTAAAGGTCACCTTCAGGGCATTTCTTTTGCTTTCATGTATACGCTTTTAGTTGTAGTAAAGAAACAAGATCATGTGCTGGAATCAAACTCTTTAACAGTTTTATAATATGTGCCTTGACCCGCTGAATCACCCTGATGACCCAATAGTTTTGCATTCTTATGAGGCAATGGATCGTCAGTGTAATCTGTTAGTCCTTTGTCTGCACACAGCTCCTTATCAGACACTGCTACTCATGGAAAATCTCACAGGAAACAGTGCGGAGGTGCAGAGGTCAAAGTCTGCGGGTAAATTAGAAACTGAATGCTGAGTAGCAGATCTCTACAGATATTTTCCGCATTATTATACCTTTTTTGTTCAATTTCTTTCTCTGTTTGTTTGTAGTTCACACACATGTAATCTACAAAGTACAAATCTCAACAAAGGCTGAGATTCCTTTGAGCAGTTTGTTTTATTGCAGCTATAACCCATGAACAGGACTCAAACTATAAGCGTCAGGATTTTTGCAAAAGTGACTTATATTAAGTGCATTAATGATGAATTTGTTTTCCATAATACTGTACGTATCATTGTTCTGCTCTTCCTGTCTCTTTTCTCAGCTACCTCCCCATTGGTTAGCTCAGCATGAAGGCAGGGTGATTAGACAATCATTAGATCCAATAAAACATAGCTTGTTAACGCTTGGTTAACGTTTGACCAGATGGTATGGGGCTGCTCAGATCACTCTGAAGTCTGAGGAGTGACTCACTCGATCGCTCCAGCAAGGTAAGTGTCCTCACTCTCCCGTCGACCAGTTTTGGAACTGTTGAGTATTTGGAGTAGATTTGGGGTTTTGAATAGGAAGCAAACTTGACGTCTCTGTTGGCTTTAACGAGCTGTGTTTGATATGTTGGATGTTTTCGGTTTGTTGAAGAAGTGCTGTGATCTTGACTTGACTTTGGCAAGGCCTTAGTGTTGGGTGTTGGCATGTCTGACAGCCAACCACTCCGTCTTTGTGGCTTCTTGGGTTGTTGCTGGTGCCTGCCTTTGCCTATTAGCTGTATGGGACATTAGATTTGGTATCATAGTGGCTGAAATTTAGCCTGACAAAGGTCATCCAGCCATTGTGCTAAAAGTAGAAGGAGAGGGCCTGCAACACCTAAATTGTTGTGTCATACAGCTTTACCACTTTGCCCATCAGCCCCACAGTAAATCATGTAATTTCTAGAATATTTTCCTCACAGTTAAATCATTTTAAGTGGATGTCTGTGTGTTGCTAATGCCAGCAGTGGCTTGTTAGTTGAATTGTGAAAGTCAGCCGAGGGAGTGGTCAACATGGAGACAGAAATACTAGTAACTGATAGACAATAAATTCAGGCAACTTAAGGTAATATTTGTGTTCTGATAGTAAGGAGTGTAGCAGGGTGGTGACTTTAAAGGTGTGCTGAGCTACAAAAAGGTCATTAGCCACGACTCAATGTCACCTTCACTTTTCTGTGCCAGCTGACTCGTCCCTCTTGACTGCCCTTTACCAGAAACCTCAAACTTATCAACACATTTCTGATGTTTTTGTTTAGTTCAATCATTTCATGCATGTTGTGTTTAATTTAGTGAATATCGTGTTTTTTCTGTCATTATCCAAAACAGTGTCGTAGTAATGTGAATTCAAGCAGTGATGTACATGCTCTATATTCTGCTGCCGTCTGAATATAATACAGAGTTTAAAACTTCTTTGAGATAAACCGAAGTGTGTGTGAGTGTGTGACACCTGAAACTATCACTTAATCTTCCATATGTCAGTAAATACAAAAACACACCAGTTTCCCAAACTGCGCACACATACAAACACACAATCAAGGCCCTCATGTTACTCTAGATTCTGACGGCTGTAAAGTCACAAAGGTTACACACCTTGACCTTTGTGCACCTGCATCGTATTGACACCCACTGTTGGTTGAGGTGGATGGATCACCTGGTTGTGTGGGTGGATGTGAGGACTTTCAGTTCACATTCAGCTCGAAATGTGTAGCAGAGAGATAGAATACATGTGCAGTTACTGAAGGACAGAGATTTTCTTTGCCAGGTTTTTGTCTTTATGAATCAGTAACTCATTGCGCTGTACAGAGAAACGAATGTACTGAGGCACACTGGGTCAGGGACAGCGCATGAGAATGTAACAGCAGAGCACAGTGAACAGGACTTAAGTGTGTCATTTAAATCCTCCTCTTCATGTCACCTATCTGCCTCCTCAACCTCCTGCTTTGTCCTTCACCTTTTCCTCCTCCTCCTCCTCTTCTTCCTTCCCAGACTATGATCATGACACCCATGGTGCATCTGTTGTTGCTCCCACTCCTCTTCACCATTGTGAGTACATAACACTGCCACCTGCTGCATCACGTCCATACATATTCATAGTCAATACTCAAATACACAAACCTGTTAAAACAGTAGGTGTGGATTAATGTGTAGATTTATTCATGTGCAATTTGTGCAACAGTTTTGGCTCATAAGACGTCCATGTGTGCAGACTTTTTATGGTATTTAAAGCCTCCTGTACAAAGAAAATGTCCATAATCTGCGAGGTTAAAAAAATATGTACAGGAAGACCTTTGGTAACTTATTTAAAGGGCTAAAAGGAAGCGTGAAGTGTTACTGACCTGAGTGTTAGTCCTTCGTCTGTAGACTTTGCTCTCCTGTCCTGCAGTGGGATTTAAGAATTCCCATTGTCGGGTCATTTTGGTTCAATAAATAACCGGGCTGTAAAAACCTGCCCTCAATGCCTGACTGCATTGATCTACTGTACAGATCTAAAGCAAAAAGGACAAATGTGGGCGTGAGTGTGAGAGGTTCAATTGTACCTCAGCCTGTGTTATATTCAGTGACCTTTGACCTTTGTGTCTGTGCTCTGATAGGCTGGTGGGAAGGATCTGGAGGAAAAGAAGGGCCCGTTTAAGGACACAGAGCTGGATGTGCCAGAGTGGACACCAGTGCCATATCCCATTCACCAGGTATTACACATATGCAAGCAAATACACTTACTCAAGTACTGTAATTAAGTAAAATTTTGATGTACTTGTACCTCACTTGAGAATGCCCATTTCTACTATTTTATACTTCTACTTCACTACATTTCAGGGGAAATATTGTACTTTTTACTCCCTCATATTAATCTGACAGCTGTAGTTACTTTGCAGGTTAATATTTTACATATATTAGCATGCATGTTAGTGGCGTATCCTTTCTTTATTACTCATAGTAAAACACTTATTATTGCATCATTTTGCATGACCATATTCTACACATACCAAGCCATTAAAGAGTTTTCCCTCAATAACCTCCTCATTACTGCTTATTGACAATAAGTAAGATTAAAAGAGGTAAAAGAGGAAAGTCTGAAAAATAAATACACATTTGTGTAGCAGACCTTTGATGGTTTTTGGGGGGGTTCATTCTTCTCCCAATAATCACCTCACAACTGTTCAGATTCATCTTGTGGTGACCAGGTTGGGCACCGCTGAACTAGTTTTCTTTATTATCCTTTTGTAAATTTCTCTTGCATTCTGTTTGATCTCATCAAGCTCAGTGTATAAGAAGTGGTTAAATCTAGCTGCACCTGGACCAGAGACAACAGTAAAATGCTACTTACTGTTTGATGCATCAGTATTAACAATCTGATCATGTAAAATAGGATCCTTAGTCAGTCACAGGGGACATTTACCTTTGATACATTGCATTTTGTTGATAATACTTCTGTGCTTTACTTAAGTAGCACTTTGAATGCAGGACTTTTGCTTGTAATGGAGTACTTTTATGTGATTATTTTATTAGTATTGTTCCTTAAGAAAAGGTTTTGAGTGCTTATTCTGTTCCCACTGTTTAGTTTCCCTCTTGTTTGTGATCAAATGAAGATTCAAAAGACTTTAAATTAATCTGTTTTCACAAATCTCTTCATTTCCTTCCATCACTCACTCCATAGTTTCAGGTGACCCATCCAGAGGTTAATAATTTCATGCTGAGTGGAGAAGGTGTAAAAGACATTAAGATGTCAAAGGATGGGTGGCTGTACCTGGAGAGGCCTCTGGACTGGTCTCAAGAAAGCCATTACATGATCATGGTAAGGTAGTCCTCTTATAAGCACACAGAAAATTATACTTGTCCATTGTATTTGCAGTGTAAGATAACTTTATATGATTATTTGTGTTCTGTGTGTGTGTGTGACTATATCCAGGTGGAGGCAATGGCAGATGATGAAGTTGTGGGTGACCCAATATATGTGACCATAAATGTGTTGGACGTCAACAACCACGCTCCATACTTCAACCAGAGTAGCTACTCAGCTATGGTTATGGAAAACAGACCAGCAGGTGTGTGCGTGTAATAAGTACTTCAGTGAGAGGAAAGGAAACACTCCAAATGCAAAAGCTGCTCAAACTAACAGTGGCATAGACGAAAATATGTACTGTGGCCTTAGAACAGTTAGTATGCTCATACAGGTTGTGCACGCTTAAAGCTGTGAGTTTCAGAACATACAACCCATCACAGGCAACAGTAATGGCTGCTCCCTGTTGAAGCAAATCCTTTATCTAACAGGAGCCTTTTGTACTTTAACATACATGTCATTAAAGGACCATTGTTAAATATTGTTATTTTTGCATTTTTTAGCCCATTATTATTATTATTATTATCATTATTATTATTATTACCTACAAAACAGGAAGTTTAAGGTGTTAAAGTTTGCTGTCAGCCTTGATGTTTCACAAACGTGTTTAATGCGTTTCCTTCCCCATAAAACATTTGTAAAGCCAATTTTTTTTCGATATTTTACATCTTGCATTGCTGCATTTCTTAGGTCGTCAGTGTCACCTGAAGATCGGTGGGATTATGTGAAACCATTGTTAGGACTGCTGACACCTCACTGTGGTGAGACTTTAACATCCGTTTTGTCTTTTGTTCCAGGCGTCCCTTTCACGCGCGTGTTTGCGTTGGATCAGGACGACCCACAGACCCCCAACGCTCAGCTGAGCTACAGCCTGGTCAGCCAGATCCCCAACAAACACCACAGCGTCCTCTTCCAGATTGACCCTCACACTGGGGAGATCTCCACCACAGAAGAAGGTAATTCACACACGTGCACACACAAGTGAACGTGCAGACATGAACCCAGACGTCGTGCAGAACTAGGTGCACTGCCCGTGGGAAAGTCTGTAATCTGTCCATCTCTGCCTGTAATCTGCCAGTATAGTGCGGCTGTAAATCCAGATTACACAGCTCATCTTATGTGCTCAAGATTAACGCTGACCGGAGGCAGATTGCCAAAATGTGTCGCGTGATGTTGATCACAGATTACTTAGAGTGTGTGTGAGCATGTGAAGATACCTGTTTACATCTGTGAGAGAACATTTTATCACATTTTATCGAGACAGTAGAGATGTTTTTCAATGTTTTCTATGTGAAAATGCATTTGTAATGTGTGGAATCAGGCTGAATAATATTTGATGTATGCATGTTTCTTAACAGGGAGACTGATGCTGAAGGCCAGAGAGGGCATCCAGTATGGCATAGGAGAAGATCGTAGCATTAACACTCTGAAGGCAAAGTTTGATGACTTCTGTTCAGTGCAGAATGTCCCCTATGAGGAAAACCCCTTCTTCACCTGTGTGGAGAGAGCAGGTTTGTATACAGATGTGTTTCATGTGGAGTTGCAACCATCAGTTGTCTGTTACTAGATTAGTCACAGTTTAGAAAAAAATCCAGTAATCCCATCATGATAAATGTGATTATATTCCAAAGGAAAAAAGTGACTATAGTACACCTTTTGCAGCCTTTATTAGTGCAAACACACCAACGTTTCCACACAACTGTGTCTTCCTCGGAGTCAAATTGGACAAAAGACATGTGGCAAACATATATAAAGTCAACCTAGAGTGGATAATTGGTTGAAGAGAATTACAAATCAGTTGGATGATGGATCCAGTGCCGCACCCCATGCACTGTGATCACATCAGAAACACAAGAACGAAGACGTATCTTAAACTGGTATTTGATGGGTTTATTTGCTTTAACGTAGCATTATGAAGTTAATGTTGATTGCACAATGGAATGGCCACAGAACAATGACATCGTCAGCATTTGGACTGGGTCTCTATAAACCTCGTTTTGACTTTACAATTTGATCAGCCACCAGGTACAAACTCCTGGGAAATGGCACTGTTTCAATCTGCTTTCATGTCTCCATTATGATATTATATTATGATATGATATTCTCTGGTTTTCAAAGTCTTCTCTGGTGAGCAGATTAATAATGAGAATAAATGTTACCTGTCACACACAACTGCATACATGCTTTTGTTTACACTGACGTGTCAAATCTTAAAAGTCGTGAGTGATCCCAGTCGAGGGATTTGTGGTACATAGAAATTGACAGCTGCTTTCAATGTAGATAAACACAGATTGTACCGGCTGTCGGCGATTAGTGCTGGTTGTGTGATTTATTGGGTGTTGGGTTGGTGAGTTCATCCAGAAAGAGTGGTTTAGCCACCACTTATGTCTGTGATAGGATCAAGAAGAAACTCCTCAGCTTTCCAGAATTAGATATCTACTGAAACTTTCTCTTTCTGTTGCCTGTACAATGCCTCTAATTGCAACCCTCATCTTCCTCGGTGGTGTCAGAAATGAGGAGGAGGGATGTAGACCCCCTGGAGGACCCAGACTACACCCTGATTGTGCGCGTGCAGGACCTGGGAGGAGAGTCGGAGACCGCGCTGAGTGGAAACACCAGAGTGTACATTGTTGTGCAGCAAAACTATTGGGTCAATCCTGGACCGATCACTGTGAAAGAGAACTTAAAGGAAACGTACCCTCTGTTCATTGCAAAGGTGTGGGGAGATGCATATGCACAAATCTCACAAATGCAGACACGTGAGACTACAACCACTCACTATACCTGCTTTATCCAGTAACTGATCATCCTACTTTGGCCTCTTTCCTCCCGTCTTTGATCCAGGTCCAGTCTAATGATCCCGAGGCCATCTACAGGTTAGTGCAGAAAGAGCGAGAGCTGAAATTCCCCTTCCTGATCACAACAGATGGAGAAATACATCTGACAGAGGAGCTGGACAGAGAAGAAAAATCCATGGTACACAACACATGCTTCATTTCTCAATAAATCTCCCATATCTCATGTACAAATAACAACTTACTTCTAAGGATTATTCCTGAACCTGTGTACTGGTTTTGTTTCAGTACACCCTGGTGGTGTTAGCAATGGACGACAATGACAGAGAGGTGGAACCTCCCATGGAGATTCAAGTCTTGGTGGAGGATGAGAATGACAACAAGCCCATGTGTGAAAATGTTGAGAGTGTATTTGAGGTGCAGGAGGGTGAGCCTGCAGGTAAGATGTGTGTGTGATTATTACATAACCCATTCATGGCATGGAGTGTGCTACATGTTGCCTAATTCAGCCCACGTATCTCTTAAACTACTGTTCTTTGCTCTGATCCCACCATCGTTCCTTTGTTTGCTCTGGATTCTGTTTTCTATGTTTCTGAGTCCATACATGTAAGAAGGCGTTCAAGAGCAGCTCTCAAGTGATCACATGCTTAACGACATGTACTCAGAGCAGAAATGGAGATCCACCCCACATCTGCCCCATTGTTCATTCCTTTAAAAAGCCCATACATTTCACTCAGTGATAAAAGAAAACCAGCAGCAATAAATGTTTGAGATCAACAGCTGATTCATACATTTAGAACATATAATTAGGGAACAAATGAAAGGAAACAAAAGGCAAACTCAGTTGCAGCAGGAAAGACATGCATTTCCCAAAATGTGTGAACTCACTGATTCTGCGCTGCTGTCATCTACTGTAGGGTTCACTGTTAACAAGCTTCAGAGACCTCTGGAGAGTATTTTTACGTCATGGTCCTTGTGGTTCCAGGCAACTTCGTAGGAGAGCTGTTGGCCTATGACGCTGATGAAGAGGGGACACTGAATGCTCACCTGACGTACTCCATCATGTCCCAGAGTCCAGACACCGACCCCAGTGCCTTCTCCATTGACGATTCTTCTGGAAGGATTCAGGTGTTGCGCTTCCTGCAGCGAAAAGACCAGCGGGTGTATAACCTCAATGTCAGAGTCAGCGACCCAGGTAACAGACATGCTGCACGATGTGCAGTGACACACCTGTAAATAGAGGTAAGTCTCTAGTTTTCACTTAAAGGACCTATGGCTTTTTCTCTCACAGACTACAGCACAATATGTAAAGTCGTCATCAACGTCATCGACGTTAACAATGAGATGCCTCTGTTTGAGAAGAACGATGTAAGTATGTCAGCCACCTGTCTCTTACCTCTCAGGCAGTTTGATGGTTTTCCTCATGTGTCTGCATGTGTCTGTGTGCAGTATGGCAATCACACTCTAGCAGAGGACACTCCTTTGGGACACACAGTGCTGACCATCAGGGCAACAGACAATGATGACCCAGAAAGCGGCAGCTCCCTCATTCAGTTCCACATCTCTGCTGGTGACGATGATGGCTTTTTCACCGTGGAGACTGATGGCACAGGTGTTGGCCAACTGGTTATAGCCAGGGTACGGTAACTCCGTTCTCCATGTCACACACAAACACACAAAGATGATTTGGAGGGGTGTACATAAGACTGACATAACACCTGTCATGAACACGAAGGAATCTTTTGGTCAATTAATCCTAACCTCGTTAAAAATGATATTATTGACTGAATGACATTTAATGACAACAGTCATGAACACTTATAAAGACTCCTTCATGTTGATAACAAGTGTCATGGTATGATGCTGTCAAATAAAGAGGTACCAATGATTTTTATACAGCTCATATACTTTGATCTTTGCACTGGCTGAAACATTTGAGGTTCTTTATACCTTAAAAAGTTCACAGTTAACCTCCCATGGTGTATCTTTTATATTTGTGTGATATACTCTTCTATAGGGTTGTAGCTAATGATGATGGTTTATGGTTTTATGTCAGAAAATGGTGAAAATCTCCCTTCGCAAATTCCCAAATTCAAAGATGTCATATTTAAAAATTTCTGTCCCACCATCAGTCCAAATCCCAAACATGTAAATTTCTGAATATATAAAATGCAGAAGAATTGCAAATCCTCACATTTTAGAAGCTGGAACAAGTTTTTTTGGCATTGATTATCAAAATAGCTGGCAATATCAAACAACATAAGAAATCTGACTCATTATCTAGGTATAGCTGCCTCTCGTAACTTAGCAGATAATATTTTCATTGGAACATATTGCTCAAATATATGTGACAGAATCACCTCTGTGTGGTGACCTTCTCGAGCCTCTGCCATGGCCTTCAGCATATTCTCTGCCTCCTGCTTTTTCTAACCAGCTTTCTTGTCTGCTGACAGCCTCTGGACTTTGAGTCCTCTCCCACCTACAGACTCCAGATTGATGCTCGTAACCCAGAGCCGCTGATGGAAGGTCTGGAGTATGGAAGTGAATCCACAGCCTATGTCTCCCTATGTGTCACCGACGTAGACGAAGCTCCAGAGTTCAGTTTGGACATCCTGGATGTGACTGTGCCTGAAAACACCACCAAGGGATCAGTGCTGCTCACTGTGGAAGCAAAGGATCCCGAGGGCAAAGAGATCAGGTAAACACACACACAAAGTATTATCTGTGTAAGCAAAGCCTGATACATCTCTACTGTGCCATACACCACCATACTTCCAAAACTGATGGAAATGGCTCTGTAGTTTATTTTTGAGTCGATCCCACATACTTCTCTAACTGCTGCTGTAAATACTTAATATCAGAGTGGTGGTTGTCAACTTTTTTTGTCTGACATATTCCCACATCCCAGTCAGATGAACTCAAGCACCCCGTCATGAACGTCACCTGCAATGTTCATTTCAGTTTCAAATGAATGCTAAGTAACAAAAAAAGAGGACTTTGTTTTCAGAATTTTTCAACTGTATCGTCAAGGCTGATTCTCCCTTTTATTCAAAGCTGATGGTCTCCCTTCCATATACAGACTTTAAAAACACGTCTTAGAAACCTCAGGCAGCCAACACTGACACTATTTGTCCTTGTCCTTCTGCAGTTCAAGGGCTGGACTCTAACAAGATGTACTGCACGATAGAAGACTACACACACACACACACACACACACACACACACACACACATACACATCCATCCATAGCTGTCATAACTCAGGAATTGTTCCACTAGATCAGCATTGGCTTTGTTTTTAACGTTACTGCTCCCTACTGGCTGCTAGTTTGGGGTTTCATCTGTTAGGACTATCACGTGTACCCAAACAGGCTTATTGATTTGTTTTGACTACCACAATTTCCCCTGGGCCCCAATTCAGTGTCTGGTGTAGCATGGATCTGTCCTAATATCTGCTTGCTGCGTGTGTGTTTTTGTGTGTGTTTGTGGTTTTGTGTTGTGCAGTTTCAAGTTGGATGGTGACACTCAGGACTGGCTGGAGATCGATGCTGCAACAGGACAGATCAAGACCAAAAGCAAGCTGGACAGAGAAATCGTGGAGGCCTTTGAAGTCACCGTCACAGCTTTTGAGAAGGGTGAGATAACCGACTCAAAGAGCTCAGAGTATTTTTATCAGTTTTTAATTGATTCTGGATTTTATGTTCTGTACAAAGAACATGGTACAGAAGTAGACTGAGTCTTTTTAATAGCATTAAGGGATATTGTTTTTATTTGTTTATGTTATGAAACTTAATGCCCTCTGATTTCCCTCTGAAGGGAACCCACAAAAGTCTTCTGAGCGGGTTGTTTCTGTGAGGCTGCTGGATGTGAACGACAACGTCCCCAAACTGACAGAGACCCAGGCCTTCATGTGTGTGATGAAACCTGAGCCGGTGCTCATCAAGGCCAAAGATGCAGACAGCGCTCCCTTCTCACACCCCTTCACCTTCACCTTGGTTAACAGCAACAAGTCGCCCTACTTTCAACTGCAGGGGGTTGACGGTACGTACACTAACGTACTCTACTACTACTACCAGAAGACGATGTAAAACTGTAAAAAGTTATACATTATATTTTTCCTGTTTCCGTTTCTGTCATGCAGCCACGACAGCTAAACTGACCCTGAAGAGAAAACCAACTGAAGATAAAAAGTTCCCACTGACCATTGAGATTAAAGACAATGCAGGCTTGGGAGTAAGGCAGAAATTTGAAGGTGAGCTAATTCTTTTGTAAGCTTAAAGGGCACGTCTGCCAACCAACACTGAAGAGATAAAAATGGAAATGAATCTGCACAATAATTAATTCCTCTGTGCCATAGACGTCCATTGTTGTTCACTGACAAAAGGCATTGTTGGTTTGTGTCTTTTCGTAGGATTTGTTGACAAGAAGAGATACAGAGATTAACGTCATCCTTTAAAGTCAAACAATGCATCATGTCTCTGAAGTCTAATGCTCACGTTTGTCCCTCTCTACTCTCTACACCAGTGAGAGTGTGTAACTGCACAGAGCTAGGCTACTGCTACATGGCTCCAGATGGACGTGACCTTGGTATAGGAATGGGAGCCACCATTGGGATCCTGGTTGGCACTCTGGGATTCTGCAGTAAGTCTGACAATCCTCATATAAAAGTCTATAATCTGGTAGCACCAGCTCACACATAAAGCAGGGTCTACTATGTGGTGCAGTCGGATGTTATTGTCCAGGTTTGTGTTGGAGGTGCTGAGTCTGTTTTGTTCTCTGCTGTGATTGACTTCAGTTTTTTGTCTTGTTGCAGTTATTGTGTTCATCATAGTGATCAGACGTGTTAAGAAAGGAGGCAAGAAGAAAGCCGTGACTGAAGAGGAGGAGAGGAACGCCATGATGTAGAGACTGCACACACACATGCATATTTGTTGTTCTGGAATACCTGTGAGGACCCTGGCTGATGTAATGCAGTCCTTATCGCCTTAACCGTCACATACATCTACATGCCTAATCTTAATCCTCAAACCATGTCTTAACCATTATTCTACTTTAATGGTTCCTTTTAACGTGCGGTCGGGGACAACAGTTGAAAATAAGACATTTAGGCAAACTCTGGCTCAGCATTTTCCCCGTCAGATAAAATAAACCCTCACAAGTTCAACAGCAGATGTGAGGACTGACCTTTCCAACATCCATCTCTCTCAAGGTCTGAAAGTTTAATTCTTGCAAAGGCAGATGCACACATACATACACATGCACACGCACATTTACTTTAGCTTATTTTTTTTATTTACAGGAGGGAGTTGAGCTTGATTAATAAGTGCCATGCATACTTAATTCATCTGTCAGGTGCCCCCCATGCTAATCGTGCATTTACAAAGGCTGTTAACGTAATTTATTTAGATTTCACTCCCAGACTCAGGCGGTTTCATTAGCAGTTCCATCATGTCATAATTCATTTTTTGGATGAGAACTTGTTTTGTTATTCTCCTATTCTGCTTGAATGTAATAACTGCTGAATGCTGTGCAACAGCTGGAAATATCTTTAATATTAAGGAACACCTTTAAACCCAGAATATCACTGTTGTCAGAGTGCTGTAATGAACAGCAATCACTGTGTTTTGTAATGAGCAATTAAACAAAGAAACTGGGAGCCACTTTGGTTTTCATCTTGTCATTGTGTCTGTCGGTATGGGTGCCTGTACATGTCATAGCACACACACGGTGCTGCAGGTGATCGGTGTCAAGACACGAGTATTCACACCTCAGCTCGATGCTTCCTTGCTGCTCTCTCTTTCCTCAGAAAGCCTTTTGTTCGTATTTCTCACTAATATTTACTCTGCTTACAGTCAGTGCTGTCGCATCCCGCTTTTCCTCCCCCTGCCTGCCGGTCTGTCGCTGAGCAGTCAAGGCCACGAAGCTGCTGCAGGGAGTGATGCTCTGAGTCAGCTCTTAGACAGTGGGAGACAGGCTGCAGATTGTTAGCGGTGCTGAAAGGAGGATGGCATGATTGTGGGCTTTTAAGCAGCACAAAGAGGCTGCAGCATAAAAAAACAAAACAGACACACATGTGAGAGTTGAATGTGAGTGCCACATGTGTTGTAACGACCATTCATCCTTCCAGTCCATGTGACACGTTTGTGGATAACTGTGTGAGTGTGTGTGTGTGTGTGTGTGTGAGATGAGTCATCCAACAGCCTGCTCCAGCTTCCAAAAGCCAAAGTGAGACAGAAGAGTGGACTGAGCCACAGCCCCATAACGACAAACTCAACATGGAGCCTCTCTCCAGTGTTTATGTCTGCACTCTCTCCTCGCCTGTATCCCAGCAACACTTTCCACAACAACAACAACACACTCGCAGAGAGTCCCGGAGAGCTGGTGGGAGAAGTTGAAGGTTTGAGGGACAGAAGAGAGGAGGTGGAGGAGAGACAGGGAGAGTAAACTGTGTGACAGACGACCTGCACACCCCAACGTCACCATCGCTGCACAGACACACACTTTCGTTTTTGTCCCAAAGTGTTTACCCTATTAACTGTGCCTGTATCCTAATATAGGGATACTAAGAGCACGTGCTAACATTTCTCCATCATAATCAATCACGACTATTAGGTTTGACGCCAGCACGTGGAGCATATTTAAAGGTTAAGTCAGAGAACTAGGATTTATCTTGTTAACTACACACAATCCCCAAAACAGGAATTCTTCATTGTTTGTTGGTTGTGATAAAATTGACCCTAAAGATGTACACGTGGGGACTCTTTTGCTGCTTCCTTACGTGAACAGTATTCTTACTGTGCTTTTCAACATGCAAAGACAGAACCCATAATGCAAACATGTGGCCACATGTACTGAACATCTGGCTAAAATCCAAGACTCATTAGTATGAGGTACATGGTACATACTGTACATAGCGTTTGACATAGGCACAGAAATAAGTGCACACTTACATGAATATGTTGAAATGAAAATATAGTATTTACATACATCCATGAGGAAACCTCAGTCCCAGTATGCTTGACAGTGATGTAACAAGTAAACATCTGGAGGGACAGAAGGGAACATTTTAAATAAAGAGTAATTACGTAAACTTATTTATAATACCAGGGAAAGAATAACTGAAAATGAATATCCCATCTCAATATCATTCATTTTACATAGAAATCTGTCCGTTGGATATTCCTTCTGTGTCAGCTCAGCAGCTCTTTTTCTTGACGTTAACGTTGAGTCAGAGCTCCAAACTGAAGTTCAGTGCAGCAGGAAGGAACTTTCCTCTTATTTATCCTCCACACACACACTGTTTGCCTCTGACTGGAATTACATCCTCTGCTTTAGAAGTTAGCAAAATGTGTGTCACATATATAAAAGGACAGTTATTCTGTGGGGATAAAAACTAATGTGTCAAATAATGTCACACAGTGTTGTCTAAATACTGGAGGCCTGAGCAGCTGTGACTGCCCCTGATGGTGGGGAACTCTAAATGAATTAGGCATGAAGCCCTGCTCTGTTGCAGGTATTGTTTATGTGGGACGGTTTTTATTACACATCCTGCGTCTTAATCCCACGGAATTCCATCAGCAAACGTCACTCAGTCTGCTTTTACAAACTAGTCCCGGAAAATCATCTGGTCTGCAGCGGAAATGAGGCATGTAACTGAGCAAAATGTTATGTAAAGAGACTTCTTTCCCGTAAACTGACTGAATGTCACCTATGAACCAAACACACCCGACGCTTACAGTATGTCAGTGTGATGATGATCAAAAAGAGATGGTGGCTTAAAGTCAAACCAGCTTCTTCTCTGTACCTGCGATACAACAATAACCAATAGTCGCCCTAATTACAGACTTTAATATCCCTCCAGGAAATGTGTATCTTAATGCTAAATAAAAGTATATTTGTAAATAAAAGCAGCATATTATCAACATCTTACATCAGCATTTAATGACAAACCAATCTTTGAATTTTCCTTCACAATAGTGTTTACAGGCTGCAATATTCAAGGCTCAATCACACAAGGTCTTGTTATCTGGAACCATGTAAGGTCATTATCTCCAGCAGAGTGAGTCTGTTTCATTTCCAACAGGTTTCCCCTTCAAACATGAAAAATGTTGATGTAATAGGTTGTAGTTGCTCAATATGTAGACAAAACAATGTATTAAAATCCTACATTTCTTCATATTTAGAGACACTATTTAAAATTCATTATTACATGAAATTGGACCATGATTTCAGTCACAGCTATATAACATTTATGGATCCCGCTGAATAAAATACTAAACCATGATAAATGTGTGCCGACACTCCAGAACAGAAGGAGTAAAATCAATTTCCTTTGAAGGAAACACCAACCAACCAATTGGAGGTTAAAGGAAAAGTATAAAGATTAATAGTTATCTTATGTGACAAGTAATAAATCATTTAATGAACAATACTATTTATTGATGTATCTAGTTCTATTTAGCTATTACACAAAGTGTCCAGTTGATAACAGTATCTTTCCACATCTTATATAAGGTATAGTTTAACCTCCTCTGGCCTGTCTGATACTGCAGCATCATCTAGTGGCGCTGAACTGACCAAACATCTGTGTCAGTGTGGAGGACTTACTGTGATTCTTTGCCTCACACAAATGAAATACATCACAAATGAAAGTCCTGCACTGAGAATGTTGCTGGGGTAAAAGTATGTAAAATCTTACCAGGAAAGTCTGCTTAAAGTGTCAAAATTATCAGAACTTGATGCAGAAAAGTGTGAGTGAGTGTTATACTATTATATATCATTAGATTATTAATTAAAGATTGTTGTAGTTGGTTGTGGTGGAGCTCATATTTAACCACTTTATTTAGGGCTGTTACAAATATCAATCCATCACTTACTGGGTTTGTAACATGTCAGAAACTGACGAGAAATGCCCATCACATTTACTGCAGTACTTGTCTGAGGATGCAGTGCCTGTCACACTTGCAACCTGAGACACAATGACTTACGAGGTGGTTGTATGTTAGTGGGACATCGTGCTGCATTCAGGTGAGTGACAGCGTGTTCACCGCTGGTCAGCCCATGTCAACCAAAACACAGCACCAAGTGGTATGTATTCAGTGTTTTATTACACCGTCCCATATACAAAACTAAACCTGCATAAGTTACAATTTATACATCCAACTGTAGATTAAGATGTGTAACATACTGCCAAAGATGAATAAATAATCTGTTATGTTCAAACAGCTTGTTTGACATTTACAACACACAGTTGTGATCCTGTTAATAGTGTTTAAGTGGAGGGTATCAGGAAGAGTGTCTCCATGAACAAACTGTAACATGCTGTAACCCACACTGCTAATGATCGGTCAGGAGAAACAAACACACATAAGGCTTCTAACACATCCCTTTAAACCCCACAGAGCTTAAAAAAAGAACAGCAGACTTTCATTTCTACGTCTCGACTGTGGTGGAGTCAATGTGTTTGCTTAGAGGTTCACTGACGACATTATTACTTCTTCCACTGAAGAAGTACCACAATAATAAAGTCATAGTGTCACAGACAGAAAAACCAGGCATATATTGGTTTACCTGTAGTGGTGCACAGTACAAGTTTTCCAACAGTTCATGACTTGTTTGACTGTGCAGTCTGTAAATATTTGCGCTCCCAACAATTTTTGGCTTGTGACCCTTGAAAATGAAGAATGTTGATTTTTCAAATTGTTTCATTTGAGGGATTTTTTTTTAGAGGCCTGGAGGTGAAAGTATCTGAAAAGTCAGAGGAAATATAATCATAATATAATCTGTGAGCCCTGAGAGGTCTCAGGACTCACACGGGATGGGAACCATGAGGTTAAAGTGCCAACTTCAATTTTAGAGTATTTACTTCCACATTTGATGCTCCGTGTAGCTTTCATTGTTCACCCAATATGGATGTAAACACCTTAAAGCTCAAAGTCAGCACTTAAACCAGATGCTGGAGCACACATCATCATCCAAATACTCACAGACTGCAGTATAAATGCAGAGCAAAATATGTGTTTGGACAGCACTGAGGATATCTCATACAGTGACACATGCAAAGGAGTAAAAACACACAGGTGCAACAGTCCTGTGGCGTAACATCAGCCTCACAGATGCAGAAGATGTGAATAACAAAACCAGACAGCTGAGAAAGGGAGCGTGGCATTATAATGTTCATACCAGAGAAGCAAGTTGAGTCAGTGCTGCATCAACGAAGGCCTCTTCACTTGTACGAAGTCCCAACTTCACCCTCTTTGGAATTTCTATCATTTCAACCGCGCTGAGCCTTTCAGCACACAAGGAGGTTGAATCTCTTGGCACAAAAATGAGTTTGTAACAGCATCTCAACAGCCATGCAGAGAAATGTGTATGAAACAGCTGCGTAACAAATGTCATGTTGCATGAGGGACCATCCAGTTTTTAACTGAGATCTTCTCTCGCGCTACATACAAACATACAAATCCTTTACATAAATAAAGTTAAAACATTTTGTTCAGACTGCTGGACAGATATTTAATATGGCCTGTTTGCCCACAGAGTGTGCTTGTGTGTATATCTACAGTACTCAGTTACACTGCTGTGTGTGTGAGTGTGTGTACACTCCTCACAATAACACCAGTGAATGGCTTCTATTTTGCTCAGGACTGCCCCTCCTGTCTCTGTGCTCCAATCACATGAGGGTTGAACTGAGAGATGATGATGGTGATGTCATCACGGTACATGCGAGCTAGCTCCTCGGGGAGCGACAGCATCTTCGACAGTCTCTCGTGGTCGACCGTGCCAAACTCATTGTTTCCCACCGCGTGGCGCATCAGGTGGGTTGCCGAGTTCTGGTCCTCGAAAGCTGAAGAGACGCGAGCCTTTCTCTCCTCCAGCAGCCCCTGCATCTGTCCCAGGGTGACCCTGTACCCTCCAACTTTGAGGGGCTGACGTTGGTGCACCCCTGTTAAATACTCCCCCACAATACGAACCACTTCTTGTCTGTGGAGGGTCTCCCAGAGGCCGTCAGAGCCAATCACCTGCAGGGATATACAGAAAGCAGACGACTGAAACATCAGATAAGCGAAGTCACTCACAGTAACTGAAGCAGTCATGCCTACAGTGAGATCAGTCAATGAGGTTGATTTGAGAAATACTGCCACTGGAAGCAGATTATGAAAAATTCCTTCTCTGCAACCTACAACAATCTCTCTGTGATGCATCACTTTGCATCTTAACAACAAACATGGAGGGGATCTGTCAGCGCTGAACCTGTGCCTCCTCTCTCACCATGAAACGGTCCTGCGGCCGTAGTTTGTGGTACGTGATCTCAGGCTCGGCAGTCAGGTACGGGGGTGTGTGGTAGTTTGGAGGGATGAACTTGGTGTGCTCATTTTCATGGAGCTGATCGGGTCCAGACTCTAGCACACGCTTCTGCAGTTCAATGCTCCACTTGAACTTCACGTCCCCAAATGCGCGGAATGGCATGAGGAGGCCAAGTAACCGGTCCTGATGAAGAAGACGACAGAGAGAGCTTTTAAAAAAAGTGCTGCAAAAACAACCACACCGAGTACATTCATAGGTGCAGTACCTGTCGTATCACCGTCTTCCTCTCTGACGGAGGGTGTTCACCCCGTATCCGAGCCACCTCCTCCTCATTCTGGGCGCTGTGGTCATTAGAGAGTGTGTGAGCGCTGAATGAGCCATCCTCCTCCTGCACCCCCAACACTGCCCGAGCATCTCCTGCGTTGGCTATAAACCTTTAGGAACAGCGAGGAGAAGAAGCAACACTGAGACTCTTAAAGATCCAATTTGATGCACTGAGACATGCACATGTGTTTTTTCTCTGTACAGGTCTGATCCATCGATGTGAGCCACGCAGGCCGTTGCTCCAGAAAAGGCTACTCTCAGGACCCAGTAGTGCAGGAAAGCATTTGGATCTCCAACCTGCAAGGCAAAATAACACTGTGAGCCTCCAGACAGTATATGGTACTGGTTAAATTACTTGGAGAGGCAACGACACCTGAGCTCCTCTTAAATCCACAAAGGTTTAAATTTGGACGCTAATATTTATTGCACTGCTGCCACGAGGCAAAGGTGACATTCAATATGTATCCCGACATGGGAGAGAGCACTCAAGTCACTCAGAACAAATTTAATGACTTGCAATTTGATTCAGATGTCAATGACTGGGAGTCAGTAACCACACTGATGCTGGGCAAGTATTATCTTGAATTCGTGCCTGAGATGTGAGATGTGTGATGCATAATGTCACAGTGCACACAGCCTTGGGCCATGAATGCTGTTAGTCGAGTGGCAGATTGGCTGTGGTAGGCGGTTTATTTTTGGTGTCACGGGGCTTTCACAGGTTGACTTTGGCCAATCACAGATCATTTCAGAGAGGGTGTTGCTATTAGCTATTCAACAAATGCATGTGCATGTGCATGTGCATTTGTTGTCCCTTCAGATGATGAAAGCCTAGTCTTACATAAGCAGATCTATCTCCACACTTTGTTTCAGTGCTGTGTCAGCGGTGGAGAAAGTAGAAGTGGAAGCCTGATTCAACAGAGGGGTGTGTGTGTGTGTGTGTGTGTGTGTGTGTGTGGGGTACACTAGGACTGATACAAGGCAGCAGAGAGAGGCGGGAGGTTTTTCATCATGTATGTTCAATTGTTGCTTACTGCAGCTTAACTTAGGTATTTATCATACTCAGACTTTGGGAGTTGACTTTGATGGGTTGCCTACTCATCCACAGCAGTGTGGTCGACGGCCTTTTCCACTTTGAAAATTTACTGAGAAAAACCCAGAATGAAACCCAAATCTGCAAACATGGACTGATGTAAATAGTCCTGTTACGGGATTTACTAAGCAAAGTTAAAGAGAAACTCAGGTGTTTGCAGGTCTTAGGTAGAACATCCGAGTTTAACATTAACACAAGATGCGTTTAGAAGAACCAGCAGCACCGTGCACCATTAACATAGCAGGCAGTTTCTACCTGGGCCTCCAGGGAGATGTCATTGTCCAACCTCTTGAAGGCACTCAGCAACGCCTCACGGGTGTCTGGGACTTCACCTGGGCTGAAAACAGAGACAGAGCAATATGTGTGAAGCAGCTAGAGAGGAACTCAAAGGCTGAGCACAGAAACTGAAAACAGCACTGTTGGCAAAACAAGACACAGGCCAGCATCGGTGTGGGCGTGTTGCTACAAGATACAGATGAAGATTAAATAAAAAACAGGAAGTCCAGTTTTAAATGGTAATAAGAGCCAAGAAACTGGACAGCAATTTGTACCCTTCTGAAAAAAGCTTGCACAGTTCAATTTTCTCCCCTGTCAACTGAGAAATCGGTACACATCTCTGCTACGTTTCCCAGCCCTCACCTGGTGAGATCTATTAATTCCTGCCAGTAGGTTCGGAGGCTGTTGAAGTAGAGCGTCTGAGCCTCCCTGCTGAAGTAGTCGTTGGGGTGTTTGTGCCACTGCAGGATGGGACTGAGGGCCCTGCCGGCTTCCACCGCTGCCTCCAGCTCGCACAGTGTGTCATGGGGCAACAGAGAGACCGCTATGTAGTAAAACAACCTCTCACTCAGCGCCTGGCAGGGGAGGACAATTGAAAACTTAAACAATTCCCAGGAGAAAACAATGTTGATGCAACAGAGTGTAGCTAGAATAAAGATTTAGAATCACTGGATGAAAGATGTTCCTGTATCAACTACAAGCTTACCGTCTTCTATTACCCTGTACAACATATATCACATACCGGCCTACTGTTTATACTGTAAGTAACACAACCAGTGCAACTGTGCACTCTCAGTTATGCTCATTGTTGGGCTGACACATGAATATTCAGATTTAGGTTACAATTTATTACAGAATTTTTAAATAAGGAAAATAACCACTTTTCCCTTAAAGTCCTTCTCCTGACATTGATTAAATCCCTAAAAAATAATCGAGGTTGAACAAAATTCCATATTTAGTTTAAGTTTTTTTCCTCGAAAAAATCCCCTCCTGTATTGAAATGGCTTAGATTTAACTCTATACCTTTGGCTTCATTTAGCCTGCGCGGCTCTACAAATATGCAAACACTCCCCGCCTCTATCTCCACCAACCCCTCCACTGCTCACCTGCAGCTCGAGCAAACCTGTTCACCTTCGACTCATCAGAACACACAAACCTCTGTTTGCTGTTCGTTTTGCTAGCTACTGTACACTCCACAATGGCAAGTGGTAACATGGTGGTAACAACAACTTATTACTGATAGAATATCAACACCGCCATGAGTAAATAATACACATCTTACAAATGACTCAGGAAAATATAAATAAACTTGTCGTAAATTGAAATGTGTGAGTTTTAACTTTGAAAGTATAACTCTCTTTGATCTGATTACTGAATAACCAGACATGCATTAGCTTTACCTGTGCACAGGCACAGCCAGCATGGCCATCAAACACACCCAGCAGCATTCCTCGTGTCTGCAGGCATGTGGCCGCACTTCGACGGTCTTCTATAGGAGCGTTAGCAGGCAACTGATTGCTCTCAAAACCCATCACCGATGACACGTTTTTCCCATCAAACTCTGGCACCTAGAACCACAACACGTAAAAATTATAAGATGAAAACTTACACGCAGAGATGGCGAGATGTGTTTTCTGTATGCACCCTACAAACCTTGAAGCTGTACTCGTTGGCTTTCAGAATAGAGTTGACCTGTGGGGGTGTGAGGATGTAGCTGCGGTGCACTGCGCTTGTCTGGTAACTTCTTAAGTGCTGGTTGCTCTGCCATATACGAGAGGGCCGTCTTGAGGCAGGTCGGTGAGTGATGGGACCTAGCTGGGACTGGTGTTGTTGGCATGGTAACAGACTGGAGGCCAAGACCTTGGTACGGGGCAAACCCCTGAGCAGCTGAGATGTCACAGGCATGGCTGAAGGTGCACTGCAGGCACACAAACAGCACATCACTGATGTATACGGGCCAAATGGTTATTGAGCCTAACATTAGACAAAACTTGATGTCATTCCAATGTTGTGAAATACAATAGATACAGGGACCGGACAACTGGAAAGTGAAGAGCAAGAGAAAAAAGACTGATGGTATTAGATCATAAAAATTAGGAAAGAAAATGTCAGTGACAGTAACTGAAAAGAATTTGAGTGAGGAACAGGAAATGAAGAGGAGGTCAGGGGTGGGGAGCACAGTGAGAACCGGCAGGTTATGAGGTAACACCGAGCTAAAACAGCTAACGGAGTCTCATACAACTGTCCTGCAATCAAGCCTACCTTCATGAAGGTTATTCATTTTTCAGCTTTTTGTTGAAATTGTTTTAGAGAGCTGTCAATCATTGCGGTGCTGCAGAACTGTAGTGTTATACTGTCAGGAGTTTCTATTATTTTGTCTATCCCATATGAATTAATAGACTGGACTAACTAGAAAACGCCTGTCCGTATTATGCAGTGCAGTTCAACAGCACCACCAACTACATCTTCCAAAACGATCAATGAGCTGAATCAACACACAAACACTGAACATTAAACCTTCATGACAGTAGGTTTTATGCTGCAACCCTTGTTTGACCCATCTTTTGTATGCATGAGTTTTAGCAAGATGTACCTCATAAGCTGGCTACATTTGCATTTGTGAAAGGACACTGAAATGCATCTCACAAAATCCCACTGATTCATCTATTTCTCTTGAACGCGCATTCTGCTAGACCATCTGGCTCAATGTGCATTCAGTGCGGGAATGTCAAACGTAGATATTATTGTAACTTTGTTGACATGCCATGTAGTCATGTAGTCATGAAGGGATGTTGAAGAGCCTATTGCTAGAACAGTGGCTGAATTCTGGTAGTATCAGGACAGCTGACTGTTTTGTCCCGAGGTTTCAAGGTAACAGATAGCGGAACCAGAGCATGTAATGGTGTTTGGCTTGAGTTGCAGCTCTGTAGGGCTACACGCCATGCTGAAAATAGCCTGAGCAAGAATGTCAGCCCTGACATTTACATCTTGAGAAATATTCTGTCCGGTCATGACCTAGTGAACTAGATCCTGACTGCGTGTCTCCATGTAACCTGTCCACATTCATTTAAGTAACCAAGCGCAGCTCCTCAGAGTGAAGTGTCCCTCAGTCAGTCTGGTTCTGGAGAAAGATGCAGCAGCTCAGGTGACAAAGCTTTCAGTTAAAATTTCCTGCAAGACAGACCCCGCTGTGTGGAAGTAATCTGTGCAGCCAAACATCCTCCCGAACTCAAAACTATGGATGAGTCAGACTGACCACAGAGGGCCCGTCCCAGCTCTGGGAGAAAGTTGCCATGACTGTTGACATCACTAGCCGCTCTCTCTTAGCTAGCAGCAAAGCGAGTTTACACATCCGTAAGCTAACCTCAGAGCAGTTAGCCGGACCTGCGACACAGAGCACCACTCTCAAGGCTGAGTAAAGGCACCAAACGGTGCCACAATGTGACATTACCAGGTAATGTTAGCTCTACGGTGGGCACGACGTGCGTCAGTCAACCAGGCAGAGAGCAGCCAATCATGCTAATGGTAGCTTGCGGCGTCTGGTTACACCCATCAACTACCGTCAAACTAGACAACGTCTGCTCACATAAGACATGACGGCACCAACTGATATCCCTCCAGATTTGACTGTCGAAAAGTCTGAAAGCAGAGCAAAACTCAACCTTACCTTAACCACGGGATGCGACGAAGTTAAAGAAGTTCATGGCTGAACACCAACCCCTCTGGTCCGGTATCATTCTGGAGCGCCGCACGACAAAGTCAACACTGATTGGCTGAGCTCTGACAGACGGCATGACGTCATGCAAACCGAAAAGGGCCTTTTAAAGTCAGAGGTGAGCTTTGAATGATGGAGCTTAACGTTAATGCGGCAGTAATACTGTGACAACATTTAAAAGCATCTCACTTAGACGTATTAATATACTATTATATTTCCGTTGAAGGGCAAGATGGCTTTGAAAACAGCTTAATATTTTAAACAATCAAAAAATTGCATTTACATTGACCTGAAGGCACAAGGCACATTTTTTAAAATAATGACTAGCTGGGCAAACAAGCCAATTATACAGTAAAGTACACTGTACACATTATTAGGTGTACATTTATTACAGAAACCACAAATAGCTATGATGGCAGAGCAAAGGGGAGAAAATCTATGCTTTTAACATTCTGGTGCTTTTCAGCAGTAAAGACGCTGGCTTCCTTCGTGTGTTCCCACTGAAAAGTCAAAGCTTGTCAGTCTGTTTCAAGCTAAACTAAACTGACTCTGTCACAATATCAATATATATCCTGGTATAAGAAAAGCAGGTGAGTAATTGTTACTACATAAAATAACCAGACAGGAATGCCTGCTTTGGATAATCCATGAAACATAAAAAAGATATGCAAAAATCAGATAAAAATCCAGTGCTGAAATAAAACAGTCTTGCTCAGTGCCCACACTGGCCCGGAAATGTTAAAGGGATAGGTGTATTGTTATAATAGCAAAACCTCTGATGGTTGTCATCAAATTTTTTGGTCACTTGAAGATTTTTCTTCATGTCATCACATGAATTCCATGATTATCATATACAGTTGGAGAAGCAACCGTGTTTTATGAAAATGACCTCAAAACAAATCTGTCAAAACACATATCAAAATATTTTAATCAATAGAAAACATTAAAATCTTTACAAAAAGTTTGGATATTTACATCATGACACAGCAGTGAAAATACTCTATATGTAAAGACAGGTACAAAAAAGAGCTGCACAAGCGTAAACATATTTGAGAGAAATGCCACTAAACAACACTGACACTACTGATTACTCAGCAGGGAATTTCATATCAGAAATCGCTCATCCACCAAAGTCTTGTTGACAAGGTTCTTCCGCCCGAGAGTGTTACGGATCATGCGAAATATCTGTAATGAGCGAGACAGTTTTCAATACATGTTCTTTTTAGCCCAGTGAAGGCAACATACTGTATACGCACCACATACTCACCATTTGCTGTACGTATGTAAGCACAGCTGCAAGCACAAAATTCTGAGATCCAAGGTCGACGACACAGAAGAACAAAGTGTCAAAGATCAGCAGTGTGGCCTCGTTTCCATAAAACAGCACATCACTGAAGGAGTGGGCCTCATCTGCAGTGACAAACGCAAACAGACATTATATACACATACACGTATATTAACAAACAGACATGTACAGAATATCTGGGTCATTACCATTGTAAAAGATGCTTTTTTCACTGGGTTCAAGGAACTCCATCCCTATGACCCTCTCAAACATCAGCTTGTCCTTCACAATATAGTCCATGTCAGGGTGGGCCTAGATAACACAAGTCAGAACAAGTTCATCTGTACAAAATATGTCAGGTCAATGAAACCACCTCAAATACTTTACAATCTAACATATAAATAGATATACAGGCAGGTCAAATCAAACTCTGCAGGGTTCAGTGTGCTTGTGTGAGTTCATTTAAGTGCATTTGTACTAACATGGTCTATAATGGATCCCAGGAATTGGTTCATGGTGTGGTAGGCTCTGATCTTCTGCTCAAACTGGTTAGCTGAGCTTGCGTCCATCAGCCGCGAGTGCCCTCTCCTCTGGAGCAAGCAGACAAACAACCATTTAAAGTGAAAATGGGGAATCATTTTTCACTTGGTTTGATATTTTAAAGGTCAGTTACAAACACAACAGAGAGAGAGCATCCACCCCGCTGAGCGACTCCCGTATCCTTTCGTACTGCACTCGCAGACAGCTGGTGAGAGACACCTGAAAGGTCTGGATATCTGTGTTGGGAAGTAGACCTCTCGGACTACACAGGGACTCCTTGAGACAGAAAAACACAGAGAGGGAGGAAGAAGGAGGAAGGATGTTATGTGAAATCAGTAATGTCATAAAAATACTACAACCACAAACACAACATGTAGTCTGTTGGTGTACATACACTCTCTCTCTTCAGATTGTGGTCCATTTCCTCCATGTTAGTATCTGCATGTCCGTGTACTGAGCGGCCGTGGATGTAGTAGCCAAAACAACGGTGAGATAACACCAGCACAGAAATCTATATGGATACAAAGAAAAAATACACTACAGTACATAAAACATCCCAGACAGATACAGTGTTTAAAATATAATATGGGCATTTCTACTTACATTACTGACAGAGCAGAGATCTACAAACTGACGGATTTTGTCCTCCACAAAGTGTTCATGAAACACAGTGAAGTAGATGACCTGTGGTGATAAATTATCATCTTTTAAAAGAGCTCTCCACACTCGTACCGCATATTTCCCACATTTCTTAAGACAGGAAGAGAAGAGAGATCCAAGGGAAGTGAGGGAAGGCGAAAATAAGAATGAGTGGTGGCAGTTTTACCTGCAGAAGTCCGATGCAGAGCCACAGCGTGGCAGCCAGACCGTAGCGCAGCATCAGGCTGTATGAAGAAGTGTACGCCTGTGAGGAGCGCTTTAAAGTTGGCCAGGGGTCCCTCAGTGCCAGGTTAGAGAAATCCAGCACCTGAACAATACAGGGTGATATATCAGCGACCAGGACAAGGGACATAACAAAAGTTGCAAGCAAGTGTATGTGTAGATGTGAGATGTACTTCAAGAAAGAAGAGCACAGCCATGATCTGAAAAGTGGGGTTGATCTTGCGGATTGTCTGGATCTCATTCCATTCATTGGCCACAAAGCAGGTCCTCCAGATGCTGACTGGAGAGGGGTCACGTTTTGGCTTGCCAGTAGCTGAAACGACAGCAAATATAGTGAACGTAATCAAACAGATGGATGATTACTTCTTATGAGGACTGCAAAATATAAGCTCACAGTAAATATGTGTGTACCTTGCACAGTCCTGCTTGCTTTGTTTCGTGGCCTCTCCCAATCAATAAAGAATACATCAACTGACACCTGAAGGATCAACTTGTGGAGAAACTGGACAGCCTGGACACAAATACACAAAACAACACCTCTTCAATATCCTTAATAGGAGCAAACCACCCACCTTTCAAAACAATACTGCAACAATACTCATTGTTACATCTGTTCAGGAGGTGTCTAACCTTGAGAGCGAAGGCACAACTGATGTACGTCACAAACTGCTCCTCCTGAGCAGGTAGTGGTAACAGCACCGACACAAACCGCTGGGCCTAAACAGGCACATTCACACATTAATGCCAGAAAACAGCCAATAACAATTACACTGAAATCTATGCGTTCAAAAAGAATCTTTCAGGGGAAAAAAGGAAAGGAGGAAAGAAACCTGTGTGCAGAGAGGAAAAGAAAAAGTCCATGCAAAGACAGGAAAAACACTTGTTGTTTTGTGAAGGAATTGAAGGCAATGTGACTCGAAGGAAAAGGCTGGAGAAAGGAGATACTGATACAAAAATATGAAAATAGTCCCAAAGGAAAAAGACCAACCTTGTACAAGATGAGCCAGTAAAGTCCGGTTCCTACAGTGACGGCGAAGAAAACATTGGCCAGATCTCCGGCATAAAACAATAAAAACTTCAGCATAGTCTGGAGCAGAAGATGAGAGGGACTAACATTATTTCCAAGCTTCACGCCAACATGGGCCAAAGTGGCTGCAATTCTGACATGTTAAAGATGCAATACCTCCACATCAATGAGCGGTGAGGCGATCCTCCTCTTCCAGCTGACTGTCTTCAGCAGAGAGTAGAGCACAGCTACACCGCCCATCACACCCAGAGCAGTCTGTGCACACACAAAAATATCAGAGCCACAGCTGATCCTGCATCACATGAGCACTGAAAAGCAGAAACAAGAATGTCTCCTGGTCTCATTTTAGACCATTGAACAAGAGACGTGTCGTTCATTTCTACTCACATCTGTCTTTATGCGAGCCTCATTCTGATCCATCTCATACTCCACAGCAAACATTGTCTGGAAACAGATAAATGAGTGCAATGCATACAGTAAGACACCCATAAGCTTGTTTTTGAGATAAATAAAGAGACAGTGACTCATTTAGCCATGTTTTTCTCTTCAGCAGAAAGCCTACTGAAAAGACAAATCTTTGTTAAACTTTTGTGATGAAACATAAGCTGAAGGTGACTGGTTATGTTAAGTCTACAAGAAATAAATGTGTGTGTGTATATTTGTGTGTAGCCTACTCACAGACACAGTTTGTGTACTGATATCCGTGATGGGAACGTCTCTGTAGGTCACAGTCATTAGAGGGGGATATACCTGTCCTTCCCGGGTTCGTGGAACCAGCTGGAACCTGCAAAACATGTTTAATCAAAAACATGACCATTTCACACAGCAGTGTAATGGAAATGTTAACTATAACCATGTGGATCGTGATGCTTTATGTCACCTGACCTTATGATAACTGCGTATTACTTAAATAATGGAAGAAAAGGCACCTGGAGAGGATGTCTAGGAGTACAGGAGATATTAAGAGAGGACGTTTGTGAAAGCAGAGAATAGGAATCTACTGTGACTGTGATTGTTTTGACCCAAAGCTGGTCAAAACTCAGCACGGCTCCTGGACCAGGTAACACCATCAGTGACTTAGCTTGAGAGGAAACAACATACTCCCCCTTACATTGTTCTATACATATAGACTGTAGTTAAAAGAAGTTTCTCTTTGCTGTGGAGAGCATTGATCTCTGTATGCTTTGAGCCCATTTGAAAATGCTTCAATAAACTTGCAGGAAGAGAGATCCTTCTCACTGTTCTTTACTGTACAGATTTCCACCGCAGCAGCTACTTTCTCCTTTTATAATGGTGGTGTGCATACTGGGAGCCCACCTTATTTTGACACTGCTGGCAACACGGATGACTTTAGGCAGGGCACTCATGCTCTTCTCCCTTCCACTCAGCGTGTCGACAAGAAACATACGTCGAGACAAGTACCAGTTCTTCATGCTCTCTGTACAAAGACAAAGCATAGTCAAGCAATGCGTGGGCACACACACATACACACTCTGAAAAATAAAATGTCACCTTGGTTGATGAACCGTCCATTGTATTGCTGGTTATAGACCAGTGAAGGCAGGGGGAGAAGTTTTCTGTTCTCTCCTCCACCAAGATCCATAAACACATCATAGAACAAAGGCTCAGGATGGGTGGCCAACAGCTCTGCTACAGAGAGATCACACTACACACAAACACACACACACAGACACACACACACTCAGTTTAAAATACAACTGGGAATTACAAGAGAGTCTCTGAGCTAAATGACACAAATATCACTCACACTTTGTTGGTAAGCAGTTCCAAAGCTGAAGGCTGCAGCCTGTTTGGTGGCTGTTTCTGGACAAAGCTAAAACAGAAGAGATATGTTGTGGGGTATTTAACAGCCTCCTGTATGCTTGTACCTTGTATGAATCACATGAAAAATCACTGTATTCAGTCAATAGTAACAACGGATACATTTGAGTTGTTAACATGCAAAACAGTGGTGAACATACTATCTATCTACATACATTTTATTACTTATAATTATCTTGTGCATTCAGACTATATATCTATATATCCCTTTTTATCATTTGAATTCTTACTTGAAGATTACGTCCTCCCACTTGTTCCCATCTGAGGAACTCTCCTCTGACATTATAGACAGCAGCAAGCAGCTTGATGTCAGTGTTCTGTCAGATAAGCACAAAATGTCAAATAAAAAGAACAATTTTTGTCTCAGTTCACAGTATAGTGAACAGAGTAGTGTTTTTGTGGTGCTTTTCTTTTCCTTTAGAGTTCTTCGTTTGCTGTTGTTTTATTGTGATAACTTGAAGATGAAAGTCCATCACGTACCTTGTTTCTTCCTCGGAAATGGAACCCGGTGGGAACAGGATCGGTCTGAAGCACTCGACTGGCCAGTCCTGGTTCGTCCCCATAGTAAAGCCATGGCAGATTAAGTCTCCTGGAGAGAGTAACCAAAGTGCTTACTGACCACTCTGGGTGAAACCAAATTACAGTACAGGGGAATGAAATCTGCAAAGACAGCACTATATATACACATATGTCATGATAGAGTTGATTACCAATAGGAGATGTCTTGAGTTGAGCTGAAAGCAGCTCTCGATCTGAAGATGGTGTTAAAGAGACCACAGGCATCGGTGGACACACCGCTGAAGGAGTGCATGTTCATCACACACATGTTGCCGAGAGCCTGGCACGCTGTCAGGTTGGAGAAGACCTGTAACCACACAACTTGTTCATGCACAGCAGCTGAAACACACATAACATGTTACTAATACTATGGCACAACGGTTGTTATGAGCTACAATGTCAGTGCATGGCCCATTACATTTGTTTTGAGAGTTGATTCAACACAAAGACAACACTTTCTGCACACTTAAAACACACTTAAAATTTTGATGGTTAATATTAGATGTCTGTGTCTTCCTGCAATGTTAGGTTAAAAAGAATGGAATTACAAGGCAGGCTGCCGACGAGGAGTACAGGTTTTTGATGAACCAGGCGGACTGGACACTGAATTTCTGTGAGGGGATCAGAAGAGAAAATACAAATCAGAATGTATATCGAATTTAACAAAAATAAAGTGAGCAAGTGAGAGGGGAGACTCACCAGCTGAGCGTAGTTGACACTGGGATTCACATTGGTGGAGAGGTTGTCTGGAGGGAAGCATAATCCTCCTGCCTGTAAAATCACACACCAACCACTGATGATACATATATTCTATGGGTCTGTTACTGAATGGTGTGTTAATGATGTGTGTGGAAGACGGTATGAGGGTAGAGGGTTGGCAGAACTCACCAGGATGTTAGGAGGGTTACACACACAGGATGCGTTAATGACGGTGGTCTGACATCTCTCACACCTGTAAGACAATTTTGGAGACTGTTCTAGCCCTTACACACTGTAAAAGAAATCCTGGAATCAAGTCAGCACCATACCAGTGGTGCTAAGAGAGAGACAGAACAAACAAAACGGGAAAATATCTCATGGAAGGAATACAGTCTGTACTGGGCTAGTGTGTTTATGAGAGGCAGGTGTAGTGTAATTTTTCCTACGCAGACATGTGATGACTTGAGAAACAGATGTATAATTTTTTCCTGACAGATATGTGACGACTTGAGAAGAAAACACAGTAACCGTTAGTGGCCGATAGTAGCTGATTTGCTGAGTGTGGCACTGTAGTAGAAACAGAGCAATGGTGAAATCATGAAATCATAGAGCACTCTTATCAGCTGCGTTCTGGGACTTTCCCATGACCTTGCAGGTGTCTTGGCAGCTGCATCTTTTTTGTGAGGTCAATAGTATTTAAGACAGACCACAGACCATTGTAGGTTGTATTTTGCTCCTCGGACTTCTGACTCCTGCAGATCTTTATTGAATACCTTCAAGAGGATTTTTCCTGAACGATTGGACAGCTGAATTTGAGTGAATTTGGCCCTTTGTGGTTTGTAAATTCGGTTTCAGCATTCCACAACACACGGAAGACATACTGTGGACATGAGAGGTGGAACAAATATAAGTCAGTGCTCAACACGATGAGAGGTGCAAGAGAGATGGAGCCATAGCGATGATCTGTTAAAGGTAAATCTCTCGTATTCTCTTGACAACTTTTGACCTTTAAGCCATATCTTATTAGAGAATTTTCCACTGATTTAACTTTGAACTGTGTGTTTGCTGTACAGGGGTCCTTATCTATGAGATAACATAGAGAACACTCGAATTAATAACACCCTAAAGGGGATTGCTCTGTTTTCTTAAAGAGTCTTTTACACAGTTACTGATGGTTTGGATTTTTGAAGATTGGTAGCATTAGTAGAAGACACGTTATCATCAACACTGAACTCAAATAACCTTGTATAAGAGTCCAGTGATTTAGTATTGAGTTTTGTAAAATTGTGGGAAGACAGGTCAAAGTTGGAGCAGTAGAAGCTGAGATATCCTGAGTTTAAGCTCTATAACCACTGGATACAACAATTTACATCATGCAACTAGACAGTGAAATAGAAATGCATATACTTATGAGAAATCTATAGTCTTGTTGTTGTCTAATGATCATGTGCACTGTCTCAAGTTATGCTGTTTTTTGGCTGAGGGCACATAAAACACTTTGTACTGTAGTATAATTTTTTCCAACAGACATGTGAAGAATTAAGTGAAACACTGTAACTAATGGTAGAAAATAGTAGCAGCTCTGTCGAGCATGATATGGTAGTAGAAATTGATAGTTTGTTTGCTTGAGCAGTAGAGAAATGAAGAAAAGGCACATAAAAGGTCAAGATGGCATGGTGCAAGGATAAGCAGAGAGGTTGCTGTGCAGTGATGATGCTGTGCAGCAATGATACTGTGCAGCTAAAATTATAAGGGCAGGGCACCCGCATCATGAATCTTTGGGGCTTTCCATGGCCTTGCGGGTGTCTCTACAGCTGCCTTAGCCAGTCCTAACCAGTTTTGGCCGGAGGTGTTGTGACCTAATATAACCTTATGTGTCCTTATATAACCTTACTGTATTTAAACCATGTTTGGCTATTTGTTATAATCTTGAAAGAATTGAACGGTCTTATAATCACACTATGATTTACTGTGCTTTAACGAATGATGGTTTGGGATGATTCAATATACTTAACTATGTTTTAATACACTCTCTATGTGATATGCCTTTTACACTTTACATGCAACTATGGCAATGAATTGTGATTTGATGATTTTTAAAAAATAGAGCCCATGACAATCAAAAGCTAATGGTGTAATCTCAGGGGAGTAGAGAGAAGAAGAGATGAGACAGCAGCTAAGAAGGTATCTAATGGTGAAAAAAACAGAAGAGCCTTAGAAAAAAGAGAAGATGCCCCAAGGGTGGGGGTGACCTTGAGCAGAATTGTATAAAAGGTTGACCATTGTGAGTTGAGACTTCTTCAGAGTTACACCCTGTGTGTTTCTGGATATCTCTCCCTTTGTTGTCGCGACAATAAAGTAATTTGCTTCTCGGACTCTGACTCCTGCAGACCCTTTTTGAGCACTTTTCTCGGACAGCTGAATTTGACTTTTCCTGGCCTGTTGTGGATTGTACATTCGGCCTTCACTTTCCACGACAGTACTCTCTGTTTCATGTGACACCAAACTCCTGTTCCCAGCAGGTGTTAACTGTATCAGAGGTGAGCCAAGTTCTCTCCAGATAAAGGTTGAGAAAGATAGATAGGGGCTATGGGGGGAACAAAGAGCAACTGCGTATTAATTAAAGGCCAGTTGTCATTCTCTCAGGGTGATGGCATGTTCTGTAACGTATGACACTGTATGTATGCAAATTCATCTCTATTAGAGAGAATTTCCATGACAATAGCATCTGGTATTACACCATTCATGCCTGGTAAATGCCTACATCAAGCTCTACATTCATGTTTGTGCTGTGCTCCCAAGTTACAGCATATGTGTCAAGATTATATCATTTCTAAGAGGTATAACTCAGATGTCTTACTTAATCTTTTGAGTGTGAATGTGTATGAAACAGCTAGATATATCAGTATTTCTGTTGCATAGTACCTACCTGTCTCCACTGCTGTTTGGTATAGACAAAGCAGGGGCATTTCCATTACACATTTCACACCTGGCTTCATCCAAAAGGTTTCCACTGACATCTCTCTCCACTGGAAAAAAATAACCCATATTCAGCCATCTATACATAGAATATGCAATTATGCATTATAGTGCCTAATTTTATCAAATGTGCAGCAAGCACATTCAACATTAAAGGCTTCTAAATACAAACAATTGCAGTTGTAATTCATAAATAGTCCCATCACTGACGACTCACCCAGAACATTGCCTGGTGGGCACTGGCACGTCCCCTCATCACTAGGACTGCCCGGACAACGAATACACCCAAATCCATCTTTAGTTACTGCCTGGAAAGAAAGAAACTGGTCACAAGAGCTTCATTACAAATGGTAATAGAAATTGTGTAGCGAGTACGAGATGCATTATCTACAGTGTAATGTGAGATGAACAGCAAATAGAGACAATGAAGATAAATTGCACATACAGGCTTGTCAGGGGGACATTGCTGACAAGTAATCGTATTAGTTGTGAGAGTCTGGTATCCAGTTTTGCAAATGCAGCTCAGTCCTGCAAAAAGAGAGAAAACAGTGCAAAGTTAGTGGAAACAGAGGGCATTCACAGTGTTGAGTTCTGAGATATTAGTTAATTAACAAATCTCAGCTGCATGTTCCTTCTTAACAGTAATTAAAATGAGGTTTTTCAGCACCTGGCAATGCTGCAGCACCAAACGTAAGACAGAAGATTACCCATGACGATTGCTATGGGTTAGATCATATTCCATACACTGGATATGGATAAGCTGGATGTGAATGTGGGGCATGCACAAATGGCCTTAGTTCAGCTTCTCAATGAAGAGAACTCGCTGCTTTTCTTTGGCTTAGATAATGAGGGGAATATCTTCGGGTTTAGGACTGTTGGACAAAAGATGATAAAAAGATCATGACCAATAGTCAGTAGTTTTTGTCATAAGCATATGAACTTTGACTTGATCATATAACGCGGCTACTGGGAACAAAAAGCACATTGTGCATTCTGGTTTAGGCTGGATTTCCCCCTGTATCGGTTCTCACCTTAGCTAACAACGTTCTCTACTTATGTTGCAAGTATCTTAGCCACGCGCACATAACGTTAGCTAACCGTTAGCCAGCTCACTGTGGTTTACTTGCGTCGTGCCGGGCTGACCACCTCACATTTAAAGTTCCTTTCTTTTATGATAAGACTAATGCCACTTTTTTGCTGGTGGGGTAACGTCAGAAAATCAGTTCTCGGGATGTTATGTGCTTGTAACCAACCTGTTGTGCTCCGTCGCTGATTTGGACCGCACCTCACACACGATAGACTCGAGATATCGAAAAATTCTTCCACACTGCAATCTGAAGGAGCCGTAAATGGCACGATAAACTGCTGGCAATTCAGTAGATCTACACATATTACAAGAAATAATGTGAGAGGCACTTTGTATCTGTGAACAGCATTCGGTAGCGTCCCTGTCGCCATGGTAAACAACTATCCTCCTCTTTTACCCACAATCCTATTCTTCCTGCGTGATGACGTTGCAGCCTTTTTTTTTTAGCGTCGCAAAAACAAAACAAAACAAAACAAAAACAGTTAGGTAAAGGCCAGTATATTGTAAATATACAAATAATTAGAATTTTAAAGCATGGGAGATGTAAGTTTAGAGATATGTGTGCCTTTAGATTCAATTGTAAATAGTTATATTTACAATTAAATATTGCCTAGATCTTTATTACTGTAATGTAATAGTCATTTCTTATGCTCATAATTAGTAAGGCTGCTCACAGTGGAAGACACGGTGGAAGCTCATTTCTGTGTTATGTAAGGAATGAGCAAAAAATATAGAATCACAATAAATCCAACTTCTGGGACATTAAGTCAAATTGTTATCTTTGTATGTCAAAATTTATCTCATAATTCTGACTTTGACTTAGTAGCTCTGAATAATGACTTATTCCGTCAGAGCTTTGGCCTAGGGTTAGCCTAGCATAACAACGCCATTAGATACTATTTGCCTAAAGCATCACCAATGCCATTAGAGCACACCTTATCCATTGTGTGCCCCCAATTTATCACCAATCCTGTCTGTACACAGAAAATATCTCTCTCTCTGCCATGCCGTCAAGACTAAGAAGATGCACAGTATCACAGATGACTGGTAGTGGTGGTGGTACGGCTAAAAGTGGTGTGAAGGCCTGTTGTTGAAACAATTTCTAACTAATGTGTTTATACTGACATCTGTGGACTTGCATGTGAAGCAGCGGAGGGAGGGCAAAATAAAAAAATAAGTCTGTGGACTATTGGCAAGTCATTTGCAAGCTTGAGTAGGAGGAAGGTAGATGTATAGTGTGGTAAATGTTTGATAAACTACTCTTTTTGTTGCAAAGGAAAAAAATCAATTTGCATATGTTAACAAAACAATTCAAATCATCTTAGTTGAACAGGATGTATAATCTTTGTTGAGGTTTGCAAATAACCTTTTTGAAACATTTTACACGAAAATGACTGTAGAAAGATGTGTAACAGAACAACAGCTTATTACCTTTTAACTTCTCTTAAGATGCTTCAGTAATTCTCTACAGTGTGGATGAGCCATGAGGGACTTTTGACAGGAAATGTATCTGCTTTGCAGCTGTGTCATACTCATTTCCTGGTGAGAAAGTAAGCTCATATGTTGCATAGTCCTCAAGGGAGAGACACATATAATAAGACTGAGTAAGTAAGATTTTCAAATATAAACATTAAATATGATAAGATAGAACTTTTTTGTTGTCCAGAGGGAAAACTTCATGAAGTGTTGAATATAAGTAAAAATAGTTTTAAAGGGATAGAGGGATTAGAAAATGTATATTAGAAACCTTACAAAGCCAGTTTGACTTTTCCTGTTAATGTGTGTGAATTGACTGATACTGAGGGGCAAGAGCAAAGAAGCTTTGAAGAGAAAAGTAATTCATGGGGCTGAGTGGGGGTTACATTAGCTCACTGTCAATTGCTAGGCCAAATGTTTGGGGTCATTTTACTATTGTTCTTGTCAGGCTGAAGAATTTTATCTTTTTATGGTGCATTTTTGAAGATTTAGGTCCCTGGAGGAAGATTTCTTTCCCTTTTCTGCAGGAAACATTTTTTGGCTGATCTGAAGGTTGTGATGCTGGAACTGTAAAGCGATAGGGTGTGATGTTTTTTATTCAAACAGCACAGTGAACAAACATCAACTCAATAAATAAAAACAAAATATACCATTGTTGTCACAAGTAGGAGACAATCAATCAGCATGAAATGTGCTGTGTAACTATACTCTCATCCAGATAATCAAACTGATAAAGGAGTTTCTTGATTTGTTGATGCGTAGTCTTAAATGTAGCGCGCACTCCAATCCAGTAGGTGGCGGTAATGCGCCTTGACACAATTCAGGGACAATGAACGCAAAGGGAGGGAAAAAAAGCGCACTCTGGAGCTGAGCGGGGAGGAGGAGTGGAAGAATGTTAATCACAGCTAACTTGAGGCAGGACAACAGCAACGACAGTGCTCATAAAAACCACCTGTGAACAATTATTCATTGTACCCAGCTGTGTCTGTAAGTATCTGTGTGCGTTTCATGGAGGCAGAAAACACGTTTTTCTACATTTTGTCTTTTCCTGTCACTGTTCCCGTCTGACGCACGTGTTTTTTGGCTGAATGTCTTGTGGTGCTCAACAGGCATTAGCTTGACCAAAAAACTGTTGTAGTTGCATTTTCACCATTTTTGTCTTAATTTTCAGACACCGTCTGACCTGTTATGAAAGATGACCATAATCCTGCGATTGCAAGGCCTTGATGTGAGGGCAGGTACTGAAGACATACGGACTTTCTTTAAATTCCTTCACATACCTGATGGTGGAGTGTACATAGTGGGAGGAAGTCTCAGGGAGGCTTTCATTGCATTCGCCACCACGAGAGATGCACATCTTGCCATGCGGTACTCTGGCAATTTCCTCAAAGGGTCTGAGGTGACTCTACACATAAGCAGCATGGAGGAGTTGGAGCACAAATTAAAGTCACTGTTAAAGACAAAGAACACCTTCCCAACACATAACACCGTCAAGAGACCTCAGCCATCTCCAGATGCAAACCTGCCACCTTTGAAGGCAGAGCCTCATATTCCCAGTACTTCAAATCTACTGCCTTCTACTGCATTGACACCTGATCCCACCTCAGCAAATCTTCCTCAGCCCCTTTATCCCAGTGCTTCAAATGTACAAGATTCAAATGCAGTTGATCCCAGTATGGCCTTTCTTCTTGGGATTTGTACTGCCCTTCAAGGTCTCCAGTCCAATAAAAGAGAAAATGATAATGCCATGCCAGGAGTTGATTTCCTCAAGACTGAAAGCCCAGTTGTGTCCAACGAGGTGAGGACACCAGAGCAAACACTGACCTCAGAACCAGGCTACGTCAGGCTCTTTGGTCTGCCAGCCACAGCTACAAAAGAGGACATCTGCCATTTTTTCAAAGGGTTGACGGTTCAGGAAGCCATAGTGAATGTCAAGTTGGGACTTGGTCGTGGCTGCCTTGTGAAGTTTGCAAGTGTGCAGGAGGCATGTGATGCACTTCTCTTCAACCAACAGTCACCGGGCCTCGTCTGTGTGGAGGTACGTGGAGCGACTGAGAAGATGTGGACCAGCGCGCTGCAAGAATGTGAAAATGCTTTCGGTGTTGAGGAGAGAGCGAGACCCAAGCAGAGCCCTCCTAAGGAAACAGCAAACCACAAACTGCAGATCAAGAGGCAATCTCTCAGCCAGTTGCCATCTACATCACCAAAAAGGCCGCGCGACACAACTACTGCCTTATTGCCAACTGTGGAGTACACTGTCATGGTCAGTAATCTCCCCAAAACAATGACAAAGACTGAAATAAAAGAATTGCTTGGATGTCCAAACATTGCACACAAAAATATTTTACATCTGCTTGACAAGGAACGCAACAGAACAGACACAGCCTTTATTATTCTAAACAACACTGTGGATTACAACTATGCAATGAATCTCAGTGGTTGCCATGTAGGCTCTGACACCATTGAGGTCTCATCAATCACTAAGAAGATCATGAGGGATATGATGGCCAAAACCCAGTCAAGGAGTCTTGGGCCAGGAAAAGTGAAGAAACCTCATCGAAAGAGAAAAACATTTGGGACATGAGAAGCATCAAGCATGAATGCTGACCCAGCAGCTCAGACATTCCTGTACGTCAGGAACCTGCCCACAGATGTTCAGAGAAATCAAATCAGAAGTTTTTTTCCACAACTACAGACTTAAGAAGAATAAAATCATATTACCGCCAATAATGATGGCAAGGGTATTTGCGAGGCCATAGTTCAGTTTAAATCACAGAGGGTGCAAAGGCTGCAGAGGCTCAAAGGCTCCACGGTGAGGACTTTCTGGGGACAAAAGTGCTTCTTACCTGCATTAATGCGAAGCAAAGGGAGGACATCTTGGCAAGAAAGGTTTGAAGAAGAGGAAAGTTGATGCTCAAACGCAGACACCGTGCCCGAAGACCAGTTCTGAGATCTTTTTTTTTCCCCATCATGTTTGTTTTCCAGCTGTAAATCTGCATCAATTGCATCACTGTTATTGTTTTCATGATGCTCAATAATCACAGCATTGTTTCACATTCCCTCTGTGAACACTCTGTACATTTTTAAATACAAGTTGTTTGTACAATATTTTTTGGCCTATTTATTAACCGAAGACTTGCTGATGAAAAGTCCCAGTGACTGACTATCCAGCTATATCTGCCTTGAAACTGCTGGGAGGTGTTTTTGCTGCAGAAATCAATGAAAATAGGAAGGAACTGACCTCAACTACACAGCCAGGAGGAAATATACAGACATGATTTATAGTGTTATCTAGAATGCTTCAAGTTATTTGATGCGTCCACTTGACCTTTGCTTGTAAAGAGTCTTGAACGCTTCTGGGACTACATCCAGATTGGAGCCTCTCCCATCATAGTCTATGTAGCATAGGAACTCAAAAACATATTCTTAGGACATAGTTTAATTGCAGTCACATTTGGAATAACAGAATTTCACATTTCAAAACACACGACTTTTTCCTCCATTGTTTTTAATAGAACTGGGCTGTGGAAAATGAACAATGGTCATATGCTTAAGATCACTTGAAGCTGCTCAAGACATGCATGTAAAACCTAAGTCATAAATCTAAAAAAAAGTCAAAAACATTGAAAAAGAAGACTACTAGGTAGCATCAGAAAAAAAAACTATATCTGAAAACATTTAAATTTAAACAAAATCAAAGTTTTCAGCTCCTGGACAGTTGTGATTGATGCACACAGGGATGAGAAGTCATGGTGTCACATCTTGTGATGGTCATTTATAAAACCTGGATGGGCCATCAGAGAAGCTGGATGGACCTACAGAGAGAGAACACAAAGGTCAAAGGTCAGCGCAACTACTGACTTCCAAGTATGTCCAGCAGTAATTTTTCTTTGGTTTCTTCCAGTCAACAAATACCATGACATGACTTTCAACACTGGAATCATGGATGAATCAAATGGAACGGTTGAGAGGAAACTGGTTACATACCTGAGAGACTACTTGAGTACCGGTCGTTACTGCTTGGCAGTCTGGAGGGTGTAGAGGAGAAGCTTGTGGAGCTCATTGACAAGCTGTTCAGACTTGAACCCTGAGGAGGAAATGGAGAAGACGGACTGTTTAGGAAGAGACGATGCACATGGTGCCAAACACTTTCATTTGTCACACATGCAAATCTGGGTTTTGCTCACATCAGCTCTTCAAAGGCAGATAATAATAATAAATACATATTTATATATTTTATTACCAATTAAAATGAAGTAGGCTACATCACATTTATTGGTTTATCTTTAACATTTAGTTTTAAATTCAAAATACAAGAACAGGAATTTATTTTTTAATATTAAAAATGAGCTCCATACTCCGGACACGCTCCTCAGTCTGTACTCCATCAGCACATCTGTTAGTTTCTGTGTCACCTTCAGCACCAGCTGTGCATCACTCTCACTCTCTATCCGGAAAGTATCCTAAAAATACATTTTGAGAAGTTACTGTATGAACAAAATAACACTGACACTTTACATATGTTGGGGAGGAACCTATTATGAGACACACACCAAGTAAGTGAGTAGTGTATTAGGAAGGCTGCTACTTTCTGGCGCCGCTCCCATCAATCCAGGCCTCTCCAGTGGCTTGTCCATCGGTCTGTCCATCAAGTTACTCCCCATCTGGCTGCCCCGGTACTCATCAGCATACATTCCGCCGGGGTTCTCCTTCAGTAGTCCACTCCTTCCATAGCCGTCTCTTCCACCACCTGGTCCAAAACCATCTCCAGCAGGATGATGACCCATACCATCCTGGAAGGGTCTTCGATCCATACCATCCTGGAAGGGTCTTCGATCCATACCATCCGTGAAAGGTCTTTGATTCATACCAGAGTCAAGGAAATCCTGCCTGGCTGAGAAGCCTCCAAAGCCGGGTTCTCCATACTCTCCCATGGGATAGTCAGAGAGAGGACCACCCTGGGGAGGAAACGCCCCTGGAAACCTCGGGTCAGAGAACCTGGGACCTGTGAGAGACACATGTTCATTACATTTAAATACACATACACTAATTCTATAGAAAAGGGGCATACATCCACACCATTACACAGCTTCAGTAATAAAAATGACTCACCAAAGGGTGGTCCCTTTAGTCCCATCCCTGGTGCTGGCGGAGGTATCATTTTAGGAGCAGCAGAACCTGCAAGAGAGGAAAGTACATGAAAGACAAGCACAACCAACAGGAAACCCTTTATTACTGAACTAATTAATAGCAGAGTAACTTACGGAGTCCTTTGAAAGCAGGTACTTCACAAGGCTCCTTCAGAATCACCTAAAAGTGACAACCATAACAGTAAAATGTCAAATATACGATAATGATGCATAAAATAAGTAAATCCAACTTTGGACATTTTTAGGAATTGACTATGAGCACTGTCTCCTCTTCATTTCAATGAGACACTGAGAGTTAAGTAAAAAAAAAAGCTTTATAATATTTCAAAAGCTTTTAATATGACTCAAATACCTACAATCACACATTACTAATCAATGGCTTTATAGCATAAATGGCAGAATTCTACTGTTGGCCTTGCAATTGCTTCATCAAATCACTACGCAGTGTTTTGGTACTTAATTAGACAGACCACTTTGCAGACAACACAGCGTTGCTTACTGGAAGTCTGTAGCAGGCACTTTCCAATTCGACACCACTGCCACTGCTGCAGTCAGATGACTGAGAGTCATCAGTGTGACAACATTTTGCTTTCCTTGTAAGTTATGGCTATGTTACACACATGCTGCTGCTGTGTGTGAACTTTGCGTGTTGATACACACATGTTGGGAGGAAACTCAAGCTATTGTTGTTGTACTGCCATCTAGTGACTCTTCATACCACTCTAGCACACTTCATACCATATCTTCAAGAATAATCTGAAACTATAAATCACTGCTGTGAGGGCAGAAACCCAACGAGCTGTTGATCTTTAAACTGAAGAATAGCATGAGTGAATATAAAATAATTAGCATATTTGCAGTATATTTCAGCACAGTCAAGTAGACTTAACACAACTTAAACTGGACTTTTGTGCAACATACATCCTACTTGAGTGTAATAAATACAAAATTAGTTCCAATTTAGCACACTTATAATAAGTATAATATTTCATGGTCTGGATGTAGGTACACTTTAGTATGCTCAGTATATAATATACTGTATATATATTTAGTATGTTTAAGTGTATTGTTTTCACTTGGGTAGTGTCACCAAAAACACGAGAATGAAACGGATGGACAACCTGAAAATAATGTGCCTATAGCACTATAGAGACTTAAAAACAAGACCTTTGTGCCCCTGGTGCAGTGATTTGGGCCTGACACTCACCTTGAGTTGTCCCCTCCCCTCTGTCTTCTCCACCTCAGTTGCAACATCTTTAATCATCTTCCTTATGACAGGGTCTCTGATGGCTTCTGCCTCTTCATGGGTGATCTTGTCAGGGTGGACCTTTTTCTGAGCACAAGACAGAGAAACATACAAATAGTACAAATAACTTTGCAGTATTATGCCTTTGAGGCAGACTGAGAAACCAAAAATACTCACCAAGTATCTGAGGCTGTGTTTCCAGCCTTTCACATGGGCAAGCATATCATGCTGCAAGCGGGAGACGACACAGAGTTTGCACTGGTAGTGTGGTGGGACAGATTTACTGGGGCTGCGGTACTCCCACACATACTGAAGACCTGCAGACACATGATGATCATTGTTTATGCATTTATATATAGGAAAAGAACAATGTTAGGTAGATGCATGTGAGGGAAAGGGCCCTTCTGCTTACCAATGATACACTCTGTCACCTCCTTCAACTGTTTGCTGAGAGAGGGCATAGTGTGGATAGATGAGCCTTTGGTGAACACTGGGAAAACACAACAGTGGTTAGCACAAAGCAAAAGCTTCAGAATGCTCCACAACTGACACACAAGAGAGACAACGAGCTCCTTGTCCAACAAACTCAGTCAGCAACTTTGTTAAAAATTTCTGGGGACAACCCTGTAATCATACTGAAGAAGACACTGAGGTTAAGAAAGTGTGTTGTGTTCTTAACACTACCTGCAGTGTCTAATGGCCAATGAACTGTATTATGTCTACATTAATGAAGCACCCGCAAAAAACCCAAACTCCTCATGTGTGCTTTTGAAGCATGGGGGAAGAACAGGAACAGCAGTTCTTGGCTAAACCCCATTTAGGCCCAAAGTGGGCTGCAGGACACCAGCTCCAGTGACGTGTTGCTTCTCACTGTGCCCAACCACAGAAGTAGCACACTTCTGTGTCGCACTAATGAAGCAGTCCAACTGCAAACGCACAATAAAATCCCTGCGAAATTTAAAATACTCTGGTAAGCAGGTGGGGTTTATTCGGATTAAGAAAATTATAATACAACACATAATCACTCAAGGCAGAGTAGCACAGGCTACTGAAGAAAAAATGAATACTGCGTTCAGCAGTGTTAAAAATATATTATGGAGGGAAAAAAAACAGTTTATACAACCATCCCAGCACAAAAAGTGCATTAAATCTTCATCAGCAACCATCGCAGATGCACGGTTGTATCACTGTATGTCTCGCGGTTTTGAGACCATGTGCTGGTATTGCTAGGGACTAATGGAGCTTATGGTGCTGGCCTTCAATATAGCAACATCTTAGGAGAGTGGGTTGACATTTCTTAAAATGTTCCACATATTTTTAATGTAATTTTCATTTCTAAATAAGAAACTTGTGGCAAGATACTGGAACATGTTTTGCATGTTCTACAGTGGAAAACACGGATCTCCAAAGACCAAAACCAAAGGTGGCACCACAACAGCCCGATCTCTGAGAGTGTGAGTCTAAGCTCAAAGAGTGGTGAACACGCTACCACTCATGACATGAAGCAGGGAAGTCAAGATCTCATGCTTCAACTCTCAGCACTGGCAGTGGTACCATGTACAAATGACTTACCTATATCAGCAGAATGCTGCGGCTGCTTTCTCTGTCAAAGGAGGGAATAAACCCACATGAAGGAGAGAGACACATACAGGCATTAGTGACAGGATGACACTTAGCAGAGGACTGAACTCCTCGTCCATGTCCGCCACATATATATATGCCATACAGCATTCCTCATTCTCCATGACCCCCTGCATCAAGCAGCCACAGTCACAGAGACAACTGTATAGATGGAGTCTGGTGATTAGTCGCCATTCTCATTAAATGAGAATGTAGAACAGCAACAGTTCATTATTTGTTTAATTGAGAAGAAAGAGTTGACACACTGAATGAAGGCTAAAACAAAAAGTTCTATATACAAACAAATCTACACGGCCCACATTTAAGAACACTGAGGTCAAGACCTCAGTATTTTCCCAGCAGAATGGAAGTGAGATGTTACACCAAGTCTGTGCTCTTCTGCCACTGTGTACTGTACCTCACACCCAGTGTGGTGTGTTTGGGGCCCTGAATTTAAGTTTGACAGATGTAAACAGCATACATACACTGACCCCCTCTTTCAGGAAGAGCAAAGTGGTGAGTGATATGTTGGAATAATATAAACATACGTATATAAGTTCTGCTATATTTTGTAGCCTGAAAGTGGCAACTTGGGCTGAGGACAACTGTCAAACAAGAAAACAAGCTCCCAAACATACCCTTCTATAAAGCCTTGTAATACACAAGCGAAGGAGACAGTAGACGAAACAATGAGCCATTCACAAGGGAAATTCAAAATGCTGCATGTAGCTCATAAAGGTAAAATATCTTAATATATATATACATGTTTTATGAATTAACTTGTACAGCAAACATCAAGTTTATTTGTGGGATTTATTGCATTGAACTTCATTAGTGTGGAGTAATCACTGCAGTCTGGTTTGCAGCTGATTGGCATAATATGTGACAAAGCAACTAACTGCTTTTACAGCAAACGCTGTGAGAGGATCTCTCCAGGAGCCCTGCTCAAACATCAGGCCTTTTGGTTTTGCGCATGACAGCACTGACAGATAAAAACAGCACGTGCCATTGGATGTTGGTTCAGAGAACCAAGGTCACATCACACACAAAGCTCAATGTCAAATCTGAGAGGAAGTGAGAAGTTGAAGCTGTTTCAGCATACTGAAGAGAAGTTTGCATTGTGAAGCCAACAAGCTGGGCTCTACACAACACTGGTAGAAATTCCTGTAAAACCACAACAGTGACAACAGGCCACAGATGTGAGGCCCAGGCCAGTGAGCAGGGTCCTAAAAACCAGAGTACAAACACAACCATGCCTGAGAGCACAGAGACTAGCACCAAGTCCACCTGGACTGCTGCCGCCTGGCTCTCCATCAGGCTTCACAACAGCCAGTGTACAAACTCATTGATAAGAAAAAGGGGCATCACATGCGTCCTTCATGAACGATCAGGACCATACATGTGAGGTAATACGAGTGTAACTGTGTGAATTGTGATGTGATTTTTAGTAGTATAGTGCAGTTTAGTGTATATTTTGTCCAATGTGGTGCTCACGTACAGCCTAATACTTACCCTGGCATTTCTCTTCTTATTCGGCTGCGACCCATTTCTTTTCGGTGGGGACAGGTTGACTGAAGCCTGAGCCTCCATTTCCTCAGTTTCTCCGCTGTTGGACAAAGAAGAAGATCGCATTAAAAACTATTCACATGCCAAGTAATTTCCCTTAATGTCAGAAACACGCTCTCGTTGGTGATTAACGTTACTGATTCATGATCTATGTGGATTAGCAGATTCGTTTTACTTGTGGTGTTTCGTCTCGGGCCCTGACGAGCCTTACGTTAGACCAGTTTTTAACAATATTACCGTAGCTGTGAAATATAGCTAAGCAAGTCGAGAGGCAAAATGCCATATTTATATACATTAGATAAACGTTAATATAACTGTACACAGCTTACCCGAGAAATTTTAATGCAAACCGCGGGTTCCCCCAAGTACTAGTTCGAGAGGACGAACTAGCTAGGGTGTAGAAACCGATGCCGACAGCTACTTTGGGGAGACTGGGGAGCAGTGCTTTTGCCCGTTTAAAAAAAGATTAAATTTAACCTTTTTAATTTCTGTGCTTTACAACAAAACCGAATATCTCTCACAATACAAATATGTTAATTCAGTTACATCCATTGCCAGGCATCAGAAAGAAAGAAGTTAGTTAATATTTCTAAGGCACTTGTGCAGACAACTATGCAGTACGTTTGTTTTGTACGCATGGGTTTGCCGATTAACCTGTCTGGGGTAAAATTGAACAAGGTATTGAAAACGTAACTATTTCCCCGGCTACTTGGGGCCAGCTTTTGTATTTAACTCTTTTTAATAACAAGTGGGCACACAGACATCTTGAAAAAAGCTTCTGTGGGGTCTTGGCCAAATAGGTTTTCAAATTGTAAACCCCGCAGCCGTTGAGCTCAATACATCTAACGAGGCTTTGGAAACATGTACACAGAGAGCAAGAGGACCCCAGCCACTAGCACGAGATTACAGAATGTAATATTTTGTAATTGATCATTTTCAGCAGTGGGCTACCTTTTACGCTAGACATTGAGTGTTTGATGCCGAATAAACCTCTGAAGACCCTCAAGACTTTTTAGTGTGGTAAGTAAAAGAAAGAACTGGCATGCATGATGCTGAACCTCTGTGCGAGATAGTTAGCTACAAGCTATCTAACTTAGCTTACGCTAATATAGGTGCAGCTCTCTTGTCCATCTCATGATTTCAAATGCTTCTCAAATCTGACTATTCGGGTCAAAAATGTGAGCACTTTTTATAGTTTTCAGAAAAACCTATGTTTTCATTGCTTCCGCCGCTCAGTCCAAATATATGCCAGTGGTCAGTATGGTTCTTGAAAACAATACACTTTATCTCACCTGCATATGTGGTAACACCGACAGCAATATAGACAGCAGAAATGAAGGCCAAGAAGAAGAAGAGACAGGATGACTTCCAGAAGGTCAAGTTAAAAGTGGGAAAGATGAAGCCTAAAGCTGATAATGCCACCAACATCAACTTCCGCTCAAGGGGAATCCATCTATCTGAGCAGCTGAAGAGGGACACAAGCGGCCCGACCACACATAGACAGCTTGGTATCAATGTAAGCTCTTCATCTGTGTTTCACACGACCAGCAAATTCACCAGCATTTTTGGAATACCACAATTTGTCTCCTCTCTCTCCCTTTCCTCCTACTTCACCAGGACCTCATGTCTCAGCTCCACCATTATAATGCCAATGTGAAACATAGTGCCTTGTTGGGTTTGAGAGAGTTGCTGTCCCTTAACCCCTCGCTGTTAGAGCAGCACCTCTCTCGCTTTCTGTCTGAAGTGGCAGCTGTTTTCACAGACAAGGATGGCAACGTTCGTGTGGCAGCTACACGCGTGTTCAAGTCAGTGAAACAACAGTGATATAGAAATACAACATACAGTAAAAAGAATGGTCAGTTTTTGTTTCTCTGTCAAATAACATGGGCTAAACCATCTTGCTGCTTCCAGGTTCATTGCACAGTCTGTGCCTGCAGAACGAGTGGCTCCATTTTTCCCCCTCCTCTGTGCCCACCTGTCTTGTGCCATGACCCACATTGAAACAGGCATCCAGGAGGATGCCATGAAGGTCCTTGATGTGTTGCTAGAGCACTACCCTGCTCTGCTGGCAGCACGGCCTGCAGTGCTCCTCACTAATTTCCTGGAGTTGATCTCTCACAGACAAAACAGTGCAGGAGCTAAAAAGGCCCAGGATGCTATGAGTCGGACCTGGGCACTGTCCATCAACCCTAGCAGGGCTGTGACTAGTCAGCAGTGGCGGCTCTCTGTGCTCCTCAGGTATGGCGGCCACGTGTACACAGAAATTAGACAAATAATAGATAATTTTAGCTGCTAACCCTTTTGTTTTTTGTCACTGTACGTCAGGCTTGGGCGCTTTCTGCAGGCAGTAGTCGAGGAAAGACCAGTGGAGAAAGGTGATATTTTTGTGCCAGCTGATGGAGTGTTTGGCTCCAGGGGAGAAGGCAGGGTCACACCTCTGTTTGTCAGCTGGGAAGAGCTCACTTACAACAAGATCAGAGTTAAGATGTATGAGAATTCTGGAGCCAAACCAAGTCCACGCTCCACTTTCCGACTCAGGTACAACACCAAAAACACAGTTAACCTTGTTTTGGTTAGATTTAAACAATTGTATTTTGTGTTTTTAAAATAAGATAAGATATATTCCTTTATTAGTCCCACAGTGGGGAAATTTCCAGTATTACAGCAGCAAAGTGGATAGCAAAAAAATAGAGGGCATCAGTAAAAAAAACCTTAAATAACAAACAAGCAATATAAACAATATAAACAAGGAATATTGAAAAATATGAACAATTTAAACAAGGGGAAATACAGAAACTAGCAACCTAGTATGCGGAAAACGTAAAATATGGCAGTGGTAGCAATATAACATACTCTTTACTTTAATCTCTCATTGTGCAGACCAGAGGTGGACCCTGGACTTGCTGTGGGTGAGGGTCTGGACTCAGCTGAGGCTGTTCAGAGCTTTGCAGCCACACTTGTGCCTCTTCTGCTAGAAGTGTGGGTAGAAGCCAGTGCCAGTGATTCTCCCTGGAACAACACTGATGGCACTCACCTGCTCACTCCAGATGCCATGTCGGTGATGTTCCAGGTGTTGTCTATTCTGCAGCTGCTGAGAAAACTGGCACCGCAGCATGATCACCGAGATGCACTGGTAAGATGAGGAGTGCAAAAATATCAGTCAGTAGTTTCTTGTACAAAAAAAGGTTTTACAAAACATGATTTTTGTCTTTGTTTAGGATGCATGGTTTCATAAAGAATACCTGGGAGACTTCAAGCAGCACTTCATGAAGAACTTTCCTTATGGTACCTTGGACACACCTAAACATAGAAAGAAGGTTGAACTCAAAAGGTAAGGGATATTAGTGTTAACATGTCAAGCAAGCATCCTTCCTTCCCCTGTTTATTAATGTGAGGTTAAACATTGTTATGGAGGTTATCTGAGAGGTGAATAAGATGATTACACACATGTAATCACACCTACTGTCATGAATACTTAATCTAGGTGGAACTATTGTCATCCTGCCACTTGTCCTTTAGGAGTAAGCAGACTGCAGCTGTCCCAGGACTGACAGTAGAGCCTCTGGTCCTGAACATCACACTTTGTCAGGTCATGGTGTCCCTCAGCCAGAGGCAAGGACTCAGCCGAGAGACGGATGGAGACTGGCTAACACCTCTGAGGGCATTTGTCCGGGACACTCTGCGCAGCGGAGTGAAGCTGAGCTACAGGCAGCTCCACATGCTGCTGGGTACTGTGTGGAAGATGGTGCTCACACAGAGGAGCAAAAGTAAGCATGTGTGGTGCAGCTGTGAAAGTGTGATTTTTAATAAGCACAAAAGCAAATTGAAGGGATACAAGTGTTTACTTCAGTGCTTTACGACAAGATCCTTGGTTGGTACTCAGATAGTAGTTTGTAAACAGGAAGTCATTTTTTTAAGTTCAGTCATTTTAACATTAATATCTGTATGTGTGTTTGTATTTGTGCAGCAGTGACAGATGACCTGTTGTCCGCGGTTTATATCTACTATAAGCAGAGGAACCTGACTCTACAGGCAAGATCTCTGCTGCTGTCTTTCTACAGCAAGCTCTACCTGCAGGAGCAAGGACACACACACATAGCGAGGTAACTTCGTACAATCAGGATTTTCAAACTACAGATTTACAGTTCTGTGTCCTGTAAACAGATAAATGATGGAACCGTAACCACAGCAGTATCAAATATTCTATTGCATCTGTTTTGAATGTGACATGAGACTTTTCTGAATTAAAACCTGATTTGTAGGTGAAAACATGATAGCTTTCCACAGTAGCTTAATTGTCTTGTTCAACCAGACTACATCTCACAAGCTCAGCTTTTTACTAAATGATTTGAATGTGGAAGAATCATTTTAGAAAAAAATCTCATCAGAAGAATGTGTAAATATTTAGGTGATAACCAAATTCACTGCCAAGTGATACATGTTCATGTGACTAAACTCTTAATTTGTCATCTAGAATTCAGTTAGAGGTTAATTTGGGTGAGTTGTTTTCAAGAAATTCAAGAGTTCTGGAACATTCACCATGCTTTTAAAAATAGTATGCACGGACCAATGACTGTTAAGGGAATAGGTCATTCATCCAATCAAGTCCAGGAAGGGTTTATGATGATCATGTGTTGTAGAGTCTGAAAATGACGTCTTACTCAATCTAATTCATTCAGGACTGTGTGCCCCCTGAAAACTAATAGCTCTTATTAGTGTCAATAAAGTGGATGGCAAATGATTTGAAGCACAGTGTTCTAATCTTCCTAATTTATGATCTAGGCTGATAAGGATACAAAATAAAACTGATTTACACATTTGCTTAGATGCTACAGTTGGTCCACCGAGGACCAAAACCTATCATTGATTCTTTACATCCAGACACATCATTCCTTACTGGAACTCTGGCTGCATTTTGTTCATATGCACCTCTGCATGTTGTCCCTCCCACTGTCTGTCTGAAGGAGCAAGGTGTTGTGTCGCTGGTTGGCATCTCTTCCTGGGCAGTTGTCCCAGCTCGGCCACCGTAACCCTGCTCTCTCTGCACAGCTCATCCTGTCCATCCAGGCTGCCGCATCTCGAGGACACAAAGACCTGCTCAGCAGTCTGCAGACACACGCCTGCAGACTCTATGGTACACACACACTCACTTAGTCATCATAGAGGTTGGTGCAGCTTGTCACAGAAACATCTGTTTTTGTGACATCACGTATAATTATTCATGTTACATGTAATTTTCAGACTTAAATCAAAGCTAGGCCTGAAAATCAAATCATTACAAACTCATGTAAGACAGAAAACTGCTGTTGTGGCATGAAACCTGTTGCACCATTGGACACACCCCAGTCAACGATGCCCCATCAGGTATTTTCCATCACCTGACAAGTACCTGATGTGGCAACAGTGATTAGGGTGTGGTCAGAGGTGAGCTGCTGTAGCAGTCTTGAGGATGAGGGGTTTGCTTTGCTCTTTATGTGGCTTATTAAATACAGTTCCAAAGTGCAGTAAAAGAAAACCCTCTGTGTAGATGTTTCTTATTTCCAGTAGTGAATGAATGAAAAATAAATGTATTCATACATGTGAAAAATACAACATCATTTTCAACACACAACAACAACAACAAACAGTCCAGTACTATAGAGAATGCAGCAACTGTGGTCAGAAAGGGAAAAATGTCAGTAAGACAAGAGAATTGTGAGTTACGCCATAGCTTCCATAGGGGGCGGTGTAACTCCATGTTTCCCCATTCCAGACAACTTTGTAAAACTGATCTACAACCAGAGGCTGAAAGCAGTAATAAGACCATATCCACTGCTCTGAGGATGGTCAGATAGTTAGGCTGGTGTGTTACAGAGGGGGCCTGGAGAGTGGGGGTGGGGTCAGCCAACGTTCGAATAGAAACTGCCGCAGAGCCAGCAATTCACCATCACAAGACGCCTTTTGTCTGGGGGCTTCTGACATCAGCATGTGCGTCAGAGACAGAGAGAACACCACGCACACACACATTATCTGAGAGCCCTCACTGTAGTGGCTATGCCTGTATGTCTGTCTTCCTCTTTTTTACTAGTCCAAACATAGCCTGGCTTTCCTGGTATCACTTTAATTTTCTTGATAGAGCTTCATGTTACATCCCCAGAGGGTGCAGTGCATTGCTGTCTCCATGTAATTACATGTGAAGTGTGTGTGTGTGTGTGTGTGTGTGTGTGTGTGTGTGTGTGTGTGTGTGTCTGTCTGTCTGTGTGTCTGTGTGTCTGTCTGTCTGTCTGTCTGTCTGTCTGTCTGTGTGAAGATCCAGAGGAAGGAGTTGTGGTGCTCCTACCAGCAGAGTCCCAGCAACGAATGGTGCAGCTGCTCTACTTCCTACCCAAGATGCCGCAGTCTCTTCTGGCCAGTCTGAGCTGCTGCTGCACTGCTGGACGGATCTCTGCCAGCCTCGCTGCCTCCCTGATTCGTATTGTATACTTTAGGTGAGCTTGAAAACCCCTGTACACGGAGGCCACATGAACTCAATTTACTGGTGTGTAACAAGAGATTTTCACTCTCACTCTCGTGTGCCACCATCAGATGGCAGTATTACGCTTTCACACGCTTTCATACGCTTTTTTTTGACTTCCTGACATTTAATCTGGTGTGTTTGATATTGAAGTTACTGGTGACAATAAAAGCTGTTTTTTTATATTCTGAAACACACCCACAACTTACCTTTCCCTGTGATGGTGTGTGTGTCCGTCCATGTGCATTTGTATGTCTGACCTTTTGTTTGTGTCAGTGGGGCAGTGTTATACAAATTTTGAGCAGAGGGAGTGCTGAGTTCATATGGGATAAGATGTGTGTGCGTAATGGGTTTGATACAAAGAGCTCTTTGGGAGGCAGGAATGCAGAGTCGTCATGGAGTATTGTGAAGACAGTTCTGTCTACATGTGCCTCTCGGGCTTCACAAAACACACTTGCTATTCACTCACATTTCCTCCTGTTACATATCCATCCTCCCCTTAAGACAAGACATAACTGCTTGTCTGTGCAGTACTAACCTCAACACTGTGCTCTTATGAAACACAGCATCACTGCTAATTGCAAGAGAGAATAATAAGGAAGGAAGTTGCATAAACTACAAGTTGTAAAATGTTTTTATACCCGTTTAACACAGACTTTTGTGCTGATAATTGTACAACTCGTTCACTGATCCAGATCATCTCTGAGTGGCTGGCCGGTTGGGAGCCAGAACCCGGCTCTGCAGGACGTGGACTACATCACCTTCCTGTTCTCCACCCTGACGGGCTTCTCGTCCAAAAGGCTCGCCTGCCTGCAGGAGGCTGGCGATGAGAGTGTCCTGCCTCCCTCGCCTCTGTCACCCCTCAGCCTCTACCCCACCCTGCTGGAGCACTTCACACACCACTGGGATGTTGTTGAGGTGTGTTCACTGCACACCTTCTTTCCTCCTAAGCTCACACACACACACACTGTAACTCTTAACAACGCTGCCACTAATCAGAAAGACGTGAAAATGAATTTAGAGGAACCAGGGACTAGGAGGTGAAGAAAAGATATTGTTTTGAAAATTGAAAAATGTTGATATTCTGGACACAGTTGTGGTCTTTCAGCCCCCTCCTGGTTCCTCTCTGTCTTTCATATAGAGCTCAGAGCGTGGAAGCTTTATCGTGGCTTTGCGGCTGAGAGGGGAACCTTTATCGCGTTGCGCAGGTTGGAGATGCGTGGTTATCGGGCATAGTGGATATGCACAAATGCTAATGAGAGCCCATGGCATGATGGGAGTGTGACATTTCTGCACAGAAATTACAGTTAACATAACTATGCCTTGGGGCAAGTGTGTGTGAGTGTGCTAGCAAGTGGGGGGCTTATAATCACTAATTCAGCTCCTCAATTAAGCCCTCAGATCCTGCCTCTCTCATCTGCCTGTCTGAGTCAATCACAGGCAAATGGCGGGAAGGAGGAGGGAAGGGACACGTAGTGGCGAGAGGGGGGGCATTAAGGGACGGACTGTGTCAACAATGGTTGGACTAATGAGATGGGATTGTTTTTAATGATGGCGAGAATGCCAACAGGTGCACCGTTCTGACACACACCAGCTCGCCCTCACTCCTGCGCTTCAGCACACACACACCTCAATTTGATAAAAGCTAATGAGAAATTTGATTTGGATTTGAAGTTAATGAGGAAAAACTGAGCCTTAGTTTTCACTTTTGAAAAGTTTGTGGTGGCTTCTTAGGCCTGAAACTAATTTCGTCTTCATCCCAGCAAGAATGAGATTTCTATGCTGTTTTAGTGACTCTTTTCTTTGGTAGGGCACAATGAAGGCCTTACATCACCCAGACAGGAATGATGAAATGCGCTGTTATACTTTCTTTTGCTCAAATGTTCTGTTTATTTACAGCAGTGATGTGTTTTGTCTGATAAATACAGCTGTTTGAGACAGAAGTTTAGGAAACAAGAGTTTGGGTCAATGTCGCAGTTACTCCATGGCAGTATATAAAATTATCCCCTGAAAATAATTTTTTGCTTATTTAACCCTTTCATTCACAGGAAGTCTGCCACCGTCTGGAAAGTCTGGGTTCAAAGTCTCAGTGCTATGACATCTTACAGACTGGCATCTCCAAATACCTGGTAAGAAACTTTTTCCTTTAAGCAGGAAAATAAAGGATTTCTCGATCGTAGTTGGTTTAGTGTTCCTTCCATTCTTGCTTTTCCTTCATACTGTTGTCTTTATCTGAATACATACACTGACGTTCACATTATGTGTGTGTGTCTCAGACCAAATTAGGTGTGGTGCCTGACAGTCTGGCGGCCGTGCTGCTCAAAGCTGTATCCAGATTACTGGACCTGTCCGTCTTGCCCATTGAGTCCGTGTTGCGCTTCTTGTCTCAGTGCTGCCTCAGCCTGCTGGCTCTGCTCATCTCCCTGCAGCCAGAGTTACCTGCCGAAACCAACCACAAAAGGTGTGTGGAATCTCTACAATGCTTCACTGATCTGTGCTTGGAAATGATCTCCTGTTGAGAAGAAATCTTGCCCTTAAAAGTAGCTATTTGCTCTCATCGGGTGAAGAAGATTTGCAATTGGGTTTAAAACAGCTTTCTGTCACATTTACAGGGAGGCTATATGGGGTGCTTGTGTGTCAGCGCTGAGCACTGTTCCACGCCTGTTGCGGACGGTTCTGCAGTTGTTTCGTGTTGGAGATCTGAACGAGGAGGAGCTGCCCCAGCTCGGACAGATCCTGTCAATGCTGCTCCAGCACACGCCGCTCCATAACCAGCTGCTGGCCAATGCTGGTCTGCTGCAAGAGATCATACAGCACCTCACGGTAAACACGGCTCACATGAAATTAACAAGCGTGGATTTTAAGGCTTTTGTACAGTTTGGATGGAGAGATTAAAGGGTGATTCTGGTATTTTTAAACCTATTTTTATATATTATGGGGTCTAAATGACTACTAATCTGGCGAGGACATATGTGAGAGCGCTAGACCACTGAAAGTTCCAGCTGGAGGGTGATGTACTGGGACATGGGTGGTGCTTGGTTTGGCTCATCCTTTTTCCAACTTGGCAGCTGGGTCACAAGCTTCCTCATATTACAGCTGAACAGTACGGCAAAATACGGTTCTGAAAACATTTTAGGTGAGAAATAGGCAATGCAATAACACAGTCTTGACATCGTGATCATATTGTATCTAGACTGCCAGTTTAACAGTTCGATCTCATCTTCGCAAGCCCGGTGCATCGTGCTGATTGGACTCATTTGCATCAAGTTGAGGACAAGTTGTGACTATACAAATTCAGATATGGCAACTGGTCCGTCAACTCACCGTGCCATTTCCATCATGCGCTGCAGATCTCCGGCTCTCCAAAGAAAATGGATAGGATGCAGACACAATGTGTCTGCACCTTCAGCTGGTAGCTGCAAAACAGGCAGCAATGGCTGCAATGTATATGTATAGGTACTTCTTTTTATCACCAACAGGCTCAAATTTTTCTGTGTGTCTATGTCTATGTCTGACAACATTATGGAAAGGATCCCTACAGAGATAGATCGTTTCTTTTCTTTTTTTTTTGTTAGTATGTTTATTGAGCATCCACAGTATAAAACATATGCAGTTTGAACAGAAGTATGAAACAGTGAACAGTGCTCACAATTTTTTCATTATGAGATAGATCGTTTCTGACAGCCCTTGCCGATGGAGAGTTGAAGCCATTCTGCTTTATATAGTCTGACTTTCATGTTTTAAAAGGTTAGTTTAAAACACGAAAGTCACACAATAACACAGGCAAGCACTTTTGAACTGAGCGATAACTGCCTCAACTTCCTCATCGGAAAGGTCTGCCTGTTGGCATGTTGTCAGACACTTAGAATAACAATCTGAGCGTGGAAAAACAAGCACTTTTAGTGGATGTATTCTGGTGGCTGCATTTATCATCATCATTGCAGCCCGGTGAAACATGCTGGACAATTTCCAAAACCTTTTGTACGTATTAGTCTTTTAAATTAAAAAATAGGGCCCAGGTTTAAAAAAAAAAAAAAACAGCACCACCCTTGAAGTATGTGAACCTCTGACGGAGGCTGTTCACCTGATTTCTCTCTGCACGTGTCTATTTCAGAGGTATTCCCGGGGCACAACCAGGGAGCAGTGGTTGACAGACCTGCTGTACTGTTACAGTGTGACGGTGGCTCACGGCTCCTCCGCTCGACGTGGAAACCTGGGCCTTTACTAAGCGACGCACCCACCAGACAGACCTGCTGTGTTCATCACTTCACCCTCTCAAACATTTTACGGCTACTTCAGTGTTTGGTTTTTCGTGATGAGTAAATGCAACAAAAATTCCAGACAGGAATACAGCGGAGAAGTGTTTTTTTTTTCTTTATTGTGAGTGACAATGAATACTCCACATTCTTGTTTAGGAGCTCCAGTTTTCCCTCTTTTTCCTAAGCTGCCTTTTTAATGCTTCATTGGTAGCGTGGTATCATTGTTGCTGAATGTTGGCCAATGCTTCCTTTGGGAACCTGCAGACTTTTTGATTTAAAAAAACAAACAAAAAAACTAAACTAATAGAAAAAAAAGGCAAAATAAAGTTAAGTCCAAGAGCACTGCCTTTTGTGTCATTTATTCTTTATGATACAATAAAAACCAACAAACATTGAGGTATATATCTAAAATTACACAATATGGATTATTTTTGTGCAAACACATATTAAAGTAAATAAACTGCATGGTTAAGAAATACATATTTCTCTTGAGAGGGAAAGCTCTTAGAGACCAGATTGGTGTGTGTGGCTGTGTGTGTGTGGCTGCAGGTGGGCTATCTGTATGACCGGCTGTTGATAGACTGCCTCATTCTACACAACAGGAGGAAAGGTTATCTCAGTGTGTGTGCGAGAGCGATGGAGAACGAGGGAGATGGTGTGTGTATGTGTTCCTTCCACAATGGATGAAAGGTTATCTTTTACACACACCATTTCTGTAGACTTAACCCCACCTCGTGAGGTCATGGCTCTGATGTCATATGGCTTAATTTTAGAAAGCTTGGCACATTGAGCGAACAATGTGTGTAGTACTTCTATAGAGGTAAGGCAGCCGGCCAGCTGAGAAAACATCAAAGAACATGAGTTGGGTGTGCGTATATGTGGTTTCAATGTTTTCCCCGGCCTCTGGTCCCCTGTCCAGCACTATGTGGTCTCAGGTGGTAGGAGTACTGCTTGGCTTGATTCATAGCATCAGTCAGGTGCACACAATCGATACCGCTCACTGTAAAGTAAGCACATAAAATGACCTTTTTAGAGATCGTACTTTCTTAAAACTGCGTGTTTATGTACGTATGTGCACTTACACTGGCTCTGGGTGCGCAGTGGCAGGTCCAGGAGCAGCTGAGAATGAGAGCCGCGAAATGAACGCCCTCGTCTGGCCATAGAGTTCCCTAAAGAAGGGTAAAGAAAAACATCTGAGTGATACCTTCATTTTGATTTGCAGTTTCATCATGTCAACAGTTTCAAGCAGCTGGTGCTGCACGACAAAACTCTCACTGAGGTAACTGATCTGGAAAAACTCAATAAGGGCTCCATATCTCAGTGGTTAGAGCTCTGGTCTTGTTATCCAGGGGTAGTGAGTTCAAACCACTTCAGTCACTAATTAAAGACACTCACTGCTATTCAACAGAGTTAATACTGTTTCACATAGTTTGATGTGTCAAATTCATTTTATTAGTACTTATTGTAGTACAATGGAGGACTCTTCCTACATTTTAAACTTGTTCAAGTCAGACAGCTAACAAAAAAAGGTTTCTTGGTACCTTCTAGCTTGTTTTATGTTGTGATGAGAGCCTTGAACATGTGAGTGTTGCCCCTCCACCTTTGTGTATGCAGTATGTGTAATTATATAGAGTTGGAGTAGCACAGTGGAGATATGTAATTAAACTTTATTGTCTTTTTACGTGCAGAGTTTGCACGTAAATCCAGAGGTACACGACACATGTAGTTTTGTTATTTGTGCTGAAAAAATAAACTGCACTCTCTCCATGTGTGTTGCTACAGATAGATGAAAAGATACTAGAGATAAAACAATTAACAGGTAATTTAAAGATGGTTGATTAATGGAGCAGTGTGACCCGGTCCAGAGCTGTGGCTCAAATGTCTGTCAACTTCTCAGAAAAAAAGGAGCTCGAGGATGAGTCTCATGAATGTGTGTGTGGCACTGTGTGTGTGTGTGTGTGTGTGTGTGTGTGTGTGTGTGTGTGTGTGTGTGTGTGTGTGTGTGTGTGTGTGTGTGTGTGTGTGTGTTTAGTAGATTGCTCTTCTACGCAGTCGTCTGACATTCCCCCTGACAGCTCTGAACTTTTCACAGTTCCAGGACTGTCAGGCAGCGAGGAGGAGAGAAAGAGGGAGGTGAGGTGAGAAGGGGGAGGGGAAAACCACGTCAGGAGGCTGGGATGGAGCGAGGAGTTCAGGGTACGTTGGAGGGTCTGTCTGTCTGTACGCGAAGACGGCGTGCATGCCTGTATGTCTTGGCGCAGCAAGGTTTCTGCCTGTTCTCCCATCATCACCTGGTGATGTGTGATGAAGGTCAGGCCTGTCTGTGGGGTGAAACCCTACCAGAGGTTCCACACAGCCAACCAGGCTGATACTGGCCTGGTACATGGATTCAAGCATCACCCAAGCATTTACACGGCTCCTGTTCTCAGAGTTAGTCACTTACAATGTGTTCTCCACTGGTATGACAACCTTCCTGATTTCCAGCTTCTTCCTTTAATCCTACAAAAACTCAATCTGTTTCCACTCTGTTTCTAATTCAAGAGCTGTGGCTTCAATTAAGATGGAAAGGCTCCCACCTTAAAGGGGAAATCAACACTGGAACATGTGGGGCAGGAAACTGCTGCTGTTGATCTACATGGGTTGCAACTTACTTAATTTTTGTTCAGATTGGTTTCAGTAAGTTTCCAGAGTGGGTTTGTCTGTTTCAGTTTGGCCTTTATTAGATTTTGTTTAGTTTTTCTATAGTTTTAGTTTTTTGTGAATGCACCAACGCCTCCTCGGACAAATTTGACAGAACTGATTACGACTAAAAAAAAGCAAATGTCCCTCAAACAGGAGCAAATGGTGCATTTGTGGGGGACTACTTTTAAGCTGCAAATTTAGCACACTACTGATTACTCCATGTACGTCAGCAGGACGGTGTGTGTGTGATTGACTCAAAATGAACCACATCGCCTGTGTTCATTGTAATAAAGGAACACGCCACCCAGTGCAACAGTGCACCTCATTCATATGTTTTTGCACAACAATGAAGCTCTTTTGCACAGAGGAATCAGCTGTTTTAGGATTTTGGCAGGCAATGCTCTTCAGTACGATCATGTTTTTCGAGTTGTCCATGATGGAAGTCTAGAATATCGCCAGACTCATCCTGTCAGGGGCGTCACTCACGCCAGTGCCCATGCATGTTCACTTCTTGCCCTGTTCACTTAACCTGAAGCCTGTGTGACTGACAAGTTCAAGAATCTGTTTGCTGCTTCAGTGTCAGCTCCAGCTCACACTGGTTCAGTCATTGGTTCATGTGTTACCCATACTAAAACTGTGACATTGCATCCTTTTTCAGTGCCGAGTGTGTCTGAGGCAATTTCATCTGCAGTCAAATGTACTCATATTTACAATATCAAAATCCTGCCTTTGATGGAGGGTGGTTTGTGGACGGAGACTCTACAGGGGGAATGTTCATATTGTTGGTTTGTTCTTGCTTTTGCTCTAACTACCTGCGATTTGTTAATGTCATATACATATACATATTGACCCCACCCAGTTAAAAGAGCAATGATCTCACCATAGATGCTTTGTAGCACTGAGCTCTTGCTCGCTGAGGGTTTAGTGGACTGAGCTCGGATATCCATCTTCTTCCTGTTAAAGGTGTGGTTTGAATCACTTGACTCCACCTCCTCGTGGGCCTTCACCTCTCTCCGCCTGCGTGCGTGGAACCTGCAGACACACATCCATGCAAGCTCAGTCACACACGTGCACGCCACTCAATAAAAAAATCTCAGACAGCCTTCAAAGGTCTAAAAGCTGGCAAGTCCTCACACTAATACTCAGTGAGCATAAACAAAGTAAACAGAGTTTATTCAAGGCAGTTAATAGGCAGCACATACAGAATATAATTGTGAATCTGAATGGAAACAGAGGGCCTCCTGCGGCGGACTGGCAGCCTCTAAGAGAAACACGGAGTGTGTTAGAGGGAGGGAAAAGCAAAGAGAGGCTGCTGGTAGCTATTAGAGCAGCACGGCTGAACTTTTAGCCTCTTGTTAAACCAGTATGAAAGCTCTAGATTATAGCCCGTCTGTCCCCTGCCTTCTTGTCTCACCCATCTCCCACGCTCTCCCCCCCACTGCTCAAGTGTTGATGGCATCCAGACCAAACATCGAGGAGGGGGCCTTACAGGAGAGATGAGAACGGGCTGGCATGTATGTGGGAGAGGGCACATGTGGGCACCACATGTCACTGCCAAGCTCCCACAGCCCGATAAGCTTCAGCTACTGAACACCCCTCCAGGTACAAACACAAGCACACACACGCTAACTCACCTTCGCCAGGCTCGCTGGATGATGCGTGCAGCCTCGTTCCTCGTCCGGCGCTGCTGTTTGTTGTGCTCCCTGTGTGTGCGTGTTGAGATGGGTGCGTGTGTGGCAGACTGAGTCTTTCTTGAAGGGCTTTTGTGGTCTAAAGGCGAACTGCTTCTTAATGAGGGAGTGTGAGTTTGGTCTTTGGTGGTGGCCTTTTCTGAAGTCTGCTCCTTGTGGTTTCGGTGCTTTTGTGGAGAGGTGTGGGCATCAGTCCTACCAGGGGCAGTCTGCGCAGTCATGTGAGCGTCCCTCTTTTTTACAGGGATGCATTCTCTGGCAATAGTGTCAGTTTGGTCCATAGGAGTGCTTGTGTTTGAGGAAGGTCGTTCCCTGACTTTGGGCATGCAGGGGGGTCTGGGTTTGAGGCTGGGCGGTTGGCTGCAGCTGGCAGGAGAAAGAAGCTCCTTCAGCCTGGTGGTCTGGGGAGCACCGGGCACAGTGTCACCAGTCACATGACAGCGGCGGCTCGAAGCATCAGGAGTCTCTTGCGGTTCAGCTGCTTTGCTTCTTCTGGAGGATCTGCTCTTGTGGGCTAATGAGAGAAATTAAGAGAAAAGAAAACATGAGATGTACAAGAAGTTAAGTGCACAATGTTTCCGCCTGCAGAACGAAGAAAATCTTAGTTTAGGTCAAAGTTTATTTTAACCTCTAACGACTTTAACTGTCAAGTCACGAAACATCAGTTCAAACTGAAAAGTTCCATCATGACACCTGTAAGAATATCTGCACATTTGTACCTTTGTGTCTCTCCTCTTTGCTCTTAGTGCGTTCAGCTTTGGATGATTTCTTTGTTTCCACCACTGAGTCATTCATGGTTAAGTCCTCTATAATGTTCACTAAGGAGAGCTTTTCCTGCTCTGTTCTCAACAAAGGGACCCTGCGTTTCTCTGCAGTGGCCACAGAGACTTGCTGCACAGCTTCTCTCCTCCGCTGTTCTTCCTCTCGTTTCCTGAGCACAAACAAAAGCAGTCGGATCTAATTGTGGCATATAGTTTTATCTGAAATGCACCATATGAACAGGACATGGTCCAGGCAGAAAAACTAAAGTGTTGAAGAAGAAGAAGAAGAAGAAGAAACATACTTTTATTAATCACGCACAAACATGCACATGCCATGCTTCGTGAAATTATTGCTCCGCTTTTGACCCATCCATTGTCTGTCATCCCTCCACGGTGGGCTGCCAGCCGACAGCGGCGCCCGGGGACCCAGTTCTTTTCGTCACCGTTGGTCAGGTGGTGATCTTCTTGCATGTTTTTAGTGGGGGTTTTATATGGAGGATACCCCAGGTGAACACGGGGAGAACATGCAAACTCCACACAGAAAGGCCCCTTTCCTTGAGCAGCAGGCACCGAAGGCATGGTGGAGGACACGCTCCCAGCGCCCACAGTGGGAATCGAACCGGGACCTTCTAGCCGTGAGGCGACAGTGTTTCCACCGTTCCACCGTGCCGACTCAAAGAGTTTGTTTTAAAAGTATCATCTGTTTTTTTTTTTTAATATACAGATGAGCATATGGGTTAATGCACATCATTATACATTATATCCACTCATAATCTTTCAAATTTTAAGCTTTTTACATGTTATTATAAAGTTTATTTAGTATTATTAACAAAACATACTGTATTTTAACTGTACTGTAATTTCTTCAAATGTACATACAGATAAAAGTATAAGCATTCAGAAAGAAAAAAAAATTACCACTGTGTTCAGACAATACCTGTTTTGTTTTTTAGTTTTTATATATATATTGTTTGTATAATTTTTATAATTTAGTTGTGGAGCCATAAAAAGTTCTACCAGGAAAAAAATGATGATGTGGTTGAATATTTTGTAAGAAAAACATCATCATACAAGAAGTCATTGTGCCCTCTTAAAAACACTTTGCCTCTCAAAAGCCTTGTGTGAGACAGAATAAAGGTGAGGCTGGTAAGCAAATGACAAAATGAGAAGAGGCCGGCAGAGACAGACAGGGGGAAGATGTATGTGTGTGCAAGGATGACAGAGAGAAAGATAGATATGGAGAGAGTGTGACTGTTCCTACATGGGTGAGAAGAAGACAGAGACAGATAATGAAGACAGAAGCAGGAGTGAGTGATGAACACACATCTTTGTGTGTCAAAGACAGGAATGCTTATGAGAGTCTTAGAAGCAGCGTGAAGCGATAGAAACAACGATTAGAACAAGTTTTGAGATTTCAGTGCATGTGTGGCTCTGCATACACACAAATATGTAAGAATGTATGTGTGTGCTCCTCTCACTTGGCTGCATCCTTGCGCAGCTGCTCGTGCCTCATGAGGAGCTGCTTTCTCTCCCTGAAGGCCTTGCGGACGGTGTAGCCCTTGTAGACAGCCTGGATGGAGGCAGCAGCGATGTCCTGGATGGCTGCTATGGACAGAGCGCCATGCTCCAGCATGAACTGAGTCACCTCGCTGTGCTCCCCCAGCAAAGCGTAGTCCAGAGGGGTGTACCTGCACAGCATGAACACCAGTGTCATTCATACATGTTGTCCCACTTCTACGTCAACCTCCAGTCTCTCTATCTTGACTGGCTCTGTTCTCACCTCTCCTCTGTGTGCTCCATGTGATTAGGGAAGGCATTGTAGCCCAGTAGCAGTTTCACAGCGTCCAGGTAGCCATTGTTACAGGACCAGTGCAGAGCAGTCCGACCCTGTGCACCCATAAAAAAATTAAATTGCACTCATTCAACCTATAGTTGTGTCCAAAAGCTCAGATGACACAGGCAGAAGTGTGGGTGCTTTCATGGATGTATGAGGAGATTTTTACCTCTTTGTCCTGTATGTTTGGATCAGCATTGTTCTCCATGAGAACAGCCATGCAGGTGATGTAGCCACCATAAGCAGCACATTGCAGAGGAGTGCGTCCTGCCTGGTCCTGCCCAGAGGAGTCAAATATTTAACAAAAGAGTAGCTCAGGATTTATGAGGCCCATCCATCTGCACTCACAAAGCAATGCAGAGGAAGATTTAATTTCCACATTTATCCTCATTAATCCTTTGATTCATACTGGACATCCTGCTTCAAATTATCTGCTTTTTGCAGATAATTTCTTTTGCAATTCATGGAGGATAGAAAAGCCTCCACATTGTAGTCAAAGCTGACATGATGCTACAGCTGGCTCTTATAGCAAATGTGAGTATACACTAATCTTGTCACAACACCAGAATCTTGAGGATGGACACTGAAAATAAAACTTTCCTATTCCCTTTGTAAATGTGCATGAGTACTAAACAGGGATTCCAACACCCTGAGCTGCTCATTGCAAGTTTCTGAGTATGCTTTGAGTACATGCATTCGTACCTGCACATTGGGACTAATCCCATTCTCCATCAGTATCTGGCAGACCTCAGCATTCCCTCCCAGAGCTGCCCAGTGAAGAGCAGTGTGACCATCCACATCCACCAGGTCCACACGTGCAGAACCTTTATTCATTACATTTACATTTCAGTTGAGGCATGTAACTCACACACAACATGCATAGTTACTGGAATGCTCACACAGGTTCCCAACTGCACGCACCTTTGATGAGTGTCAGTATGACGTCCCTGTGTCCCATCTCGCAAGCGCGAAACAGCGGCGTGTGTTTCATCACATCCAGAGAGTCGACCATCGCTCCCCTCTCCAATAGCAGCTTCACTGTGCTCACATGGCCTGACAGGGAGGCCGCATGGAGTGCTGAGGGGGAACACACACACACACACACACACACACACACACACACACACATAGATAAAAAATGCTCTGAGATAATGTAACTGGACAATAAACTCCTGCACTGCTCCCCCCTCATCTGCCTCTTTGCACATTCATCCCCCTGACTGCAGTTCCTCTCTGGGCTGTGGCTAAAGCCTGGTCAATGGAGGGTTAAATAGACAGAGAAAGTTAATGAGGAGCAAGACACTCTAGCCTTCTTGTGGCTCCCCCTCCTCCCCCATACTGCAGTCGCCAGACAGTACAGACTAGAGTCAAGTGGATGGAAGTGATCTGGGCACCAGTCAGCTCCACTGCCCTTCACACCATCTCATTAGCATGAGTCAACCGTTGCATGTTATGCATGCATAAACAATGACCGCCTTGTTGAGCAGGGGGACTATTGCCATGGAGATAATACGTCCAAAGAGTGCTGGAGGTCAGAACGTGGCAGCAAGTCGTGTGTCTGCATGTGTGTGTTTCAGAGGACAGTACTGGCTGTGGTGGGAGTCTATTCAGTGAGTTCACTCTCATTTTGCTGACAGTATCACTTCCCTCTCTCCCTCAGTCTTGATGTCTCTCTAGCACCTTGGGGGGAATCCCCTGTGACATCATCATCTGTAGCCTAACAACAAGCAGAACAAGAATAAAAGTGTGTGTGTACAGTATCATTGACCAGGGCATCTATGTCGTCATGTCCATGAGTGGGGTTGTGGGTCAAAGCAGCTTAGGGGAGCCTCAGTTCCTCCTCGTGTTTCTCATGCACTCACCGGTGCCGCCGTACTTGTCAGCCATGTTGATGTCGATGTGAGGGGTGAGGGCCAGCATGGTGCGGATGACATCATCGCTGCCCTTCCCAGCGGCCCACATGAAGGCCGTCCTCCCCTCCAGATCGGGTTCATCCTTCACAGACGGGTGGGACAGGAACACACCGACTGTCTCCTACACACACACAGACACACAATTTTTACACACAAACACACACAACAATTTTGTGTTTATTTTAGCTTTTTGGACATTATGCAAAGGGGGACCCTAAATCACACAAAAAGAGGAACAGACAATAGAGTTGAAGATTTTACTGTGGAACCAGTTGACAGCAACGTCATACTTCTGACAAACCAGTAGACTAAATACACAGATTGCCATTAATGAAATCACAACAGGTCAAACTACAGAAAACTGCCAATGAAGTAAAATAATAAACTTTCAAATTTCCCATCAGCTATAATTTGACCCTTTAGATAATCTTTTGGTCTTTTTTGGACAGCTTGAGAGTGAAGAAATATGACATGCAATAAAGATTGTCATTCAGTTTACGTTTATACTGCTTTCATTATCGCCATTATTGTGTTTTGGATAAACGGGCATGATGCTGACCCAGCCACTTTTCTTGCCTCATGTGTAAGTGCATATGACTCACAGCGTTGTTGCTCTGAGCACCATAGTGCAGAGGTGTTGCTCCCTGGCTGTCTGAGGGAATTGTGCCTGATGTGTTTCGCTCCAGCAGCAGGTGGACGATCCTGGCGTGGCCTGAAAAACACATGTTTACATCAGTGGGATGTAAGCGTGATGAGATACACAAGAGCCCGACTGATATATCAGATTTTATCGGCCAACATTGCCACAGATCACAGATATATGTGTGTACATGTTGTTGATATGATTTGTTTTTGTTACAGAACCTAATGCAGAAAAAGATGCTTGAGGTTATTTAGAATTATTGAATGATATTGACATTTTTTCACTCCCTCATATCGGTATCAGCACTGGCCACAAAAGCATCAGTCAGGCTCTAATATACACATTAGCGAACTGGACAACTGCTCCAACAAACTGTCCTGCAAAGACACGTTCATCTCATAATTGTTGAGTTTTTTCAGTCTGGAACAAAGTGTCGGACTGACATATAGACAAATATTGCCATCTCACTCTCCTTATATAACGAGTCCATCTTGGCTTTGATTCAGCTAACCAGAGTATAAGTTTTATCAACAATAGTCTTGTTGTGGGGGACAGTGGACATAACTTCCACACAGCCTGAAATCCTTCAGTTCAGCATGTAGCTGTCGTTCAGGCTGTAGTAGGTCACATACAGGATGCGCATTCACCCACCGAGCAGAGCTGCCCAGTGCAGCGGTGTTCTGAAGAGGTTATCATATGCTGTCACATTACAGCCCTCGTATGACGTCAACACCTCCACTACTGCCTCGTTACCATCTGCAACGGCAAAGTGCAAGGGTGTCCGCCCCTCATAGTCCTGCCAGTTCAACAGGGACTCAGTGGGAGCTGCCTCCTTCACACACACAATCACACACACAAGACAACCATAGAAGGGAAAAGACATGATGGGTGAGGATGGAGGATGATGGTGACAAATTCACTTGAGAGCATGTGTGTGTATGCACAACAGTGTGTACCAGTATACAGCGGACAGTTTGCGTAGCGCTGGGCTCCTGACTGTGTGCTGCCCAGTGCAGAGGGATCTTGCCCTCGCTGTCTGGGATGCCAATGTTGGAATCGTGCTTGATCAGAAGGCGAACGTGTTCTGGTCGGTTATAAAACGCTGACCAGTGCAGAGCAGTTTGCTGTGCGGAGAGAAAGTGAGAGAGATGAGAAGGAAGCGACAAAGATGATGAATGAGTTTAAAACAAAGAGGGCTGTTGTAACACCAAATTTGAAGTTTCCATTTACGTTCAAAAAATGACTTCGGTAAGGGCCGGAAATGTGAAGGCAACATGCTGCACAAAGCTTGTATTGAAGATCCAGCACTGAGATGGCAACCCAGATACATGCCTCCATGGTGGCTACTGAGATATTCTGAGGTTTGCTGAAACCACTGTCATCTGACATGATGATGCATATTGGATTATTACAAAAGTAACTACTGATGTCAGATATACGTCATCTCCAACAGACAGAAGAGACTGTGTGTTTGTGTGTTTGTGGTCTTATCAGCAGAACACACAACAGAGACTCAGATTGTTAAATCATTCCTTGCTTTGTGAGTCTGTCTTTTTATGTGTGAATGACCTCAAATTCCTGCCACTTCTAACGAATGATCATCAGTCTGCTATCTCTTTGCAGGATCAGATGCCCTGACTGGCTGGTTTCTGACTGAGGACAAACTATGGACAGCTGGGAAGACAAACAATCTTCCAGCAACTTCTTTGTGCGTGTATCTGTACTGTAGTACCTTGTTCTTGTCTTGTGTGTCAACCTCTCCAGGTCCGATGTGTTTGAGCAGCAGGGCGAGGGCTTTTGGGGAGGGGTGTCGGGTGGCCAGGTGCAGCGGGGTCATCTCCTCTAAGTCTTTCTGCAGCCAGTTAGCACGCCTGGACAGCAGCAGCTTCAGGAAACGCAAATTCCCCTACAACATGAAACAACTGTGGTAAAAATTTGCTCAAAAATCACCAGTTCACCTCAATATTAGTCATGAACCGGCAGTGGTGACACACACACACACACTCCCACATGCACAGACTCCCCAAGCTTTTAGCTGTGTCTGGTTCAATCCGCAGGTCATCCATCTTTGTTCACTCCTCCTGCCTCTCTGCACGGCGTCCGTGATGAGCTGTTAAACAGTAAACAGCGGCTCTGTGGCCTGTCAGAGGAGCCCCTCTCTGTCTGTCGTCCCCTACACATCATCATGATCATTATCTTCTTCATCAGCATCATCCTAAAGTTTGGTCCAGGCTGCTGGGTGATGTATTGCGCAACAGCCGTCGCCTGACAGCAGGGTGCGCGTGTCCACGGCAGGCATGACCGTGTACACGTGTGTTTTGTATATTTGTCATCCTGTGACCACAAAGCCACAGTCTGACAGATCTATCTTGTGTGTGAGCATGCATCTAGACTGTCAGTGTGTGTGTGTGTGTGTGTGCGTGTGTTCCCATCCTCCCTATTCTCAGTCCAATTAGATCGGTAATCCCTGGCCTCTCTCCCTGTCTCAGCTATTTATTGATCAGATGTCAAAGAGACAGGGCTTCCCATCACTAGCATCCCCCAACACACACACACATAGGCACACACACACTATGAGACAGACCCCAATAACCTATTACCTCCCCTCTTTCTTCAATGATATGATGATCCTATATGAGCACACTCCCATAAAAGAAGACACCAACAAATAACTGAGATGTAAAGAGATATTATTAGTTCCACATCCTGCTGGTCTCCTGCTACCTCCCCAGAGAGAACACACCACCCTGTCTAGAGGTGTTCTCATTATCACTGTCTCCTCCGACTGTTCCTCAGTCTAGACTGAAGTGAGAAGAACATTAAGCTCTTCATCTTTCATGTCTTGGTGGCCAGAACAAAGAATCTCCATGCAGAATAAGTCTTTATTTCTAAGATTGTATGTGAAGTGAAACTATCAGCTACAATGTTTATGTGGCAGGATTACAAATCAGTTGATACCCACCCCAACCCCCACCCCCCACAAGCCCTAAGGCCAAGACTACAGCCACTAGGGGGCACTGCCTTCCCACCGCAGCTAATGGACTTTCAAACTTTCTCTCTTAAACCTCTGAGAGATCACGCTTCACATTTATTCCACCCTTTATAAATCCATCTACTTTGAATTAACTTTGCCAATTTTATTCCACAGAAAACAGCTGACACGTGTATCAGTCCACATTTGTGTGTTTGTGCATGTCCATACCTTCTGAGCGGCGAGATGCAGAGCGGTGCGCTGGCTGTGGTCGGTCTTGTTGACTGAGGCTCCGGCCTTCAACAGAATCTCTGCACAGTCCAGGCGGTCAGCCAGCACACAGTACATCAAAGGGGTCCGGCCAAACTGGTCCTCACGGTCCCGCAACGAAGGATCTGCTACATCACATGCGCACACACACACACACACACACACAAAAGCGCAGTTGACAATTTGGGTCAATACATGTTGAATTTTCAGTTCACTATATAAATAGAGAGCACAATTATGTGGCTTGTGATGAAATATGTTATAAACTGTTTTTAAAAGGCAACTCCCTATACTTAAAACGCAGACTTTTACTGCTTCAGTTTAATAGGAATTCCACTTCCATTTTTCTAAATAAGTCAGAGCAGCTGGAAGTCATAAGCAATTACTGTAACACTGATAACCTGGAGGACCATATCGCTTCCTTATAAGCAGAAGGGAGGCTCATCCTTTAGTAGAGAGACTGCGGTTCCAGCTTCCATGCTGATGAGCACCTGCTCTGCTATAGTTTCTTTATGCAAAACCCAAACTCCTACCAGCTGCTGCAGCTGACCCTGCCCTCTGACCTTTGGGGCAAAAGCAAAGAAATGTTCCTTATAGAAATCAATTAAGCAGCACAATACTACATATCAATGTTAACTGAACTCTGTGTGCTCTCCCTATGCAATGCAGTTGATGTGGTGAATAAACCTTATTGCTTGTGTGCTACGTACCTGTGATGAGTTTGAGGAGAGCGCCCCTATCTCCATTGACAGCTGCAGCATGAACCTGCGAGCCCAGAGACGCAGGTCCTGGGCTAGACGTCGCTGAGGCCTGCAACACAAACAGATAGAAGGTCACAACTCAACCTGCAGCAACATACACTCAGCTTACTTATCAAGTGTTAGAGAAGGTGACATTAAGCTGAGTCTAGACAGTTTCCTTACCATTCATTTAGCTGCAAGCACGCCCCACAAGTGGACATTACACTTAAGTATACCATGCATGCATAATGCCATATTATCCACCATAATAAGGCATGTTTAATTGGCTACCACTAATGAAATAGGTTAAACTGGGAATCTAAAAATCACTTCCAGTCACCACATAAAACTCAAAATTCAAATATTACATAACAATGCAATGTTCACAGGGACCATGTAAAATTTTGCCAAATAGTCACAATTTAGTTTACATGTACACCTCAAGCTCAGCTGGTTTTTCTGTAGCCTACATTAATAGAGCCAAAGAGGAGCAAACATAACATTATTAGTCCTAAACACTGATCATATTTCAGGCAGACAACAAACACCTGACGCTCTGTAAGCAGTCAGCCATACACAAGAAAACAGATACTTTCCGATGTTCGCTTACAGTACGTGTGTGTGTGCGTCTGTGCACGCTTAGGTGTGCTTGTGTGTGTCTGCTCCTGCTGAGGGGGCTAAATCTCTTCCTGGCCCCACTTAACCAGAGCCCAGTGAAAGCTGGGTAATCTGCAGACAGGAAGCAGCTGGGGAGGGGGAGACCCTGTGTGAGCGTGTAAGAGGGGGGTCTCTCTTCATGTCTTATTCATGTGTCATTAATACTGCAGCATGGCTGGCTGTGTGTGTGTGTGTGTGTGTGTGTGTGTGTGTGTGTTCGTGTGCGTGTGTGTGTGTGTGTGTGTGTGGGGTTTCAAGATGTGGGACAAGCCCTGCGGGGCACAACACAGAAATCAATTATTGCCCCTAAACACATAAACGCTGGAGGCACAAACTCATGCCACAATCTGAGATTTCTCCAAGACATTTTCATTAACGGCCAGACAAATAGATTTGATTCACCATTTTTGAAACTTCCCGTGTAAAAAAGATTCTACACAATACAAGTGATAGGAAATATTATTTAAGTATAAGCAGGGTGATTACTCCAGCCTTTTCAACTTTTACACTGTTGGTAAGAAATCTGAAAGGAGGAGTGAAAACTCTGGTGTCCTCCATCCTTCCCTCTCATCCCTCTCTCCCTCCCCGCCATCACCTCATAAAGTGCGCTCCTGTAGACACTGCGTGCAGCATGGCAATTACCCATCATGCTTGCTGCTTTCTCACGCTCTGCCAAGTAGTGGCAGAGATTTAGTGCAGGTTAGTTAATACATTTACTGCAAAGTAGGTAAAAGTGAGCATAAAGGAGGATGGGAAGGAGAGATGCTATGTTAGTTGTGGCACTTAAAGGTGTGCGTGCGTGTGTGTTTGGTACATGTGCCACGTCATGGGAAGTGATTTTCCGTGAGAGAGAGTTTTTACAGGGGCTTTACCAAAATCAACCACAAACATCTCTAAACATCTTTAATTTACAATGATTACTCAGTCAGTAATGCACGTGCATGCACACATACACGCAGTCTGCAAATACTAATATCAAACATATGCGGAAATAGCAGAGATGCCACAGCCGCACTTTCGGAAAGAGTAATGTCATGATTCTGACGTGAACATCCTCTTTCACAGATGACTAAATGATCCGTTATTCTCTGCTTCTTTTCCATCTTGACAAGGGCTCATTCCAAACTTTTATTTTTGTTGACTTACTTTGATATTTTTCTGATTTGTTTTAGAGTCAATATGAAAAGCCCCCAGCTGCCACAATAAAATATGAATTGATTTATGAATAATCTTAGATGCAGGGAAAAAAATCATAATTTGGCCAAACACTGACATGAGGGACACAAGTCGATATTTGAATCTATGTGAGGGACATTCATATCGCCAAGAGCAGGCAATTAGAGTTTCATGAGGATCTGAGTGTTTTGGAAACACCTACAGTGCATCCAAATTTGGCTAAAAAGGCTTTTGCGATGCAGTGTCTGAAATCAAACAAAGGAGGGTGTAAAAACAACACCAGGTCCTGTTGAGAGGTTTGGAGTGGTCTCATTTAGCCATTCATACGTGTTCCTCAGGGAGCGCTCCACTTGCTAATATGAAGACAATAACTCAGAGTAAACTATTGATCACGGGCTGAGCTCCAGACCAAGTGATTGTGCATCTGTGTATGTATTGATTCATGCTGATGCTGACATTATTTAGTCTTTATTCATATTCGGCCTCATATAACCGGAGCGAGTTTAATAGAGAATCCGCACACTCTCACGAAACCTTTCAGCAACACAACAGGAGTGCTGAGCACATACACACTCCTGCCTCCTTACACACACACCGGACGCATACTGTAACTAACACTTCACTTGTTGAGACAGACAGGAAAACAAACCAGTGAGTGTGTGTGTGCGTGTGTGTGTGTGTGTGTGTGTGTGTGCGTATGTTTGTGTATATGTTTCTGTAGCTGTCCATCACTGTGAGGGTGTCTGCTTTTAATAGAGGACATAGCTAGAGCATGCTGGGTAAGCAGTGGGGAACAGAGCCTGAGCCTGTGGCTTTTATTTCAATTCTAGACAGGCACACACACACACACACACACACACACACACACACACACACACACACACTCTTTATATAAGCGTATCTTTATACAGTTATAACAGAGTGTAATAATAGAGTGTGTTTCGGCTCTTTGCCAACATGGGGCCATTACAGGTGCCTATACCACCAACATCTGTGTGTGTGTGTGTGTGCGCACACATGTGTATCTATGTCTCAGATAGGAGAGGCTGCAGGGAACTGTCCCTGGGTTTTGACTGACAGGTAAAGAGGTGGGAAGAAGGATAATATCAGCCCACAGGGATGCCCAATCTGTAAAGCCCTATTTCTGGGGGACTTCCTGTTTCCCTGAGGACCAATGAGCTGGCTCCCTCAGCTGGGGGCCGAGCCCTGGGGCACAGCGGGACCAATCAGCAGGGGGGGAGAAGGCTGACTGACACATAGATGGGCTAATTTACATCATTACCACAATGCATCCTGACAAATGAGCCCCAAGGGTGTGAGCCAATCACCTGGGAGAGTAATGCAATTAGGCGGGACCACAGCTGTCAATCTCACAGCCACGGGGGTCAGGTAGTGACGCCTGTGGCTAAAACACCCCTGCCTGCTGTCTGTCGTTCATACACGCACCATCGATACATGCGCACACATACTGTATATGCATATATAGAGAGAGAACACACAGATCGGTGGCGCAGATATGAAGTGTAGCGTGTGTGTGTGTGAGTGTGTAGAGTATGGGGCACAGTAGAGGCTGGTTCTCAATCTTCCTTCTGAGTCTGGAGGGCAGGAGGGAGTCAGAAAAGGAGGTGGTGTGTGTGACTGCTTAAGGGACACAAAGATTGTCTTGTGTCCTCAGAGGACTTGCACCTGAGCAGAAGTGTGTGCATATCCACACACATCAGGGTGTGTGCTTGCGTGTGTTTACATTTGCCCATGTGTTTTCGCCCACTGGGGCACAGTGTTGTTTACGCTCCGAGTCTGAGCTCCGTGTGAGGACTATGACAACAAAAGGTGGAAGGGGGCTGAACCATAGGGGAGCTAAAACTGGTGCAGAAAAGCCCTGCGTTTGACTGGCATGTAAGCAAGTGCTGCTGGTAATGAGGCTTATCTTAGTCTCATTAGGTGTAGTGATATCATACCCGAGCACTCCACTGAGTCGATAGGGTTCTGCCCAGCGTGTCGTTAATGTTTGGCCTCTGTGTGTATGTGTCTGTGTGTGTACAGGCTGGTCGATGATACTGTGACTGGAAGACTGTCAGGCGGTGCTGCAGATTAACCAGAGGCACTCATAACACCCAGGTTTTGTCTCAAAACACCTTTATGTACCCCTTCATGGCTTCATTACCAAATGGGAGGAAGAGTGCAAGATTTTATAAAGAAACACCCCAAAAAACGAGCGCACAACTCCTGCAAAGGTGAACTGATGCAGTCACTGTCACCTTGCATGTGTGGTTCAGGCTCTGCTTGAGACACTGAGAGTTAGAGGAGCTGTGTGTTTTGTGTCATCCCATTATATCACTAATGAGCCACCCTCAGGAGGGAGGCGGGGGGAGAGACAGCAAGGCGGACAGAAAAAGACAGATGAAGAAAAAGAGTGAGAAGAGGAGGGGAGAGAAAGAGAAGGGGGAAGGGAGACAGAGACCAGCTTGGGGACTTTTTCCTCTTCTCCCCTCCGTATCCTTTTCCCAACACCTCTGAGTCTAATTGGACTAAAACTGTGATCTAATTAAATGTCCAATTAAAGTGCAGAGAGCAATGTGCCCACCGGCGAATCAGAGTACAGGGACATAATCAGCTGGAAAAACAAACAAAAAAATCAATGGGTGCAATGCGAAATGGAAGAAGATGGTGAAAACAGAGAAGGGAGGAGAGGGTGAAATAGGGAGAGGATGTAAAGCTGAAATCAGAGTGCAGGGAGAGTGGTACAGGTGTGTGCTACATGTAGTGTGTAGGGCGCTGTGCATTACATCTTTAGACAATATATGTATGTATGGTTATGGATAAAAAAATATACTCATACAAAGATGCACAGGCGGGTCACAAAGTCAAAGATTCTAATTTTCTTGTGACATAATTTTCAAATCCTTTTTGACATTTACTCAATTGAAAACAGTACAAAGTCAACATATCTAATGTTTTCCTTCATCAGCTTGATTGATTTTTGTTAATATCTGCTTATTCCAAGTTTGATGCAGCAACATGTTTCAAAGTTGGACAGGAGCAACTAAAGACTGGGAAAGTTGTGGGATGTTTCAAAAACACTTGTTTGGAACATTCCACAGGTAAACAGGTTCATTGGTAACAGGTGAGAGTATCATGATTGGGTAACTGGGTGATCTTATAGCCTGTGGTTTCACATACTGTATCTACTTCTGATTTTCAACAATGGAGGGTGTCTGACAAAAATGACCTTGTATAAATATGTCACTAAAATGTGATTGACTGGCAAACTCCCAGATCCATAACCACCAGTTAGCTTTCACAGATACATTTTATCATGTATAGTATCAGGACTAAAAAATGGCTTCCTTTACAGAAACATCAATAATATTTAGTTACTCTGTTTCTACCTAGTTAACCAAGTTTGAACTTATAATCTTAACGGTTATCCTTTTAGAGACACACGGTGAAGATCACATCCGTAAATACTGCCCATAATCAAACTGTACAACATTCAGTCACAACGGTTTAAATTAGTTGCTTTTTACTTTGACTTAAGTTTTTATTAGAAATAATTTTGATTTTTAAAATAACTGAGAATTGCACAAAATACTAATACTACTACTAGTCATAATCATAATTTAAAAAAACTCAACAAGTGATTTTTCATATCTCCATAGATATAGAGATATATATCAATATTGGAAGAGGATTTTCTAGACATTTTAATGCTTATTTTGTACCTTATTTTCTAGCATTGACAACTTAAGCAGGACCTTCTGCTCCTCTTTCTATCCACCACTGATATTCAGAC
>JBBMOE010000005.1:977707-1020257 GCA_037975065.1 Chaetodon trifasciatus | reverse complement strand
GAGAGAGAGAGAGAGAGAGAGAGAGAGAGAGAGAGAGAGAGAGAGAGAAATCCTCCTCTGACTCCATCTGTGAGTTGCTCACACACTGTGAGCCCCCTATGGACAGCTTTAACCCATAAAATATTAATGCTGGGATTCAATTCAACATTCCACCTTAATCTCCTTAACAATTAGGCTGTTACAGTACACACAATTAGGTTTGTTACACGTAGTCTCAATGGTCTTGACTCCAGAGACAGAATTACAGACAGGCAGTCCAGGGGAGAGCCCAAACTAACCAACAGATAACAACAGAAAATATGACTCTTCTGGGATTTATAAACTGAAATTAAATGTGCAAAGCTGCTCTCTGTGTGTTGGACTCTTACCATAGCTGCGTTGAGGGGGACACTTCAGCAGATGTTTCTCAGTTCAGCGCATCCTTCTTGGGTGTGGATGCACGTCCAGGTCCCCCACCTGTCCTGATCCTGGCTCCTGCAGGGGCAGAGAAAGAGGATCACTCACATACTGAGATCAGACCACCTGTTCACACAAATAACTGCCAGCATAATGCTGCTACTGTGCTGATGACAGGCAGAGGGAGGATGCCTCAGAGTGACATATTATCTGTGTTAATCAATCCACTCATGGCATCGGATGAGGTGCAACAATGTTCTTGTTTAAGTGATAGTCTCTGGTTTCCAGTTGTGGAATCTGTTTGATTGAGCAGCACCTAACACACAATTTTGCTGGACATATGGAGAATATTTGCAGATATTTTGCAGAGTTGTGAATAGACGGTTTTCTAACTCGACATGTTTTGTGCTACAACGTGTATTTTTGCGCATTGCTAGATGGTGAAAATGGGTCGAAGAGGGTAACGTTATTACAAAAAGTGGACCATAATGATGCAACTCCCCCTGTTCAGGAGAAATCAGTTATTCATCAACGTACTGAAGAAGTGCACAGAACAAATGTGTGACAGTGGATAAACTGAGTATAACGTTAATGCTACTGCATTTCAATAAAGTCTTCTTTCCACTCCTCATTCGTATGTGCTATATTTACCGATTGATTTCCTTTTCTTTCAGATGAAAATCTCAGGAAAGTTTTCTTCCAAGAAGTCCCGTTGAATCGCCACCGTCAGGGTGACAAAACACTACAACTCCCGTTACTGTTACAAAGCCAGGAATCGCCATGTTTAGAGTTTTCCCCATCGGCGAGGTAAGCAGTTTAGGGATTTTGAAAACTACATTGCCCATAAAGCCAAGCAAATACCAGGAAGTGTCACTCACGTTTCCGTGGTCACCGTGAGATTGGTTCGCCGTCGGCTTCCTGCTGCAGTAAGAAGAGCGGCGTCGAGACAGACTGGGAAGACTCAACACCACCACCTCCAATAACTATACTGTACAATGAAACTGTTAGCAATATCTCCCTCTCTCGATATCCGCTTCGTCACGGTCATACTGCTGGTAAGCATATGTATCTCAGCCTTGGAATAGGCTTTTTAGCTACAAGCTAATGTTAGCTAACTAACGTTAGGTTAGCCTGCCACTGGATAGTTAGCTGCTAGCTAACTGCTGGCATGAGACGTGGCTTTTAAAGTGGCTAAGGTGACTAGCAAGCCAGTTCACTCGCTGCTGGAAGTGCAGTCATTTAGCGGGTTCGTTGAGGAGGCCTTGTGACTGGGTTTCACCCAAACGACTCCCATAACTAATCAAGTTATCCAGCTGCAATGTCAACTTAGCCGGTAATGTGGACTAACTAGCTAGCTATGGTGTTATAATTAACCATAATTCATCTTATATAATCGGAATGTTACTCACTTAACTGACTGTAACGTTACATTCCAAAACTAAAAATTAGCTAAAGTTGGATTCCTGATAACTTTGAGGAGGAGTGAAGAATCCAGCTAGCATTAGGTGCTATCATATTGACAGCAGGGAGAGGATTGCTAATTGCCAGCATGGTTAGTTTAAGCATGTTGTTTATTGAATGGGTTGGTCTGCTGTGTTTGATCAAGCTTAATATTTTTCTGTTGTACGGTGGCCGATTTTATTGTCGGACTCTTCGTGTATCTGTGTGTCTCTGGATGATGCTTGCCGGTTGGTGAATTCCTCTGTTGTGGCTCATTCTTATTGGCTGAAAACCCGGAACTAGACATAGCGCAGCAGTTCTGCTGTTGTGAGAGTTTAGGCCTGAAATGAAAACTTAAAACTTTACTCAGAGCTGCACAGCAGTAGCTTCATTGGTGTACCACAGCAATGGTGGCATAGTTTAAGTCGTTTTTCATGCATGAATACAAAATATTCACTGGTGCCATTTTCTTAAATGTGAGGTTTCGTTGCCTTTCACACATAATTGTATGTGAATATCTTTTGGCATTGGGCTTTTGTTTGGATAAAGGAAGCAATTTCAAGATGTCACCCTGGGTGTAATTGTGATGGGCTTTTTGTGCTATTTTGACATTTCATAGAATAGATTATTAATCAGTTAGTCAAAGATTTAATTTATTATAGAAATAATAGTTAGTTGCAACCCTGCTTTTATATCAGGAAACATTTAAAACATTGTTAAACTATGGGAAGGAAAGTGACAGTTGAACTCTGGCTTGTGTGTGTGTGCCAAATTTCAGTCCGGTTAAACTGTAAAGCATGAAGTGTTACAAGCTCTGGCTGTTTTTTCTGTTTGAAAATAGACACTCTTCCTTCAAACCGTAGTGATATTTGTGTTTCTCACAGCCATTAAGTAGGCACAATGTTGTATATCCTGTTTGAATAGGATCTTGAGTCAGCACAGATCACAAAAGATAAATAGATTGTGTGAGCAGTGTTTTAAAGCATAGTGATGTTAAGGAAGTGTTGATGACAGTGGCTGATATTAAGTAGGAAGTAGAAAGTAGAAAAGCATGGGCTTGCACTTGCAGCTTAAAGGAAATAATTTAGTAAAAGAATGAGTTTTGCACTCGTCTTTGATCTGCTGTTATGACATCTGCATTGTTAAACACAGGTCCCTAAATAAAAGAGTGCAGGCTACAATTGGCTTTTTTATTTGTGTTTCTGTGTTTTCAGTTGGCATTCAGCACTTCTCCAACTTTGGTGTTCTTTCCCCTGTTCCACTCTCCAGTGAATGTCATCGAAGCCCTTAAATTTTCTCTGCACTTATTTCTTTCATACAAGATTCTTTTATACAGCATTGCAATCAGAGCTGGAAGACACAAATTCCATCATAATTACAACCTTATTCTTTTTTGAGTGGTTAAGAGGACGTTAGACGACAGAAACCTGGATGGCTGCAAGAGTTTACTTTTCTAACATAAAATACTGTTTCCCAGGCACATGCTAATGTATGATGTGAGCAACGGGAATATGCTCTCTTACATTTACCATAGAGGTGATTTTGTGGATTTAGGGTCATACAATGATTCAAATGTGTGTCCAGTAAATTTGATTACATGATGTGCAATTATTGGATCTTTGAAAACTGTTTAGCACCATCCAAGGTGCTACTTCAAATTTCGTTGGAATCCATGAATCTCTGGTATGGTCTTAACTCACAGGCTCTAAGTATATGTCATCGGTAGTCTATTTCAGTCAGAATTCTCCTCCCCTTTCACTATCTGTGTGTTACTGTTTTCAAACTCCCTGTCTATGTGACTCAACAACACAGCCTCTGAGCTAGCAGCGACTACACACAAAATGGCAATTCAGCGTTAATTCGACACATCTTTTAACTCTGGCAGAGGCATGCACCTCTGACATCAGCCAATGTTCTCATCTGTTCTACTTCACACAAGTTTCTGTATAATCAGTTTGATAACGTTCGGCAAGAGCTACATGCAACTATTGAATTGTCTCAGTGGTTCAGTATAGGCAGGCTTCACCTCTATGGCACTGATGATCAAGTTATGTTGTTATGTCTTTTTTAGCAGTCAAAGTTTTATCACATTGTTGACATATCTATTTTACTGTTTCATGTGGAGTGTTCTTTTGCGGAGATTTAGCCATTTTAATGCGGCGGCTTGCCTCCTGATATGCAAATGTTCCACCAAAACAAGTTCTTCCACCACTACTTTGCAAGGGCACTGTCACTACATCCTGGACTTAAGCGTTGCCCAAGCCAGTTGTGTTTGGTTTAAGGAAATGTAAGCAAGCCAGAGCATTTTTTTTTCCATACCGCAAAGATGATGAGTTCTGCCAGACCTTCCTCCAGCACTGACATAGAGCTAAAACAAGGTGTGGAGGTCTGTCCCTGCGAGCCTGTCTTTGGTATGTCACATTAGAAAGAAACCAAAAAATTGCAAGCAAATAATGAACATATAGCCGAAACAAAGCTTAAAGTCTTAAGCTCTCTCTCTCCATGATTTAGTAAACAGCTGAATGATCTAGGTGAAGCCCATAATCAATGTTGTTGATTCATTTAAAGATGACAATGCAGTTTGCACACCTTTTGGAGATAAGTAGACTCAATACACAGTAAGAAATGGATGCTGCTCCACTATTACATTGTCACTCTGTGCAAAATTAAAAATACTGTGTGTTTGGATACTTTATTTACGGTCCAGTCCACCACTGTGTCCATGTGAATGTGAATCTGTATGAATCTGCAGTTCACATTTACATGCACACAAGAAACCAGGTTACAAGGAAAAATTGGGTTATACAGAGTCATGAGAGCATAATTGTCATGCTTGCATGGACAGGCCATTGTTTACTGTATATTTAGGCCAGTCTGACAACCAACTGGCTGGGAGAAGAGACTGGGGTAGACCCAGGAAACACTGGAGATATTACACCTTTCAAGTTTCCTGGGGCACAGTGGATCTCCCACAGGAGGAGATGAAGAATGTTTCTGGTTAAAAGGACATATTACATATATGATAATTATTATTACGGGCAGTAGGCACCGAAGGCATGGTGGAGGACATGCCCCCCAGCACCCACAGCGCCCCAGGCGGGAAGTGAACCCAGGACCTTCTAGTTGTGAGGCGACAGTGTTACCACTGCTCCACCGTGCCACCCAAAGAATGTTAATGTTATATTCTACATCGACAGGGTTGCATTAAGAAATACCAAAGTGAGTTATGAGCGCTAAAGCTGAGGTTTAGTACTATGGTCAGTACTTGACACTGAGAGCTTGTGCGTGCTTGCGTCAGTCTGTAGATATGCTGGTTAACAGTGTGCTGACAGGCTTCTTGGTTCACTCAATATTTAATATTTTCAGTCCTGAATTATTTCCCCTTTTGGAATGAGTAAAGCCTTTTCTTATATGTCAACTATCTTCATAGTCTTTTCTCCCCTGCATTGTATACTGTAGCTGTCTTAACCAGCGTGTCTGTGTTTTTATCCTTTCTTTGCTGATGTATATCTTCCCTCATGTGTCTGCAGGTGATGGGCCTCTCTACACCTGGACAAGCAGAAATCACCAGTCTGGACTCAGGCAACATTGATGACGTCCTAAGTAAGGCATCACACTTTACTCTTGAAAAATTTCTTAAAGGAATAGGTTGACATTTTGAGAAATACACTAATTTGCTTTCTTGCTGAGAGGTAGATGAGAAGATCAATACCGCTCTCATGTCTGTCCATTCAGTGTGAAGCTACATTCAACAGCTGGTTGGCTTCGCTTGGTGCAAAGATTGGAAGCAGGGCTAACAGTTTATTTCCTTGTTTGTCTTTCTCTTCTGGTTCTTGGCAAGGAAGCAAATAAGCATATTTCCCAAAACGTCTAACCACTCCTTTCTTACTCATCCAGGTTGTCTTTAAGAGATGCATCTTATTTTTTCCATCTTTGTTACCTTAGCACAATATCACAAAAATCACTCAATAGATTTCAGTGTAATTTGGTCACGGATGAAGAAGATAATCCATTATGTAATTAGTTGTGCAGAAAGCATGATCACACCTGTCAAAGTTTCATATGACGTGGTGTGGATGTGGAGAGGCAAAGTTTAGTTCTGCTGGATTCTTGCCAACACATATCTTCATATTGACCACGCCCATTGGTGCCTTCTGAGATTTTCCTCTCACAAATTCATCCAACATTCAGCACATGTGGTTACCAAAATATTTGGATAACCTGGAAAGAAAGTTAAACATTTAAGGACATTTCCCTGATAGTGGTATGATAGACAAATGTATTTGGCCATGAGGCTCTACTCATAAATCTCTGTTACTTAAGTGCTCTGTAAGTGCTTTCTTGTTTTTGTTTTTATTTTTCTGTCAGTCACAAAGGTTTCAGGATTCATTTGCTTAATTTGTTAATTTTACTAGCAAAACATGCATTGACAGGTGTATTTAGTAATGTGTAGAGGCGTCTATTAATGTGCTGTTTGTGTGTGTTTCCTTGCAGATAATGCTGGGGTGGCATTAGTGAATTTTTACGCAGACTGGTAAGTCTCTCCTACAGTCACTGGACCTCTGTGTAATAAGTCAAGGATATTTAAATTGAATTTTGCTAATGATGCAGATGTTTCCTATGAATGCCACATGGTGCAATAAGTTTAATTAGATTGCCGTCATCCGCAGTAGAGATTTTGTTGATTTATTTTTAAAGGATTTTTTCATAGTGTGTCTGATTTAATCCCATATATTTCTGAGCTGGTCTAATTAATGGATGGATAATGGAACTGTTCTAGACAAAAATCATTTGATAGCATAGTTAAATACTGCAAAATTTAGTCCTGTGGATTTAAAAAAAATCTTTTTAATTTACTTACAAGTTGCAGAAATCCTTTTGACCTCTCACCACCCCCCCTCAATGTACAGGTGCAGATTCAGTCAGATGCTCCATCCAATTTTTGAGGAGGCATCAAACATAGTGAGGGAGGAGTTCCCAAATACCAAGCAGGTTGTGTTTGCCCGTGTCGACTGTGACCAACATTGTGAGTATTAATAACCTTTTTATTTAGTTCCTTAATGCTTTTAGTTTTAGCCTTCTTCAGTGTCCTTTAACATTACCAAGAAAAATAACAAACAACATCATCCAGATGCAGCTAACTAACAGTTAAACTTCAAACATGAAAAAATAATGAGAAATGCCCATCACAAATGACCAGAGCCCGATCGTTCATTAATTTAATCAGCAACCAATGTATTTATGAAATTACAATGTGAAACAAAGACAAACTAAGTTTACTCATTTTGAAGATGAAAACTGGAAAATATTAGCATTTTTATATTTCGGTTTACTTAAATGCACAGTGCGTAACTTCTACTGAAACGGGTCTCTCAATCAAAACAGTGAAAACAAAAGATGTGACTCAAGCGGAGATGTTCGCGATTGAGGTGATACACTGAAGTTTTATTCACGTTACATTTAGTCACTCTTGCTGATTTCCTCCCTCCCTCTCTGAAGTATGTGATGTTTCCTGTGTCGCCATTAACCAAATGAAACACATTGTTATCTCAAATAAAATTACTGATTTCTCTGATTTTGTACACAACTCAACAAAATCTGTGACACAACCTCTTGTTGTTCCACAGTTTAATACAGATATATTACATATTATGCATTTAAATGCTGAATCTGTTATTCAAGTTTAATGTTTGTGTTTGTATTAGGATTTGAGGTGGTTGTTGTTTATGGTGATCGAATACCCTAAACTGCTATAACACTGTAATCACATATACAGAAAGCAAAAATGGCACACACACGCGTACACACGCATGCACACGCACACTCTTACTATTTTTGATGCACATATGTACACATAGATGCCCAGCACACCAAAGCACAGACACATAAACCACCAGTCTCAGCCTTTTGAGATAAAGCAAATTAAAGAGAATTATTGATGACCTGCAAACTGTTTGAAGACTAATGACAAAACTGCTGCTTCCTGTGAAGACGGGAGGCTTAGAGACACCCCGCAGGGAGATTGACACCTGCCACATGCACACACACACACACACTCATTCAGTGTGTGCAGAGAGAATATTTACTCTTGGCAGGGGGTGGCTTTCATGTGGGAGATCAGAGCTCAGAGCTGACTGAAGGCAGTGTTTTCAGACAGGTTTAACCGCCGTCTCTGTCACTGCTCTGCTCCTCATCCACCCATTCCCATGTGTTTTTACTCTGCTTCTTCCTCTTCATCAATTGATTTGCCCTTCTTTACTTAACTTCTCCTCGGCCTCTGTGTAGCGGACATAGCCCAGCGGTACCGCATCACCAAGTATCCGACATTGAAGTTATTCCGCAATGGGATGATGATGAAGAGGGAGTACAGGGGTCAGAGGTCGGTAACAGCCATCGCTGACTTCATCCGCCAGCAGCAGGTCGACCCCGTGAAAGAGATACATTCAATGGAGGAGGTTAATACTGTGGATGTGAGTGGCAAACACAAACACACAGTGTCTGTAAAATGTCACAGATGTCCAGTCATTGTGAAATAAATGGCATCATTTCTTTTCTCAACATTTTTATTTTTACTTTATTATTCAACAGAGGAGCAAAAGAAACATCATAGGCTACTTTGAACAAAAGGACTCCGATAACTACCACACGTATGAAAAAGTTGCCAACATCCTTCGAGATGACTGCACATTCTTGGCTGCTTTTGGGTGAGACCCCATCTTTTGATCCAACTGAAGCCCGTTTGTAGTGTTGTGTAGATGTTCAAAGCTTAATGTCAATGTCATTCTATTGAACTTAAACTTTTCGGAACTGCTTTGCTCTTATAGCGCTGCATCTGAGTCTGAGCGCTTCAGTGGAGACAATGTAATCTACAAGCCAATGGGGGAGAGCGTCCCTGACATGGTCTACCTCGGCTCACTCACCAACTTCGACCTGACCTATGCTTGGGCCCAGGACAAGTGTGTGCCTCTGGTCAGGGAGATCACCTTTGAAAATGGAGAGGTTTGTTATCTGTTTTTTTCCATTGTGGTCAGCTTGATTAAAAAAATCTGTTGCTTTTTGTGTTTGTGTGAATGTCTAATATTAGCTGCATAAATCTGGATATGCACAGAAGATGCACATGTAGATATTTACACAAAAAACAGCTTGGAGGGTATTCATGGAGTCTGTGGGTTGTCCATCTGCTGAGCCACGCAAAGGCCCTGACTCCATCTGTCTTTGACACTTTGTGTGTGTGTGTGTGTGTGTGTGTGTGTGTGTCTTTTTTTCTCCAGGAGCTGACTGAAGAAGGAATTCCTTTCCTCATCTTGTTCCACATTAAAGAAGACGCAGAGAGCTTAGAGAAGTTCCAACATGAAGTGGCTCGTCAGCTCATCAGCGAGAAAGGTGAGTGTGTCTGTTTGTGACATTTTGTACCTGTCAGGGATGTGAATTTTAGTTACCCCTGGTAAGTGGTGCTCATTACATTGACATCTCCTCCTCAGGGTCTATAAACTTCCTGCATGCGGACTGCGAGAAGTTCCGCCACCCTCTGCTCCATATCCAGAAAACTCCGGCTGACTGTCCCGTCATAGCGATAGACTCATTCAGACACATGTATGTCTTTCCCGACTTCAAAGACCTCTCGTAAGTGCCGCCTTTCACTTTCTCTATAAAATGCTTTAGTTTTGCATGAGGATGCACTGTGTATGTGTGCAGCATTTTAGTCCTTGAAATGAGGTGCACGCTATTATCAATGTCTGATAAAGGATTAACTGTGCTATATTTGACTTCTTCTGCAATACCACCACGTGTTCATCACCGTTTTTAAGTAGAACAAAATTAGAAATAACCCTAACCCTAACCCCCCTTACCACAAATACAGCCGTAATTAACAAATGAATCATCCACATGTCAAATCAGTCTGATATATTCAGCGTTCTTTTGGACATTTTTGAGCATTGAAATTGTTCATAACAAGATCTACTTAAATAAGTTAATTTCATGACACACACACACACACACACACACACACACACACACACACACACACACCCACACCATAATCCACTGTGCGCTCAACACCAGAGAAATGTCACACCTCCTAAAATCCGTCCTTTATGAATGGGCCAGGACACCGGAGCTAATGTGACATGATTTGGCACGTGCAATAAGTGCTAAACTAATCCAGTCTAATCTAATTTAATCTTATTTATTCTGTCCCCCACCACTCTGCCTCCCCCAGTCCCCAATCAGAGTCTGATCAGATAGACAGAAGCCCCGAGGACTGACCAGCCCTCCACAACCTAATTACATCACATCACCACTGCATGTGGCACACAGCTTGTAATTACATTAGTGCAGTGTATGTTATATATATGTGTTTGCATGTTTGTGTGTGTCTACTTGCTTCTCTGACATGTGGGGTGAGCTGTGACTAGGAAGCAGCTCCGCATGTGCGATATGACAACAGCTCATGACCTGTCATTAATAAGCACACTTCACAGGACAGCGTTGATATGGATTAATGCCGCTTCATGTCAGTAATGTCCTAGCTGCTGCCACGAGCCATTTTGTCTCATATGAACTCTGCGCTGCTCTGTCGTTCAAGCAGGTCTGTCTTTAGTCCAGAACTTTGTATGCAGGAATGCCTTTGTCCAACATACAGTTAATGGGCTTTGCGCTAGAACCACTCGTACTGACAAACTAGCTCTTAAGTGTTTCAGTGAGTGATTTAAGAGAATTTCTAGCATTCATCAATGATCTTGAATTTTTTCTTAGTATGAACTAAATGCTCAAGTGATCCTGGCCTGTCGTAAAACTACAGAAGAATCTTCATGCCTTTAAACGTGTCGCTAAAATCTTCTAACACAAAAATAAATACCTTAAATAATCTTAATGCAAAAATAATATTCTGTTCATACCATATCATTATCAAGACATGCCAATATAGAGGAATGGTTGAAAGGCTTTTTTTGTCATGATTTTACAGTCATATTTTGGCATTATGACACGTACATTTAATAGTTGCTGAGCTGTGCAGGGTAACACCCTCCCTGCTGTATGATATGCTGCTCCATCTCTCCTTGAAAAAAAGAAAGATGTTTTGGTATTTAACATAATGTCCGGGCACTGTGTGTCTGCTTGTCTCTCAGTTTAGACACGACTGACAAGTATGAGGAATAAGTAGGTAATTTAAAAAACACATTCACAAACAGCAGTGTTGCTATTTCTCTTTATAAAGTCGATACAGGAGACTCTCCATTTTTGTTACAATGTTGGTTACTGTTACAAGCTGGAAGCCCAGATTTTGATGTTGCAGCCTGCTCCTTACTAGGTGTAAGAGGTATGCATGGTCTTAGTGAGAACAAGGTGTAAGTCTAGACTGGTGTAACATTTACGTTAGACTTAGAGCTGCAGGTTTAAGACCAGACGTAATCCCTGTTTGTGCAGCTGGCCGTCACAAGAAACATAAGAAAATACAGAGGGCAGGGTTTCTTTAGATAAGTACGGCACCACACACTTCGTGCTTATTGAGAGGGATTCCTTTCGTACGAGTCTATACGTATTTTTTTTGTTTTTGTTTTTTTTTTTTTCAAGGAAAGTCCAACTCATTCTGCATTTAAATCCTAACTGCTCCTGGCAAACAGGCTAGTGCCTTTCATGGGAGCTCCACAGCCCTCGGTGTCTGTGTGTCTGTGTGTCTGTGTGTCTGTGTGTCTGTGTGTCTGTGTGTCTGTGTGTGTCTTTGTCTGTGTGTGCTTGTCTGTGTGTGCATGTGCCTGCTGGTGGAAATTTTAAAGCCCTTTGTTAACTAAAGTAGAAAAGCACATATACATGCAGTCCATTTACCTTGTCAGACCATCTTCTCTTTGTTTGCAGAAACTGAGCTCTCAAAAATAGGGAAAAAAAGGAATAAAATGGGGGAAAGATTACTATTAATTATCTGCCAACAGATATTTAGGATAAGAATACAAAAAATATTCTTGCATGATGTTCTGTGTATGTTTTCCAGTGTCCCTGGAAAGCTGAGACAATTTGTGCTGGACCTTCACTCCGGAAAGCTACACCGAGAGTTTCACCATGGTCCTGACCCCACGGACAGCACACCCGGACAGGTCAGACAGCACGCACCACAGAGTCACAGAGAGTTGCTCTTGCCATGTCAGGAGAAAGTTGACTGTTTGAATTTTATCCTCAGGAGGAAACGGGAGGAGAGGTGGCCAGCAGCCCTCCAGAGAGCTCATTCCAGAAGCTGGCGCCCAGCGAGACTCGTTACACCATCCTCAGACGGGACCGTGACGAGCTGTGACCTCAACAGCCTTCCAGTGATCCTGTGACTCAATGCCACGCCCCGGGGTCAGGGAGGGGGTTAGGGTTGGGACAGGCCAGCGGGACAGAACAGCAACACCCAACACCCTTACTGAAGAGAGAGAGATGGAGAAGAGGAGGAGACTGAAGAGGAAGAGCAAAGGAGGAGTGTAGTCCACGACACAACCATGTTGGAATAACCTATATTTTCATAACTCTTTCATGTACAATTTTTATTTTGGATCAAAAGGAAGCGGGATAAAGAAGAAAATGTGTGTTGGCAGGGGTTAGGGGCATTAGGACATCAAGAGAAGTGTTTTTACTTTTATTTTTTGGAGCTTGTAAATATGTTTGTGCTACATGGGAGTCTCATTGTTGGTCTAAATTAAATGCAGAGTTTTCTTTATTTTATTCCTTTCTTTTTCATCACCCTGCTTTTTGTAGAAAAAACCCCCCACCCCAGAACAGTTCCCTCACTCCAGTTGTACGGTTCTTGTCTGTGGGTAGTCCAGTTCAGCCTAGGAGACGCTTGTTTAGTCTCACTGACCTCACGGCTGCATCTCGATATGACCAACTCTAGTCTAATTCATTTGTATAGCACAAGTTATGACAGTACGCCTGTTTGAAGTAGCTTGATCTCCATATCTTCTCCACACACTTGTAGTTCTGAAGGAATAGAAACATATTTTGAAATACTTGGTGGGGGTAACATAATTTCAAAACATGACTTGAGTCAGAAGATAACGAGACAGAGCTACTCCAGCCTATTGAGATGCACCCCTTCTCTTCCTGGTACGAAATGGTTAAAGATTAATGATGTCTCTTACTGTGCCTATAAGAAGTATTGCCCTCTTGCACCTTTTTTATGTCTTACTGTTTTACATCACTGAACTACAGTGGATGGACTTAAGATTTTTTTCGGTCAAGAACCAGCAGAAAATACTGTAATGACAAAGTGGATGAGCTTTTGGCCATCACACTAAATTCTGTGTGTTAGTATAAGCCAAACACCAAAAACACACCAGCCCCATCATGAAACCTGGTGGTGGTAGCAGCATCATGCTTTGCAGAGGCTTCTCTGAGGCAGGCCCTGGACGGCTTGTGCTGGTAGAAATACTGAGAAATCCTGGTGAAATTGTACAACTATAGAGGTATATTTTACATAAAGCCAAATCTTCACAGGGATGGCTTGAAAAACAGCCACGGGAAAGTCTTGGATTAACAAAGTCTAGATCAGAATTTCTGTCAGGACTTCGTAATCGTGGTTCACTCATAGTACGAGCATGTAACATGAATGAAGTAGATCGCAAAGAATTAGTATCCAGATGTGTTTCAGGTCTATTGAAGTAGACCTATGGCTGTAACCGCTGCTAAAGGCGCCTCTATGAAGTGTTTTCTTGAAGGACATGAATGCTTATGCAGTTCATTTTGATCTCACGAGCGATCTGTAGTAATCAGATTTTTTTTTTTTCTGTTTCTTACCTCCACTACAGTAAAACATAAACGTCAAAGCGGGCTGGATACCTTTTAAAGGCACGGTATTTGCCATAACGCCTCTGAGTTGTGATCCTGGGAATCAAATAGGAGGGAAAAAGTGATTTGAAGCGATGTACTTTAACATGATCATGACATTTATGAAATGGCTGTTGTTTTGGCCATTATCTGTTGTCGAATGTGTCATCATGCTGGGGGAGAAAAGACTGCATCCTTCCCTGTGTTTTGAAAAGCAGAGAGATGAGGGGGAAAACCCATGTGATGGAACGGTGGAAATTTACAGTCTGCCGCTTTATACAAGCTCTCTTAAAACTGGTTTCATCACTTTATATGTCTTTGAGGTTTTGGTGCAACACGTCTAAATCCCTGAGATCCAATGAGCATTAATGAATCCAAAAGCGGAAGCCAGATTAAGAGTATGGGGGACCCATTGCTAAAGTTTGTCCTGTGCGTCCTGCCCCTCCATAGAAGCCAACCGATGCCTGCATAGTGACATATCAGCCCACATACAGGAGAGCAGCAGGGGGGAGTGTGATACCATTTCTAAAACCAGTCATCTCAGAGGGGAGGAAGAGTTTAAAAAAATGGAAAAGTAAATTAAAGACCATTTTACAGGATATTGTGTTGTCTGATGCTTTGTATGTCAGCCTCTCTGAACTTCAATGGTGTCATTTACCGATTAGTTCACCCAATGAACGACATCACTGTTGAAAAGAAACACTTTATTTGGCAGAAAACCAGCAGCAGTGTAATCAATACATGGCAGGTTCTTCCACTCCAGTCCCTGAAGTGATGTGGACAGTGGCACTTAGGCGCTTTTTATGTGCAAGTTTGCTCTCACACTTTGCAAAAACAAGTCTATTTATATACAGTATAATTTCTAGAAACATAGAAGCAGGATGACTTTCATTTACATTATTACATAAATGTAGGACCACAGTGATGTTCGGCAAAGCAACCTTTTCTGCGTGTATCACTCTTATCGTCTCACCAGTTCATGTTAGGACATTATTTTCCACATAAATGACCATGGAGACATTATCAGTAGTTAACTTCAAAACCCTGCTGAAAAAGAATAACAAAAAACACAGACACTAGCTGGAGGCAGCCAGCAGTGCTCTTGTCAGTGTTAGCATTTGACTGAATGTTTGGGTCGTTGTATGGACTTAAATTATTTGGTGCGACAGATTTGTCATAGAAACAAGATGTGCTCACAGCCATATCAGGCTGATCCGACCGCACACTACGTAAAAGCTGTAGTGTAAATCACTGTTAGCTGTGTTCAGAATAAAAAGATCATTTGTGTGTATAAAATTGAACTGCCTCACGGAAACACCATTCGCACCCAAGCATCAAAGTAAGGCTGTTGTTATGTAATAGCTTCACAGCAGTGCTTGGTAACAGCGAGGCTTATATGTTGAGTCTCTTCAAGGCAATGTCTGAACCGCCAGGGGTGTACTTTGTACTTCCCTCTGATTGGTCAGTGAACACTGACGCCTCAGTGATTAGCCAGCACCTGGGGTCAGAGGACGAACCGGAACCGTTGGGTCATTTGTCCTTGCTCGTCTCTGCTTCAGCTGGTGGTTCTGGTGCCGGTGGTGCTGTCAGTTGTTTCATCTGGAGATCCACTCGGGTTTTGCGGTGTTTCTGGACCAGGTTGCCCCCTGCAAACCCCAGGGCGCCCCCTCCCAGAGCAGCAGCCACCCCTGCAGCTTTGAACCCAGCCAGCAGGCCAAGTGGACCTCCTAATACACCGCCCAGCAGCGCCCCAGCAACCGGCAACACCGCCAATTTGTAGCCCACCGCCTAGAGAAGGACAGGAGGAAGAGATATGTTGTAGTTTAATTTAGCGCACACACACACACACACCTTTGGAGGCATTAAGACTTTGTGGCTTCTAGACAGTCTGCGATAGAGTTCGGATGTGTCAATCCTTTCATGATCATACATCGACCCGTGGACGGAGGACACAAACAAGCCTGCAAACGTAAATCGACACTTCCATAGCTGCATCAAAGCCTTTTCATTATCTTCGTTTAGGGTAAATCAGAGAGATGTGGCCTGTGTGTTATTACGGCTGTTATCATCAGAGTGGAAGGTGCTCTTTGCTGATGACAATTAATGACACACACACACGCGCGCGCGCACACACACACACACAGGAACACGCATTTGATTAACACTTCACCATTAAATTAATCGAGTTCAAAAGCTGGCATTGCGTGTCCCCACCCCTGTGGCAGTCGAGGGAATTTTAATTTCATCTGAGCGGAGTTAAAAGGACTCTAGGCACAGGTTGTAGAGGATGGAGGAAATGTGTGTGTTGTGTGTGTGTGTGTGTGTGTGTGTAAAGCTGTTTGACCTGATGACAGATTACAAGCTTTCAAACACGTTCAAACATCTGACATCCCTCTCATCTGCTTTATCTCTGCACACCCCCTTCGTCTAATGTGCAGCCCACTACGACTGGCAGCAGCCATGCAGAGAGGTCAGCCTTTGTTTGTTTGGGGCAAATTCAATTCAAATGAAATAGTTAAAAATAATATTTCATTATTTGAGGCATTTATTTTAGAAATGTTAAGACTGAAGTTCAGGTTGATAAATTGTAGAATTGCATGAAAAAATGGGTTTTATCTCTTATCGTCACTGGTATCATGCCATGCAGATAGTTTTGGTTTTATTTGCCAGATTTTGATAAATCAGGCTGAAATTATTAAATTAGATTACATTTATTTGGTTTTATCCAAAGTAAGTGTTTTTTTCCAAAGCATACACAAATATTGGGAGCGATGTAGGTCAGTGTCTTTCTCATGTGGGCCAGAGAAACTGAGGATCGAACCGCCAACTCTACAATTAATTACCAACCCACTCTGCCACATAATCTGATTATTGGTAATATTTTCTTCCACTTGTATTACAGTAGAGTCTCTTTCCAGAGACAACATTTTACTCTGGATAAACCACAGACTTTGCTGTGAGCGGTTGAGTCACTTCTCAATGCTCTGAGCAGCACAGAGGAAATGGAACTCACCTCACTTGTGCTTGGCTTGTGGCGGCATCAGCGTCCGCATGATTAGACATGACTAGAAGTCAGTGAGAAAATGTTCGGGTTTTTCTCGATCGTGTTCGTGCTGGTTTATTATTGTTCATTGTCGTCTTATGCCGTGGCTGAAAATGCCGTGAGCTGCAACTAGCTAGAAACATTCAACTCAGGCCAAAAACTCGAAAGTGCCTCCAATGAAATATGAGCCCAATCAGCCAGATGGTGGCACTGTAACTTTAATTTATTGAAAAGCACTAATTTCTTGGATTTAGGCTCAACACCGGAATGGGTAGAGAGCACTGCGGGACTGAGGCACATTTTTATTATAAATGAGAGATCGGTTGCAAAACATGGCTGCCATCAACCCAAAAAGAGGTGGGGCTCAGCAGGAAATTAGCCATAGCTTGTCCACACATCATAAATCTACATATCTTCAGGTCGAAGCCTTTTGAGTCTGACCTATAGGGGGCACCAAAAACAAGTAAATCAAAATGCAGAGGACAGAAGTGCCTGTTGTCAGTGGCTGTGGCCTCTCACATCTTCGCTCATAACTCAAGATGCCTTTGAGCAATCCTTCTTCATGAAAATTGGTGTGTTTGTTCAGGAATCCCATGAAAGGGGGACAAATGGCTTCTTCTGAGTACGCGATTACTGAAATGCTGCAGGCTTGAAACAAGTTTGTGACTGGTCTCGCTCCTTTCAACAGAATGAAACGAGCTGAAGTGACTTGGCTCACCTATGTATACTTTTTACAATTTAGATGAATACTGTCCAGCGCTTAGCAATTACTGGCTTTCCTCTGCATACAAGAATCACAACTCCATGTCAGGGTCTGTAATTCCAGTCTAATTACTTCACACCTCATTATGTTTCTAAAGTGTGAACATTTCTTTCCTTTCCTCTAATCGCAAACAAGACACTGAGAGTAAAGTTAGAAAATGTATTTTTTGAGAAACAATCCTTGGCAGAAAACAGCTTACACTTGGTCTGTGTGTGTGTGTGTGTGTGTGTGTGTGTGTGTGTTGTAGGTTGACAAAGATAGGTGATTCATTCTGGGTATTACAGACACAAAGTTCAACATTTCAAGTGTGTAATATGTGTGAAGGGCACTGAGCTGTCCTTCTGAGTTACACTCAGTGTGTAAGAGTGTATTGAATTGATAATGGAGGCCCGAATGCTGCTCTTGAAAAACTATTAAACAGTCATTCAAACCTCCCCTTAATGCCACACACACACACACACACACACACCCACACACACACACACGCACGCACACGCACACACACACACAAACACATATACTCTCTCTTGTCTCACCCTACCTCTCTATCACTCTTCCTCCCCTCCACTCTTCTCCATCCCTCTCCTCCCTCTATTTCCTTAATTGCAGCTTTCCTCCGTATTCGAGTGGATCAATAGGGACAAACGCTGTGGAATGGCTGGGAGGCAAAGTGCCATCGATCTCCCCCATCTCCCAAACACTACACACACACGCACACACACATCAGATCATCAGGACACACACACATACACACCTTCCCCAGGCTCTTGGTCCCCTCCTCCACGTTGGCAGCGGCTGTGTTGACGTTGTCCTCTATGCTGTCAATCTTCTCCTGCTGGGACTGATGCACAGGGGTTAGACACACACAAACACCTATTAACACACACACTCAGGATCGCACATTCACCTACATATACACACACACACACACGTGACACAGCAACCACCTGTCGTGCATTATGCTTGTTTTTTTTTTTTTTTAATCAAATTCTGCTCCACGGCCACAAGTTAACACAGGAAGGGTGTGTGTGAGTGTGTGTGGAGGCTGTGGGTATATTCAAAGGAGATTTTCACTGTGTGTGTGTGTGTGTGTGTGTGTGTGTGTGTGTGTGCGTGGCATTGTGTAGGTCTCATGAAATATTCAGAGTGGCAGCTGTCTCTCTCCATGTGAGAGCTGGATGGACACAGTGACCAAACATTAACCAGAACACTCTTCTTCTCCTCTTCTTCCTCCCCTTTCCTCAGAATCGCTTCTCCCTCTTTCACCTCCTCACTCTGGGCTCTCCACTTATTTCATGTGTTCAGCTCTGTCCGTTTTTACAGCTTTTCTGACACAAACCCTGTTCTTTTGCCATAGTTTCAAAGATTTGAAACACAGTTTTGTACCTGACGCATCCTCACATCTTCTTCTCCTCTCTCCTTTTCTGCTCTCATGTTTTCTCCCTTTCACCACGATCCACATGTTACAGCCACATGACTGGGGAAACACAAGTGACAACAGAGCTGCCACTAATCATCACTCTCCTCATCAATGAACCTGCTGATTATTTTCTGGCTAAATCATTCATTCAATAAAATATCAGAAAATAGCGAAGAGTGCCCAGATCATAATTTCCCACAGCCCAAAAGTCTTCAAATGTTCTGTTTTATTCAACCAACAGTCCAAAACCCAAAATATTCAGTTTACAGAGCAATGAATTAAAACAGAGAAAAGCAGAAAATCGCATTAGAGACGCTGGAACCATCAAACGTTCAGCATGTTTGCTTAAGAAATGATGTAAATGGGGCTATAATAATAATGATAATAATAATAATAATAATAAATCAAGAAAGAAAATGGCAAAAATGATTATTCAATTATCAAAGTGATTGCTGATTAAGTTTCTGTTGATAAATTCGAGTGTTACTGGGTTTGGGCCACATACGAGGTCCACTCAGGAGCTGCTGCCTCAAAAAAGGGACATTTTGACACCTGCGTGTGACTCGATTGAAAGCTCCATTAAATGGACCTGATGGGGAAAAAAGGTTTTAACTCCATTTGTCCAGTGTTTTCTATACATTCTCACCTCATGAAAGGCTTAAAAACTTGAAATTTCATTATCATGGAAGATGAAAGCTGGTGCCAAAATAATCTTTTCATTAACTTACTAGTTCATCTCCAAAAAAACGTATTTATCAGTTTTGCTTAACTGCACAGTTATAGTCATTTATTAGGTTAAAAAAGATGCTTTATTGCTTTTACCTTATATTGTAATGAAACAGTATCTATTTTAAAGCTATGATGGCGATCTTCAATGAAATCATGTCAAATAAATTCACCTTTTCCAACCAGCGTTTCGACACATTAGACTCTGGTAACTTGTGATTTGCGCCTACCGTTGACATGTTGCAGTGTAAATAAACAATGTCAGAAATACTTGATAATAATTTAAATGCTGTCTTTGTCCATTTTAACCAGAGTAGAAAGTAGAACCACCACAATATAGGCATATGATTGTCAATAAGCCTGGAAGACACATAAAGAAAAACATACAGATAAGAGCACAGACAAACAGCGGAACAGCTGCTAGCATGACGCACGTACAGAAACAGTCTCAACCACACACTCACACTCACTCACTATTTCCACTGAGGCTGAGCGCTGGAATATTACTCCCCTAACGGCGTCTTGCACCCTTGAGACACCACAACAACATGTCTATGCTCTTTCGGCCCCCCACCTCAAGCCTCTATCTGTTTTTTTTCACCCCATCTTTACTCTCTCTCCTTTTCACTGTTAATCTCTCCTTCACCCGGCCTCCCCGCTTCTCTCTCTCTCTCCATCCCTGAGGATAGAGTGATAATCTGAGCCGTCTGTTCTCCACCTGCTCCGATGTGTCCCTTGTTCCTCCGTCTCTCCCCCTGTGGACAACCCGCCGTCCTCCCCCAAAATCCTCCCTCGCGCCCTCATCTACTCCTCAATCTCTCCCCCGGCCTTGGTGACGGGGCCTCTGGGGCACCAGTGGTAGTCCTGAGCTGATCTGTGTAACCTCCTCTCAGAGGAGCCTTGCCAGGCAACACAAGCAGACATGGTCAAACACACACCGCTTCCTGGAAACGCTACAGGCGGCCTGCCTCTGTCACATTGTTTTCATTCGCGGGGTAGCTGTGCACACATGAAGACGGAGGGACCTATCTGTGTGAATGTGAGTGTTCGTACTCACATGGACGAGCAGAGAGAACTCCGTCACCAAACCACTCAGCTCCTTCAGATCCTGAAAAAAATGACCGTCTTCATTTCACTGTGACGCTTATCACACAAATCTGCAGCTACAAACTGTCATCGTCCGGGGCTGACAATCGCATTAACTAATGAGAGTGAATATTAATGTGCCTTGTATGTGTTACAGTAGAGCAGCTTGAAATAAGTGCGTCTGTAGGAACAGGTAGGTGGGGTCAATTGCATTAGATTATCTTGCAATAGTGATGAATAATGCATGTAACCATAGCAACGTTTAGAGCAGACCAAGGATGGAAACTATTTTCTTGCACTTTGTGTTCGGTGCATTCATTTTGATTAAACATAGGCCAGGGAAAACATTTTGACATGTTGCAGCAGGAAAAGCACAAATTCTGAATACTGAAGCGAATGACGCTGAATTACATTTAGCTGCTTCAGTTTCAGGGTTCTGGTACTGTTGATGCAGGAGGAAGAAACAGTCACTTTAACTACAGCCTCGCCTCGTATTCCAACAATATGTTGTCCAACTTGAATTTACACGCCACAAAGAAAGTTTTACTCTGAAAAAAAAAAGGATATCCAGACTGTATGTGAAGATACTGTTCAAAAGACATGCTCACCTCTTCCAGGTTGTCCCAGGACTCAGCTGCGCTCTGATCAGCAGGGATTTCTGGGAGCTGGAGCTGCATTTGGCTGCCAGACACCGGCCCCTCGTCCATGTTGTCATCGTAGGACTTGCTGGACACACAGCTGGATGGCTGAGCGACAGCTGGCGGTGGCTGAGAGACCAAGTTAGAATGCAAAAGCAGGAAGTCTTGCGCGGCGGCTGATGCCCTGTCTCTGACTGGCTTGACAAGTGCTTCCAGAGCGGCAGTGTCTTCGGCGCGGACTCGGGTGCACAGCTTCTCCATCTCTCTGATGTTAGCTCGCAACTGCTGCAAGGACACAGAGTAGAGGCGAGTTAAATCTTGCTGTCACAGCAAAAACATGCAAGATTCAGATAACATGAGAGAAGACACAGCAGAGCAAGCCATTTCAATAATATCAATGGTAACACTTAGCTCTTAATTAGCCATTACAAAGCACTTATTAATGCCTTATACTGCATGACCATATTCTATAATTTCTGTTTTCCCTCAATAACCTCCTGCTGCTTATCAATAGTAAGTAAGGATGTTGTTGTATATGAATTATGATCTTATTATCCGAACCCTAACCCTTAATAACCCTAATCCCAAGAACAAGTGCTTTATAATGACTAATAAAGAGCCAATATGCTACTAATATGCATGCTAATAAGCAACTAGTTAATGGTGAACATGTGTACCTTCAACTAAAGTGTGACCCTAACAATCTTTACTGTCATGTTATCTGGTAACATTTCAACACAGGGCACAAAATTCACAGCCAATCCTCTCATCTGCCTGTTGGAAAAAAGTGCTCAAACTGACAGGTTCAGCATCCCCGTAAACTGTTCTAGTGTTGGGAAATGTGTGTGTGCGTTGGGGTGTGGGCTTAAAAAGGTTCAGATATGAGGCTGGGGAACACAAGCCCCCCTCATCCAACCCTGCCCTGAGGGTGACAGGAGGATTACATCCCAGCCATCAGCCCTCCAGGCCGCAGCACGACCCGGGCTCAGGGGGTCGACGCACTGCCGATAACACATTCTGCTAATTACACAACATGAATAAACATACATGTATACACTTGCCCTTGTGTGCATAAAACTGAAAAACACACTGATTAACACAGAGACAGTTGGGTCAGGCACCCGTCAGCCTGCAAATTAACCGTGATGGCACGAAGCTCAAATACACAGACAGAACAACCAAACACAAACTTATTAGCAGACATACATGATAAAACTGCACTGACTCTGCTTCCCTGTGTCACAGTGTTTGCTGTAGCTGCTGCGGTAAAGGTGTGGTTACTGAGTCTGACTGTGCCTTTCTCTTGGGGGTTAGCTAGGCGCTAGGCTAGTGGGAGTAAATGTCAATCATACAGTGGGGGAAGAGACTGCAGTCAGAGTTTCTGTGAGGGGGGACAAAGGACAGATGGATAAAAAGAACTGAAGACAAACCAGCAGAAAGCTTGTTGCTTCCCTTGTTATTATCTGGCAAATACATCAGCAAATTGTGTGCATGTGCTTAACAGGCCGTGTCTGTTCTGTCAAAAAGTATTTACAACTCTGGTTAAAAAGGGACACTGTGTAAAAAAGAAATAAAACAGAATGTGATCACTTGCCAACCTTTTCTGACATATACTCAAATGAAAATTCAGAAATCAGAAAAGCCTTTATTGCCAAGTATGGTACACATACGAGGAATTTGCTTTGGTGAAGTTGGTGCATGGCACATCTAGTAAAAAATAAGTTGTTAAAGAAGTAAAAAAATATAGTAATATAAATATATATACACAAGCCTTTTTTCTCTGGAAACACAGTCTGTTTTTTCAGAAAGTCCAAGCTGAGCGTTAATGTAACGCATAGAGTTATGGCAATGTCAATGTGACAGATGAGGCAGAGGTGAAGTGTGAATAGTGTCCGGGGGGGGGGGGGTTCGGGCCTTGTTGATAAGGCTGACAGCAGACGGGAAAAAACTGTTCTTGTGGCGTGAAGTTTTGGTCCGCAGCCTCCTGCCAGAGGGGAGTGTCTCAAAGAGTTACAAACAGTACAAAGACAATATATTTAATGTTTTACCTCATTGATTTTTGCTGCTTATTGATGCAGCAACATGTTTCAAACAGGTTGGGACAGGAGCAACTAAAGACTGGGAAAGATGTGGAACGCTCCAAAAACACCTGTTTGGAACATTCCACAGGTCAACAGGTTCATTGGTAACAGGTGAGAGTATCATGATGTGGCCAAATCAGCCCCTCATCTTACTGAAAATGTACATTTTTGATGCTAGCAGTATACTCCTTCTGAGTGCTGCATTTAGACTACTCTGACAAGCACAATTTACTGAAAAAAGTCACTGAAGTGCATCTATTGAGGCAAACGTAACTCACTCACTACCCACCTCCGCGATATACCTTTCTATGATATGGAACATAAGCACACATACATACACACACACATAAACACACATCTTGAAGCAGAGAAGACCAATTCCTGCTCTGGATTAACACCATGAAGACACGGGAAAGCACTCTGCGTGTGTCCCTAAGGTTTGCAGGGTAATGGTGAGAGGATACGTGTGTGCCTGTTTGGAGTTATTTCACCTTCAGAGACATGGTGGCTTCCAGGCAACAACATCCCCTGAGGTATTTCACACCCACCATGTGAACAAGTACTTACACATACATACACACGCACACACACACACACATACACATACACATACACATACACAAGAGACAGTCTGTTTGAGGTTTGGTAACAGCTCTTTTCTTGCCCTGATTTTTAAGACAGGGAGTTAATGTAGTCCACAATCCAGCCTCTGTATGCACTATATGTGTCTGTATACGTATACACAAAGTGAACAGAACTTTGTCTGGGTAAGCCAATTCTACGTTAATAGAGTATGTCTCTGCAGTTAGACCTTTAGGTCACGTGACAGAAAATAAATTCTAATAAATTATCTAGATCACAAGTGACCAACTCCATCTGCTGAGGAAGGCTTGGCTCACTGTGCTGTGGCAGTGTTCAGGTTCTTGTGTCATGCATCAGCTCAAGAAGAGGACAGTCCTCTCCCTCACTCATATACTTAACTGGATAAACAAACCACATCACTGGCCTGCTCCTGGTTTTCACTTTTTACTTTCAAACTGGAAAAACTTGATTGCCACAAATCAGGAAATGCCACGTTTCCCCAAATCTGAGGCCCTCAATACCCAGACAAACTGAGACAAGAAATATAATAGACAATTGCAGGGTCATGCTTGTCTGGGAATTTCGAGAGGCACCGAGTCACATCATCATCCAAACAATTCTCACATTCACACACCAGGCAGGGCTCAGACTCGAATAATATAGCGAATGCCGCTGTTTTGATAGAAAAGCTGGTTAGTTACAGATGTGACGTTTACAGACTTATACCTGAACTGTTCTGCTGGCGTTGATTTGCTCCTGATGAAGGCGGTCCCATTGCTGACTATGCTGGTACTGCAAAAATAAAGGAAAAACTATCTGTTATCCATCTGTGGACTGGAAGCAAGAGGGTGCAATCATGTGCCGGGCCAGATTTTAGTCGTCACCTTCAGTATGTTATTGTGGTGTTTCTGCAGCCTCTCCAGGTCCGTGGGTAGAGCCACTTTAATGAACTTGTGGATCGGTGCCTCCAGGCGCCGCAGTGTCAGCTTGTTGCCTTCCTCTGCCATGTGTCCTGCTGACTGCCCACAGCCAACACCTCTGTGTAACTTGGACACAGCACCTGCTCAGCTTTATCTCACTGCCCCCACAGACACTGTAAATACCAGCAGAGTATGATTTTAATAAATACATAAATCAAATGAATAAACTCTGTGACACATGCGAGTCTACCCACACATCTAAAATTGGCAACTTCATAAGACCAAAAAGCATTTTTTTCTTGCCACCATCCTTTTAGTGAGAAGAGTAGCTGAAGAAATGCTTGCTGACTGTATAACATCTATGCTGAAATGATTACTCAATCAATCAGTTAGCAAACAGGAAGTGAATGAACTACTTAGATAATCTAATGTTGTCATTAATCAAACAAAAATAGACTCTCTGTTTCCGGCTTCTTAAATGTTCATGTGACTTAAAAACCTTTGGGTTTTGGATAAAACGAGCATCACCTTGAGCTCTGGGTCATATTTGAGTATTTTCTTATGTTTTCTTGAGAAACAATTAATCAGAAAAATAGTTAACAGATGAATCAGTAATGAAAAGAATGCTAATGATGAGCTTTTGTTGCAGCTCTTTATAACACTAAGTCATATACATGTTCATAGCAGTGCTTTATGATAGACCTGCTGCATGGTCAGTGAGGTTTGTATTAATGGTTATTAGAGGCTGATACAAACAAAGACCAGCCATTCTGGGCTTCTTGTAAACGTATTATACTTTAATGTTAGAGTCTAGTTTGTGGGGCAGCTGGTCACATCTCTTTCATTGTCCTCTAACGCCTGAAATGAAACTGATAAAACACACACACACACACACACACACACTGCTTCATTTAGCGCGTTAAGTAAGTCAGCTAACTGAACGGACTAGCATGGTATGAGCTGCTCAGCAGTGAAGCTAACAGCTTCGTATGCGGTTTGCTAACTTTAGACATTATTAGCCGACTCTGATTTAGCCGGAAAATCTTGTATCACTGGTCTACTGACGGCCGTCAGTACTGTGAGTTACTGATCCCGGAAGTTCGAATCTGTGAATATATTTCTAACTTCACCGCAGTCCGTCAGTCAGGTAAACGAAACGTAAAGGACATATGGCGACACTTACCGCTGAAAATACAATTCGAGAGTATAATTTAAATTCGCTAAAGACTGGTGTTGTGAGCCTCCATACTCCTGAGAAAACTAACGATGACCTACATTTGCTAATTTCAGACAATGCTTTCGGGTTGTTTCTGACACTGTTTGTAAACAACTCTCTTCCCAGTGCGTCCATGAATAGTTTCCGACCCCAACCAGCGCCCACGACACATTGAGTTCCTCCTCTTTGTGCCCCGTTAATGAAAAGTGATTAAAAAAAAAATAAATAAAAAAAATAATCCTACAGTGATGTTTCTCGTATTGAATCTATTTTATCAGGTTATTTTGTACCAGAAAGGTGTCCATAATTAATTAAAGACAGGTGAAACTAATGAATTGATCAAACTGACAGTTCATCAGAGGTACATTCACTTCGGGCCACCACTTTCTGATATCACAGTAATCAGTATATATTCAAATGTTTTGGTAATTTGGGGTTTAATGATATAATGAGTTTACACTAAGCTGTTGCAGACATGGAGTCTTAGACATGCTAATGTTTTCAGACATACTAGGATTTTTTTCACTGAATATAATATACAAACTGGCCAAAGAGTTCTGCTATGGGGACATAATGTTTGGATAAAAAGATAGCTCTGAGAGTGACTGTTAGGTCACTATGTGTGTTTACATATATTAAAATTAGTGACCTTTCAAAATGTGTCACACAGCTTGACTATCAAAATAATGTGAACATGGTCCATTTCCAGCAGTTGTAATGTATCAAAAATCCTAATCAGGTCTCAGCCACAGCATCATGAAATAACACAGATCTGATTATTTAAAGCTATAATTAACTGGTTACAGTTACAGCAAATAGTGATTTTTATTAATCTGACATCTTTGCAAAAGATTTTTTTTTAAGTCCTGTGGAAAGAAGCATTAAGTGTGATATTTTTGTCGGCATTGCGTTTGGGAGACAGACAAAGAGAGAGAGTTGGGGTTCCCCCTCCTCTACGTTGAGATTAGCCTGTGTGAGTGGGTCTATTGCATGTTTCCACTTCTCTGCTTCAGCACCTTTTACCTTTGACATTTAGGCCAACCCCCCACACACTCTTCCTTCAGCGGATGCTCCATGCGAGGGGCCACAGTGAAACACACAGTCCCCAGCTACAGGGGATTTCCCCTGGTGCTGTACACATGTTGTGTGTGTGTGTGTGTGTGTGTGTGTGTATCTGTGTGCATTTGCCTGTCTGTCCACTTCCAGGGGACTCCCAGAGTTGCAGACTGAGGGGGAAGAACAAAGCTGACAGTAAATATCTATTTAGCAAGTCATCAGAAATGTTTGGGTTTGTGTGTCTGCACCTCTGTGTTTGAGCCAGTGTGTGTGTGTGTGTGTGTGTGTGTGTGTGTGTGTGTGTGTGTGTGNTTTGTGCCAGACCAGACAGACACACACAAACGTATTCTGTATAAAATCAGCTCAAATTTGGTCTTTTGTTGACTTTTAAAAGAGTTTTAAACGCAGCAGTATTTGCATTTTTTTTTGCATGTTGTGTGTCATTTAATAAAAAAAAAAATCAAAACACAGGACTCAGTCAGGCAGAATAATCAGAACTAGTTTATGATTTCAAAGTGCTGAACAGAAAATCCAGTGAACCAAAGAGAAAGAAAAAAAATCGAACAGGAAACTCAAACCAAAGAGGGACATTGAAAAAACAGCAACTTTTTTTCTTTTTTTGTTTCTCTTCTTCAAAAAACAATGCACAACTCGTACCACAATATTTGAAAAAGCTAAAAACACTTCAAAATATTAGTTTTGTATATATATATGTATATATATATTTATATTTATATCTATATAATTTGCTTTTTTCATATTTCAAACTGCTGCCGTGAGTGTGTGAGTGGGTGTTGGAGGCCCAGGGAGATCCCCATAGAGCCGCAGTCTGAGACACAAACACAGGTCGAGCTGTTTTGACAGGCTATGGCAGCTCTTGACAGCTTAAAACACACCATGCATATGATCCTGGCTTCTCTAAGCGTACGCACAAAGACGGTATGCAGCCATGTCCTCCACACTCTCACACGGCCTCCACAATAGAAACAAATAGAAAAAGAGCATGACTGCGGAATGTTTCACCCCTGGACGTACAGCTATCTGTCGAGCACCCTCCTCTCCCCGACTCCCCGGGGAGCAGGTAGGGTGTGTGTCTGTGCTTCTAGCCCTTCTTGGGGTTTAAGTGCTTCAAAAGCCAATTTCTGTCCATGTTCATTCCTCCGTACTCCTACTCGACCTATGATTTAAAAATGAGTTAATAGAAAAAAACATACTAGAGCAAGTTCAAGTCTGGGTGACTCAGTCATCAATCGTTAGTGCACAGTACCTCCTCTGCTTTCTAAGGCCAGACGGAGTCTGTCTCTCTTTCTTTGAGCTACTGACAGTACAGGACAAGTCTTTGTATTAAAATAATTTAGAGTTTGAAATTAAACCGTTCCTTCTCCGCCTCTTCCTTTTGTGGTGAGATAGCACTTAAGAAATTGCACTTGGAATCAAGAGCCCAACTCAACAGCTACTTCCATGTGTTTATGAAATATCTGTGTCCTGCTTTGAGATGTTGCTGCGTGTCTGCGCTGACGCTGTCTGACCTCTGACATTTCAGTACATTTCAGTATGAAAATGCCGCCCTTCCTTCTCTCAGCAGGAGGAACTAGAATGCACAGCGACTTGTGTGTCACTGGGACATCTCTCAAAACGTTTGATCACACTGACACCTCCCCTTCCCTCTTTGCTAAAAAGAAGTCCTCAGCCTGGCCGGGCCAAAACACAGATAGACAGTGCTCATAAACCTTGGTGTTCTTTCTTTTTCGCTGGATGAGCTGCCATCCAGACGGAGAGAGGACAGTAAAAAGTCACTTTTCCGTCGTCCATCTCAGCCTCGTCATTGTCCCCCACATGAGAAAAACAGGTGGTTCAAATAAAAAGTGGTAAAGCGTTTGAGCAATTGTCTTTTATACTGATGAAAAGCATTTAGTTGGTTGTCCATTTGAGTGAAAAGCATTTGATTGGCTCTCTCTGCCCTGCATCAGTCAGAGGGGAGTGAGTCTCTCTTCTGGGTGTATGTGCGTGCTCCTTGTGGGGGGAAAGGCCTGAACAGGACGTGACGTGGGTTTTTCTCTGCTTTGTCAGCCTGGGCCATCAGTAGGGCAGAGTGTCCAGGAACCTGTCAATCAATGGAGGGGGCGGTACCAGGTCCTCCAGCTTCAGGTAGAAGATTCGTTGAAGGCCCTGGGTCCTCTGGGAACGGAGCTCTGCCCTTAAACCCAGAATACGACTCAGAGGTGGCGCAGCCTTGGACGAGGAGGAAGAAGGTCCGCAACCCAGGTGGTCTCTGAGGCAACAAATCACTTTATTCTGCAGCTCCTCAACCCGCTTTGAATCCTTCAGACCTGGGACTTGCTCTATGGATAGACAGACGGCAAGAGATGTTAGGAGAATAATTCATTAAATGCAAGAAATTATGTCTGTGGAAAACGAAATACACACACGCACATACATCAGAGCTCATTCAGCTGAAAGAGCATTAGCTACATCTTCTTTTATATTGAATTCCACCTCATTACCCTGTATGGCTAATGTTCTTAACAGGCCTTAACCCATCTCACTCACTACAGATCAATACGCAGTCTAACCTAATAAGCCCCCTGCACATTGTGTACTCTCTCACACACAATTTATACACACACACACACACACACACACACACACACACAAACACAAATAGTCCCTGCAATTTAAGACATTGACAGAAACAAAAGTGCTCAACAATTAGCTGATTATTCTGCCCTGTGAGCAGCCAAATGAAATTAGAAGCACACACGCACAGACACACACACACTCACACACTGCTGCCCATAGCAACTCCAGTGGCACCCGTACCAGGCTTAATGTGACACTAACTCATTCTGCGGAGAACAGGGTGTCCAGCCCCACACACACACACACACACACACACACACACACACACAAGCACGCACGCACGCACGCATGCACAGAGACACATACACCAGCCAGTCTGTGCTGCAGGGAGGCTGTCGCTAAGACCAGTCTCACTTTGAGGTATCCATTATCTGAAGCTTATTTATTGTTTGTTTATGTGACTCTTTTGTTTGTTCTGTGTTTGTGGCTGCAGAGTCACTCCAGCCCTCCTTTCGCCTCGGCTTTCAGACCCTTCACACACTCCTGCTTCCCTCTCTCTCCGCTCTCCCTAGCCCTTCTTTCTCTATGTGTGCGAGCTCCTGGGGAGAGATCGATGACTGCCTTTCTGCACAGGCCACTCTGAAGCGGTCGATCGCCTGGTGGCTCTGGCGGCACTGCCGTGGCAGTGCGCTGTGTGCTTTGCCGAGGTGGCAGAGCGCCACTGAGAACAGCGCAGACGCCATTCCAGAGCTGTGCTCCACGGTGGGCTGGTCGATCAGGCACAGAGTTAAGTGCTCCCCCAGAGAGTGAGGATGGGGTTGGAGGGCTTAGATGAAGGAAGAGAAGGTGGAGGAAGAGGAGAAGGAGGTGGCTGGGGGCAGGGTGAGGTAAGGAAGCTAAGCGTAGGGGGGAAGGATGTTTTACACATTACGCATTTATATACAGTTTCTGACTCTGACGTGCAAAAAAGATATTTGAACACTTAATTGTACAGGTGCCCTTCATCACCTTGGGCTACATTTGTGATTGACTGTTTCTAATTCATTTTTAATGTACTCTACTGGCAACTAAACTCTTCCTCTTCTGTTGGGTCTCAGATGTGTGTTCACAGAGAAAGCTGCGACTCTCCCTCTATTTTTCACAGATGCAGGCTGATTAGAGGGCCAGGTGTGTGGCAGGTGCAGCAGGTGCTTCTGGGTATCGGGTTCTTGTTTCAGGTAGAGATGTGTGAGAACACGCATGCACATGTGTGTCTTTGCGCGTATGTGTGACGTTAGTGGATGTATCCACCTGATCACTGTCACATTGAATCACCCACCAGCAAAGCTCTGGACAAAGGAAGGAAGGTGTGTGTGTGTGTGTGTGTGTGTGTGTGTGTGTGTGTGTGTGTGTGTGTGTGTGTGTGTGTGTATCCGTATATTTCTGTGAAAGCAGCTGACTTTAAAAACAGGCAGCTATTTTTATTCATATCACACAAGCTGTATCTGCTCATTTTATTTTCTCCTGATCTTGATTTTGAATCTGACGTTTTTGGGTTTTTACCTGTGAGCAGTACGAGGGCGGCCAGGCAGGCGAAGGCAGAGGCGTCCAGGTTTAGGCTCTGGAGGTGGGTGGAGAAGTCCCGGATGGAGTCCAGCCATTCTCCAAACCCACGAAGGCACTGGAACCTGTGCAGCACCAAGCCGTTACAGAACACTAGTTTATCCTCTGACAGCATCGACCTGTGACACAGAGAGAAGAAGAGAGGAAGACTCTGGTTAGACCTCTCTTGCAATGAAACGCTGCATTTTTCCCTCATTTATTGTAAATATGGCTTGAGATACTGGGGCAAGGAAACAATTACAATAAAAAACTATGAGAAAACCTGGCAGTATGCGCACTCACGCAGAAACGGGACACACATCAAACACAGGCATGCAGTTCATTAAGGTTGTGTTTTCCAAATTATAGCATTTTAAAACATTCCTGTGTTTCCTTTTGGCTGGGTGGGGTGAAGGGTTAGGGCAGAGGGCTGCTCGATGTGTGTGTGTATTTGCAGATACAGTAGGTAAACGGTTATGGCTTTAATGTGCACAGGCTGCGGCGTGCAGTGGAAACACAAAGCTTTAATGAGGAAATGAAAAGACTTCTCAGATGTATTTAGCCATCGGTTACTCACGACACACAACATCCCACTCTTTTACCATCGAGCAGAGAGGAAAAGAGAACAAGGGAGGGGAGGGCTATGACTAGTCTTTCTTAAAGAAGAGCGTGGTTTTCTTCAGAGAGCCGGTAAAAAGGTTTAGTTGTTAGATCTCAAGAGGGCAACAAAGGGGTTGTAAGGAAGAGAGATGGAAGATCAGAACAAGGGCAGAGAGTGTGTGAACAAAGAGAGAGAGGGAGGGAGCCTCAAATTACACCCTGCACAAACACTGGTTAAGCAGTTATGAGGAGGGGAAGAAATACCATTTATGTCCAATTATCCTTACTACGATTTAAAAGAGGTATTCCACCCACCCTCAGCAGACCACGTGCAAACAGATACTCGCACATCACCAGCTCTGTCAGTCATACATTAAACATGCCTTTCCATTCTTATATGCACAAACACAAAAAATGATCACAACTAGCCATCAAGGCGAAAATGGTCATCCATGAGCTGGAGATAGGGGGAAAGAAGTGAGAGTAGAGTTGCGGTGCTAAATAATAGGCAGGGATGGATGCAGGTTTAGGGAGAGGGTGGAAGTGGCTGTCTTGACTTGTTATATAGTTTGATGGTTTGATCGTGGTTTGACCCCTGGAACTCTGACGTTTCCTTTAAATCCCCTTTAATGGCTTCATTGTTTAATGCAAACTACAGAGTTTGAAAGTTATGGTATATTCTGGTTCTGCTCATTGCTTTAGTGTGGTTATATTTTTATAACCCAAACCCAGTATGACACTGCTTTTATGGCTGTATCATTATTTTTAATGTAAAACTCTTAGATGTGTTTTGCATATTTTTTTAACAAATTCCCTTTAAATGTAGCATCAAATAGCGTGCACATTTCTAAAAAAAAAGGCTTTTTTGTTTGTAAACAATGCTTTTTGATACAATGGGTTTCAATGATGAACTGACAGAGAGATGGGAGATTAAGTCTTATAATATAATACATACAAACTGGACAGACAAGCAGCCAGGCAGATGCACAAACACACACGCGCGCACACACACACACACACACACACACACAGCTGGATGTGTGCCACACATTCCATTCACCCCTGACTACACAGTCACCACGGCAATCAACCAATAACCACAGAAACTGTTTGGTAACGGGGTGCTTACAGCAATGCCGGCCCAGAAGAGCGGAGCAAATTTACTCTCCACACACTGAGCACACACAGACACATATACACACACACACACACACAAACATACAGATATACGCATGTGCAGGGGTCTACAAGGCATCTGAGTTCAACACAGGGTCACTGCAGGGCTGCGTCAACAATGAGACGTGAGTGTGGACCGCATCCTTTGCTCTCACGAAAGCGCAAAATAAGACAGTGCTGTGTTTGTGTGTGTTTTCCTCTGTGCCGTGGGAGTTTGGCTGATGGAAAGATGAGCAGTGTGTGTGAGCATGTGTGTGTTTGATAGAGGTCCCTATGAGTCCAACGTGTAGCGTGAGTCAGAGTCCCAGCCTGATCCCCCTCCTGCTGGGACTGTGATGCCACCACCCAATCCTCTACCCACCCTGCACCTGGACCTACACTGGGAGGAGGAGAGAAAGTTGGGATTCTACATCATCAGTGTGCGTGAGGGTGTGTGTGAGTAAGTGTGCTTGTGTGTGTGACTGTGTTGGTTTTCTGCCCTAGACGACAGCATAGACAAAAGGATGAGCTTGTAGCCCACCCCCGCCCGCTCCTCCTCCCCATAAATTTAACCAGCCACATGCCTTACAAGAGCAGACTGGTAACCCGGGGCAATTTTGAGGCAAAGATGGGCAGGGGCAGTCATAATGGCACTGCAGGTATCCATGAGTAAGACACACATTTGGTCACACACACATCACTGGATGCATGCGGTAAATGAAGCTGATTCCCGTTTTATTTCAGTCAGCTGAACTGAATATGTATTTCCTTCCCTCACAGCCCTTTCCAGTTTCTCAGCTGACTAGCTTTTAGATGGAATTGATCTCGTCAATTCACAGCTCTCAATGCTAGCACAGTTTTAGCCCGCGGAACACACACAGAGCTCTCTGTGCGTCAGATATCAGACAAGCGGAGCGGAACTCTGTGGGTGTAGCTGCTGTCATAGCTACAGACTCCATTCATAATTTGGTTCATATGGCGATTACTCAACTGCCCTCCTCCTACTCTGGAGATACACCAACACAGCAGCTCACAGCTTTGCCAGCACAGCTACACACTGTACTGTAATGGTAAAGGATACTAACTGCCTGATGTGACGTGAGATGCCAAATGAGTTGTCGCCAAAGTTGTAGGCATGTGATATTTTAGATGTGTGCATATGGATGAAGACTTGTTCAAGAGTTTCATAAGTGGATCTCCACGTGTTGAGGTTCTCATCCATCTGCTGTTTGTTCTGGTACAAACCAGACTGCTTCTCCCCCTCCTCACCTGTGAGCCAATCGCAGGACAAACAGCTCCAGGAAGGCAGAGTCTATGAGCAGGTTCTGATCATCACGCTGAAGCTCGGAGAACCCGGGAAGCCGGTCAGCCCAGCATCGCGTGGTCTCCATTGAGATAGTGAGCAGCCTGTAGAAGAGCTGGATGTGGTCGGCATCTGAAGAGGAGGTGGGAGGGTCGGCAGCACTGAACTGTGGAGGAAGACAGAGATAAACTGAATGAACTTCCAGACAAGCCATATTTCTCACTGAGCACGTGCATTTGTCCAACTAAAATGACAACTGTGGGGTTGGGGGGTACCTGGCTGTAGTCGGGGTCACGGGGTGTGCAGTGGGAGTAAGCCCGAAGCAGAGCGGAGAGCAGGCTGAGGGGTGGAGAAGGAGGAGACGCTTCCGTCTGCAGGGGGCTCTTTGGTTTGGAAGGCAGACGGCCTCTGCGCCCCTTCAAACTATCAGTACGTACCACTGTGAACCAGAGAAAGAGAATTATTAGAGAGTAATTAGGAAACGGTTATTCAGTTGAATCTGATGTTTACACACGCACAAAGAACTTCTATTCTCTAACTGATTGTTATCAGTATTTTATAGTTGTGAATTATGACTGAAAGGAGGCTCTTTCCACAGGAGCTCTCCAACATTCCCACATTCCCTACACAGGAGGCTACCAGCCAGCAGATGGCAGTGGAACTGTTCTACAGGCTGCAGACATGGTAGCGGCATATGGAAGTGTGTGTAGTGCGGGGACCTTGTTTGCGTTAATGTGGGTATGTGTATGTGTGTGAGGCAGGTGAGAAACCTCAGGGAAATGAGGGCAGTATGAGCACCACGCTACACATCAGCAAAACGTGCAGCAGCAGTCAGTTATAGCGCGGTGACACACATGGAAGATAGAAAGTGTGTCTCTCTTTGTGTTTAAAAGGGGACAGGTGAGGTGTATTTTCTATTTCCTTCCTCCAGCAGACAGAGGACAAATTACTGCTCCATGGATGTGTAGCATGCTGCCATGGGTCATTACCGGCCTGTTGAACCCTGATTGCAGAGACAAACTTTGACATCGTGGACCGGAGGTCAGGTTTGTGTTGCACCATCCTCAGGTGCACTTGCCTGCCTGTTTAGTAACTTTTCAGGTGTGTGGTCACTTCGTTTCTCTTACCTTCCTTCACCATGCCAACACTCAGGCACTTCTGAAAGCGGCAGTACTGGCAGCGGTTGCGTCTCCTCTTGTCCACAGGACAGTTCTTACTGGCCAGACACACATACTTGGCGTTTTTCTGCACGGTGCGCTGGGAAGAGAGGAAACAGGCATTCCGATAATCAGCCTCCAAACACAATCAACCACCTAATATTTGATTTGTTTAATTCAATTTCTGTTTTTTTTTCTTCCCCATCAAAGAATGAAAGCAGAAGCTCGCAGGTCAGATTTTAATTACGCGCTGAAAGGCGGCGGTGACATCAGTATAATTAGATAAAATTAATTTTCCAACAAGCCTCGCCTGCAGGAGGGACAATTTTATTAGCGCCAGAGCCGACAATGGGGACCGAGCGCGTGGCGTGCTGAGGCGGGTCCCGCGAGACAGGAGGACAGCGGCCGCAAGAGCTGCCTGATCAGATTTTTTGTGAAGCTCGCGGGTCAGCTCGTGGCACCTCCGGGGCCTCGCGCATCGCGCCTCTCTCAATGGGCCCCGCGAGAGCTGTTTTCTCCTCGGCTGACTCGTGCGATTATTACTGACCTTATTAAAATGAAATCAGAAACGGGCCACGTGGGGGGCGGGTGCGCTCGCCGCGTGAATGAAAGACAATAATAACAGAGACTGACAGCGAATGCCTATACGCACTCGGTCGCGCGCGCACGAATGGGCAGTGCTTTTAGACCGGATGCATTTGTATTTATAAAGACAATGTCAATTGCCGTCAAGGTAGAAAAGTGCTCTAATAACTCCACGAAAACTTCTTCGTTTACTACAGTACGATAGCATGTAGGATAAACTTAGTTTAAGTAAGGACTTAGGTAAATATTCTTAATATAAACAAACCACAAATCTATTCTATCAGTGCCTGTGTAACTCCTGGGTAGAACGGGCATGCTGTCAATCTTTAAGGCATCTTTGACAGAAGGATTTAAACTCTGCGGCAGACCTTTGCTTGGGGTGTAAATCTATTAAAGCGAAACAATTACATTCGCCAAAAAAAGTTGCAATTACACTATAATTATTGTTATTTGCAAAGTTTTCACACTTAACACGCTGTCAAGCTGTGACTAGCCTACTAGTCCACTCAGACAAGACAACACCAGAACAAACTGAAAATTAAAGTAACGGAACACACGGGAAGTGTCGCGGCTTCTCCTCTCCTTCAACGCCTCTAAAACACATCAAAACAAATAAATCCAATTAGGAACCCCTCGCGCCACACATGCCCATGCCCCCGGGAGACCAATAACACACCAATTATTCCATATGCTCAGGCGCGAGTGCGGAACTGGCGCGTAATGGGCGCCAGCGCCGGATGAGAGTGGTTGCCATGGCACCGCAGATCGCTGTGAGTGTCTCCCTGTCATCCCTTCAATGGTCAGTGACCCGTGAGCGCGCGGATAAGTTAGCTATGGTCATTAATGTGGTTGAGAAAAAACAGCATCCGTTTAGTGGGAGTCCAAAGCTGGATGACGCACTTTTATTTACACCTCGACAACTCTGCACCGAGCCCAGCACAAAGTTGAACTTTTTGTGTGGAGTGATACTTTTGGATTTTAACTGTGATTTTTTTTCCTCTTCAATTTCATATTTCGGAATAAGACCCTATGTTTTTCTTACAGCATCTTGGGGGTTTAGGTGGAAACGGTGTAAGCTCAGTTGACTCTGGTGGGTGGTTGAGGGGGGAGTTCTTCCCCTCAGTGACCTCGGGGCCTAATTTATAAGATAGCTGGTTCCAATAAAAGCCTGACTTTGAAATGATCAATTAAGGCTCTGATAAATTAAGCTCTCATGAGTGAGTGCCGGCCTGTCTCCTGTCTCTCTCCACTGCTATGTGTATGCATGTGTGTGTGTGTGTGAGTGAGTGTGTGCATGGGTGGGGGCGGTAGCTCTTGTGACTTTGCTTTCCAATAAGCAGTGTGGAGCATGACTGGCTCAGCAGACACTACATATCAGAGCTAATGCTGCGTAACTAACTGGTCTCTGATACTCATCAATAGGATGCCTCCCTATGTGTGCAGGTGAACACACACACACACACACACACACACACACACACACACACACAGATTGAATTATCTCAATATGATTATCCAGTCTGTAGATCCTTTTTGTGGTCTGTACATTCCCTACCTATTTAGGGAATCCTTTAAAAAGTGTTTGTGTAAGAGCAGATGCATGAGAGAGGTTCTAGTTCTAGTTTAATTAATCTAATCAGTCTTGTAATTTATCACAATGTTAGTGGCTGAATTTCACAATGAGGTCAAAAAATGACAAACGTAAAATTCTGCTGATATCAGAGGCTGAAAATTGAGGGTTTGTGTGGTAAACGTCAAGAGTCAGGATCGAGGATTGAGTTATATGCATGAAAAGGACATTCACAAATGAACACACGCGTACAGAAGCTCACATGCTGCGGGTGTTATGGGGGCTGGATGGAGGCATGCAGGGGCAGATTCTTGACATGTAACATGTGCTAATAGCCTTGGCTTAATTTAAAAGCCTTTAGGGACTTTGTTCCTCCTTCTCCTCCCTCTGTGTCCTCTATCCCCACGTCTCCTCTGCTACTTTTTCAGAGGCAATCAAACCTCTCTCTCTCTGTCTGTAGAGAAAGCACTAGTTTGTAGTAAAAAAACAAACAAACAAAAAAAACAAACAAAACATATGTGTAGGTATCTGTGAGCTGATTTCCTAATTTTCTTTATGGAAATTACTTAACTTTGATAACTTGAGTCAAATGCTACGGCATACACATGCACACAAATAGGTCTGTTTGCACATGCGTGGGTGTTTATCTTTTTTTCCCGAATGAAAGAAATGAACAACTTATATCTATCATTTGTGCATTTAAGTGATCATGTCCTGTGTATGTTACCATCCAGCTTGTCTTTCACCACCAGACTGCTACCTCACAACCATTCTATGACTTGCATGCTGTGCAAGTAGTGGAAAATAAGAATGGTGTGCAATGACCTGATCTGTGTATTTTCACTGATTAAAGCACAAGCTAAAGTAACTCACTGGGCAGGACAGTGGGTGCATAAAAACAGGACACGTTTTAATGTTATTTTTTGCTTCTATCATAATGTTTGCATTATACTAACGGCTGAGATTTTTAATTTTAAAAATCCTAATTCTGAATAGGTTCAGTGAATTAATGGAAACCAGTGAATGAACTGCATTACTCTGCCAAAATAAACACAGGAAAAACGAACCACTTTAAGAGGCTAAAATTAATTCACACTGAAAATGTGTTTCAAATTGCTCTAATGAAATAACAATAATTTACAGCAAGCCTCTAGTATGGTTTAATGTGTAATAAGTATTCAGGGATAATTAAATATAATCAGGAAAATATTTTTTAGGGGACAATAAAACCATCAGGGTAATGGACATAATGTGCCCAATAATGTGAAAAAGAGCAAGTGTGTGAAAGCCATGTTTCAGTCTTTGCTGCTACATCCTGGATTCAGCGCGTAACAGACTGAGAAATGTGTACATGCTACTGTATGAATATGTGGTTATGCGCATATGTTGTGTTTCCATGGCTGGTTGCATCTGCATGTGTGTGTAAAGGAAACATAGTGAGGTTTGACAGGTTGTGCGGCTGCTGAACGCTGCAGCGAGCAGACAGCCCGCGGCCTGCTGCCACCAGACGCTGCTTTCATTAATTACTAAATAAAAACAAATTGTGAAACTAATTGAAAAGAAGGATAATTCATTTCCACCTACCAGAGGCATTATTCAATTACCTCTGTGTTTGCACCCTCCTTCTTGCTGTCTCTTAATTTCACTCTCTTGTCTCATGCGAGCAATAGAATGCTTAACAAGTGTGCCGGAAAATGTTATAATTCAGAGACTGCAAAGAAATGACCTCAGTGTCACGGAGTGTGGGCTCACTGTCATTTGAGCGAAGTATTTTATCACATGCACATGTCAGAGAAGTTTGTTGTCATGTCTATATTGTGTTTTATGACTCGCACAAGGGAAAATGAAAAATCTGTCTGACTAAAAAACATCTCTTGGTGATGTTAAAGTGAGAGTTGTGTGTGTGACCACGTGTGCGGTAACATGAGATGTGAGACAGCGAGTTGAGAAGTGTTGGATTGAATCATTTGACGGACCAAATCTCACTCTGACTCATATCGTCCTGAGTATTATGTCAGTGAATTGTGGTCAATTTTGTGGCCACTGATTCACAACAAACACGCTAAGAGGAAACTTAAATTTCAAGGATTCCTTCTCCACCAGATTCCTGCTGCACTTTCTCTCTGCGTGGCTAGACATCAAGCATGGAGGGCAATTTTCATCCTGTGTTTTCATGTAACAGAAGCAATCACACACACGCACACTCACGCACAGAGCAGGCATACACACACTTTGCCCACTTGGTTGCTGGGAGAGACAACCCCTGTGGGTGTGTTGTGTTTTCATAATGACTCTAAAGACGATTTAGAGAGTGCTGAGAAGGGTGCAGAGTGGGAGCGAGGCGAATGCAACAAAATAGTTTCAAAAAAAGTACGTCAGTCAGTTTGCAGCTTGTTCACAAATACTGGGTGATATTTTTTTGGTGAAATGTCAGTTATGTATGTGAGTGTGTGCATCTGGTGGAAGAAGTACTCAGATCCATTACTTAAGTACCAAAGGCTCCCAAGATAAATCTGAGGGCTTGTGAGATGATTAATGGGAGAGGAGAGAAGAAAAAATCTGCCATACATTTCTATGTCTTTGATTTTTTTGTGAAATATTGGATGATTTAACAATAAACTTTAGGCATCAAACTGTTTTTGACTCATAGGTATCTAAAACATGAAAAAGGGCCCAGACACTGCTTTTTGTAAGCCACACAAGTCAAGAGGAGTGGGTAATTTTAAAGACTTCTAAGAATATAAAGAAGAGGCAGAAGTGGACCATGTCTTATTAGAAACCACAGTTACTCCAAAAAAGGAAAGAGGCCTCGCTACTGAATCAAGCATTGTTGATGGTTTTAAAGTGAAACTAAAAGCTTGAAAGTGCAACAATGCCTAATTTTTTTGGACACTTGATTTATTGGCCCTCAAGGGTATTTACCTTGAAGAAGCCCTTGCAGCCCTCACAAGTGCGTACGCCGTAGTGCTGGCAGGCAGCATTGTCTCCACACACTGCACATGTGCCCTCTCCTTGGGGTCCACGTGGGGGAGGCGACGGCAGGCTGTCTCCTAGTAAGGGGCCACAGGATCCAAGAGCCAGGGACCGGAAGGCAAGGCTGCTGCCCCCGGCCCCGCGGTGGAGCTGGTACATTGGCTGCTCCAGGGACGGACCATGATGATGGGAGACCGAGGATGAGGAGGAGGAGGAAGAGGAGGAAGTGCGAACCAGTCCTCCACCCAGACTCTCATAGCCACCGACGCTGCCACCACTGTGGGGCGGTGAGTGCTGGTAGAAATGTGGAAAGCGGGGCGACTTGAGGGGACCCGCATCCAAGCCAGAGCTTAGAGAGTGGGTGTGTGACGGAGGAGCCAGGTGCTCCTCCCACAGGAAAGAGGTGCCAGGCTGGGGCGGCAGGGATGGGGTGGTGGGAGTGGAGGGGGGTGACTGTTTAAAGTACATGGTGGAGGAGGACATGGCCTCCAGTGGCGGAGCAGTTGGGTAGCTTTCCTCTTCCTTTTTGATGGTGGGCCTGTGCGGAGGCATCTGGTAGAGGCAGGAGGACTTGGGCTCGTAGCTCCCCTCTACAAAGACATTGAAGCTGGGGAGGGAGGTGGTTGCAGCGGCGGCAGAGATCTCACCACCACCCAGGTCCAGCTTGGTGTAGTCAGGGGTCATGAGGTCAGAGCTGTAGCTGTCGCCCTGGTAACTGAAGGACTGACCAGAGTAGGCTGAGCCTGGAGGGGCGGGCCCGTACTGAGCCTGCACACAGGGCATGTCTGCCGGGGAGACAGAGCACACACGTAGGTTAGAGCTGCGTGGCACATCAGACCACATGCATTCTAAAAACTTTTCATTCACAAAGCATTTTTAGGGTGTTAGTAGAGTACAGCTGCATGGCAACAATCATTAGTGAGTGAGGAAAGTTTAATGACATTGAATCAAACACTGATTTAAACAGAAGAGCAGGATTTTGCCCACAGAAGCGCCATATAGGAACAACCCTTCAGTAAATCTGCAGGATACAGGCAGACTCGGCTGGAGGCACATGCACATAAGGGTAGTGCAAAACAGGTTCAACAATTGAACAGTGGATGACTAAAAATTTCTGCACAGCTCTATTGGAACAGACAGTTTTTTCAGCTCTTGAGTTGTCAGAAATTTCGCAATGTTACAAAGGTTTTCTGAATGCACCTTTCAAGAAATGTGACAAAACGTGCACAAATCTTTCCATTTGCTCAATTTCCTGCTTTAACACTTCTTGCACTCCACTGAATAACTAGAGTAGAAATATCTGGAGCACGCACACACACACACAACCCCAGACCCTGCTGATTCTCCCACGGTTAGTTCAGCTTAAGAAGCTGCAGTTCATCAGCACGCAATTCTGAGGCAAAAGCAGTCAAAGCAAAGATCCAATCCACACTAAATACTGAAATACTGCGTGTGTGTGTGTGCAGGGCTTGTGTGTGTGTATGTGGGGGTGTACTCTGGTTAGTCAGATGGCAAAGCAGATGAGTTAACATTAAATAATAATGGAACCCCATGGTGGTGCTGGATACTTGCTGCACAACCCACACACACACACACACACACACACACACACACACACACACACACACACACACACACACACACACACACACACAGATATTTCCTCTAACTGCTGCAGACGCCACTTGGTATGTCTTGAGTTTTCCCCTTGATTTAATTCTGTCAGTCACAGCAACAGGCCACCACCTCATCATCTGTGCGTGTACACTGTATATATGGTCTCCTCTTACGTAATACACTCCACCTGCGTTTGCGTGCGTGCTCCTGACCGTGCACGTGTGTGTGTGTGTGTGTGTGTGTGTGTGTGTGTGTGTGTGTGT
>JBBMOE010000005.1:929148-970026 GCA_037975065.1 Chaetodon trifasciatus | reverse complement strand
CTCTCTCTCTCTCTCTCTCTCTCTCTCTCTCTCTCTCTCTCTCTCTCTCTCTGTCTTTGCCGGACCCTCTGGGATACGGTCATGTCGAGAGACCACTCGATCCCCCATATGCATCTCAATACTTTGTGTTGACAAGCCACAGTCCCCATAAACGACTCTCAGGGCTACAGGCACCTGCAGCCTGCTGTCGTCTCTTATCTTTGTGTCAACAGATCAAACTCGTCCGTTTGGTGTTTGATAGAACAGCCACTTTTCTGCAAACCCTGAACTTACAGATCAGTTCTTGGGGGAAATATTGGACCTCTCTGAACTCCTTTGATGATTCATAGCTCAGGATATGGCTTTTTAACAAATTTAATGCCTCACAGAGGCTTCAAATATGTTCAAGTAAAGAAAAAAGACAAACCAGAGTAAACAAACAAGTCAGGCTGTGTAACATCTATTTGATTAGGGTTGATTTGGAACAGTTAAGCCATTATTCAATTCTGTGTGGAGCCATTGGAGTGCAGAAAAAAGCCTTTACGCCTATAAACACTAGTTGGTTATAGCAGCAGCAGAAATAAGATATTCTTTGATACAAGCTAACAAAGCCTCATTCTTACATAAACTTGTGAAGTTATTGTGCGTAGATGCGCTCTCATCACAGCCTTTGTGGAGGGTTAAAAGAGTGAAAATTAAGTGCCACGTTTACTTATGAAAAAACAAACAAACAGATTTTCTGCAAAGTGAGACATTCAGTCTTTTTTTTGCTTAACGGATCCCCTCTCGCTTTCTTCTCAGGCCGATCCGGTCGGTGGGGCTCTGGCCCTACGCGCACCGGTAACCAAGAGAACGACATGAGAGCTGCAAAGCACGCGCCCCGGAGCGCCGGTAGCCCCCGGTAGCCCCTCGCACCAATAACCCCGGACAGCGCGAGGCTTCCAGCAAACAGAGACAGAGAAAAGAGAGGACATAAAGGAGAGCCCAGAGAAATATATGAGTACTGTAAATCAGCCCTGAGAGGAAGACTGTCAGAAGTGCCCGCGTGCGCGGCTGCGTGCGTGCGTAAACCTGAGTGTGTGAAAATAAGAAAGGTAAAATCAGCAAGTTGCTCAAGAGGGCTACCTTAACTGAGCAGTAGTTTCTTAACATATATGACATATAGGCCAAAGTCTTGGCAGCCGCTACAGAATATATTTTCTGTGTTTGGCGTCAGATGTTTCTAACAATTATTTCATAGAGGGCTTCAGAAATTTGATGTGGCTTTATGGTGAATGGCTGAGGGTGTTTTTCCTGCGATCAATGGGAGGAGAGGCCGTGTCCTCACAGAGACAGTAGTGAGACCGCTGACATTTACGATTGGCCACCAGTCAGGCGACAGCTCAGACTATATGACTCTTTGGAAAACAACTATCACCTATTTTTGTGGAGCTTTAATCCTGAAATGTAAACCAGGGTTAATAATCAGATTTGCTGCACAGGCTCAATTTGTCAACAATATACTGTAGTAGCCATGGACTTGCTATCAGTAACATGTCGTATAAACACAAATACATCCATCACCCCTCAAACTCACTCAAAAGCAGCACACCGTGTAAATCTTATAATTCACTCATTAACAGCACAACCTCCCCAGAAAATCCTACATTATGAGAAAAAAAACAAGGCACATGGCATGAAATCAAAGAGCTTTAACTCTCCTCTCTCTCAGCTCCAGCCTGAATGTAGGTTAGACTCCTCTCAGACCATTAGTGCGTCTGACTCCACTACTCATTGTGTGAGTGAGAGGCATCTCATTTCCATGACAACCAGAAAGGATATGATACCTTCCCAGTGCAAATTAAATACGAATTCAGCTTCATTTGCTCTCGGAGGCACCGCACACACCGACGATAACACGAGCAGCTGTACGCGCTCTGGAGCTCGACAATATCAACAGGTTAGACGCGCAAAGTTGGACAAGCCTGACACAGATGAGGATATTTGACTATAAATCCAGCACGATGTAAGACTTAGGTAATATGAACATGCACACGCGCAGCTGAGGGTTAATATGTTTTGGCTCTGTGTGATAATCTACGCTATAAGTACGCTATACGGAAGAATGCAGGCACTCATTCATTCAGTGTACTTACTGGTTTGCTGTAGAGGTTCCGTCTTTACATGTGGTTATAACCTCGCATGAAGTATCCTATTTCCATCCAGAATAATCACCAAGAGTCGAGGTAATGAAGAGAAAAATGTAAAAAAATTAAAATAAATAAAAATAAAAATCAACAACCAAAAACCAAAAAAACCCGCTCAGTAATATTGCAGAGAAGCGGGATGCATCGGCGACAAAAAGTTTCTTGTTCTTCTTTTGACTTTTCTAAAGCACACCAGAGCAGTAAAAAGTGAAAAAATTAAAAACTCCCGGGTATAAGGAGTGTGTCTGCGTCCGCTCCCCGTGAGCTGCGTGTGTCAGTGCTGATGAGGTGCTTTGCAAAGTGTGGAGTTGTAACGCGGGTTTGTTTATGTGCGCCGTCTGAGGGGAGAAAGTCAAACAGTGCATTTAAGTGGGTTCTTCCTCCACATAGACGGCTGGTATGCGCTACGTCAATGTGACGCCATGGGAGAGGTGACGTCACTCAAACTAGAGCTCCCTCTCTCTGTACAGTACCAGACACATAAGCCCCGCGCGCCGTGCCAGAGACAGAGAAAGAGCGAGAGAGAGTGAGAGAGAGAGAGAGAGAGAGAGGATCGAGAGAGCGAGGTGGAGACGGTTGGTTTGATGGTTGCAGGGGAGGAAGCCGAGGGGGATCCGGCGGGCGAGCTTGCGCCATTGCTGGTTATGGCAGATGACACACAACTTGTGCATATGGCAGGAACTTGTTATTATTATAATGGAGAGTACTTTTAAAAATGACCAAAACATTAATTTGCTTAAAAAAAAAAAACTACCACGTTAAACAAAACATTATCAGTGACACATTTAAGACTCCACTTTCAGCAAACACTCAAATAAATAAAAGAACAAATAATCGAAAGCATCTTTTTCTATAAGAAGTGAAAATGAGGATCAGCAGTGAAAGCAATATGTACCCAGGTACTGTATGGTACTTCAACTTACTTATACGTCACATTTTACAGACACTTGTTGCACTTTTTATTCCACTGCTTTTATAAAACAGCTGCAGTTATTACGATCTGATGCATTTTAAACAAACTATGACAGTGTATGAAGGAGTCAGATTGCCAGCCACAACATTAAAATGCTGCTTTCATGTGACTGCATCAACAATAAAAATGTAATGTTTTAAAAGGAACCATTTTGTAGAATAAGTACTTTTAGTGCATTTTCAGATATCGTTCTAATTTTACTTAAGTGAAATTTGAAAACTGGACTTTCCATCTATAATGTGGTATTTCCACAATGTGGTATTATTGCTTTTATCTAAATTATCTAAATTTTGTTGCCTGTACTTCACCTCACGTTTCCTAGGACACATGAGCCCGTGAAGATGGTCAGATATAGATTCTGTGCTTTACTAAGTCTGCTGTCTAAGTCTAAGTCTACCATCCAGCGGCATCAGCAGTCGAAGTCAGCTGAAAGGATATCTGAACTGCTTCTTTTTTTTTGGCCTAACAAGTCATTTAGTCCATTACAAGGTCTTGAAATGTTGTTCTGTTGAGTGAAATGATCCATTTAGATGATTTTATCCTTTTCCAAATACAAATCACCTTATTTCAGTAACCTCCAAAATTCCTTTTTAATCAAAGAAAGCACACGTTGAAGTCTGATAATGAAGCTATCTGACATGTGGGTGTTTTTGTAACATTATAACACTGCATTTAGCCAAGTCTGCTAGGAAACGCTGTATATAGCAAAGGCTTGAGTAAAAGTACCAAAATATAAAGAAAAGGTGACTAATAATGAATTTGACGCTTTTACGAATGTTGTCAAGAGTAAAGAAATACTGCAACCGACCAGATCAAGCACGCTTCACCTGTCCACAGCACATGAGAAGTAGCCCTCCTCCCATCGTAGTCAGCAAACTCAAAATTAAAAAAGAGCCACCGGAGCCACTGAGAACAACTATTCACAACAGCCAATCACGAGGCGCGCATTTTTCAGTCAACGTCCTAATTCCGACCAATGATGAGCACCGGGGGGCGGGGGAAGCCTTGACGCACTGAGGCTCGTGATTGACGCAAGCCTTGTTACTAATTTTAGCTTCTGGCGAACGGAGGCAGAGTGAGATAGCAGAGAGCCCATTCATTGTGCCGGGGCGGGCCCGACTATTTTAGCGTTGTGATTGTGATCCAGCCAAGCCAAATATAGTCGTAGACAGGTATTTTTAGCCGTAAAGCGCGTCCCCGTTTTTATTCGGCAAAGGCGACCTGGGCCATACAGTTTGGAATGAGCCACGGCTCCCAAGTCAGCACTCAGTGTTAACCTACTCTTCAGTTAGGGATAGTTTTACAGTCAGCTGATATTGCCGTCACATCCAGAGAGAAACACATGCAGGAGCTGTTGAGAGTAAATATCACTGCCACAGATTCTCTCTCCACACGGGGACAAGGTTGGAAAAGCGGGAATGAAAAGACCATTGATCTGAAGATAAATAGCCTTCGGTTCGTCAAACTGAAACACACAACAGGTTTGTGAATGTGGAGGCTTGCAGCTTCGCACCGCAGCGCTGCTTGTCCCTTAGCAGCTGAGCACACATTGAAGGCGTTTCTAGCTGACAGGACCGGTCCGGGGAAAGGCACTGTCGTCAGGCTACACCGCTGCTGCAGGGGCAGTTGTAGTAGTATGCTGAAGGTGTTTTAATAATGGAAAAACCAGCCGCGAGAGGCGAGTGCGCACACTTTACGCACCCACCGTTGGCTATTGTGTACCCGTCTGCCCCTGGGAAATCCCTGTCCCGTGTTCCACCTTTAGACAGATGCTCTCTGCCCCTCAGAAAAGTCAGCCATGCATCTGCTTATGCATGTGTGCATACAGAGAAAAGTTTGTTTGTTCACCCAAACTTGCAATGACCCAAATTCTCCCAAATGATCACATTTAAGTACGCAGTGAAATGTTCAGAGGATCCGATATTCCACTCAAGTTTGCTTGTGACAACTTGAAGAGTGACTGGTGATTAACGCTGGAGAACGCTGTGGTCACCCCCACAGCCAGGATCAGCTGCAGGGCATGCAGATCACATGCAGCCAGGCCTCAGCCTACCAGGGACTCAAGGAGCCTCCAGGATTGACAGAGCATGTATTTGCAATTTAGTCGATTTTCCTCTCTTAAATCACATTTGCGCACTGTTCACTCTTGTAGAGGCTGCTGTGAATAGTTTGTAGTATTGCTGCTGATGGGGGTGAGCACTGGTTTACTTGACTGTGCATCTGCATGAACTGCACAGTGAATACCGCATCCCTCATGCATGATCATGGAATCGTCACTTTATCAGCCTGTCAGCTCTCTGATGTGATTCTTATCTGTTTCTCAAGTGGCATCTCAGGACAAATTTCAATTAATTCTAAGATGACCTAATTTCACCCTCATGGCTTTTTAGGCCAGAACATATCCTATAGGCATAGATCACAAGTTCCTCCACTTGTCCTGAGCTGTTGTGGTGCTTGACAGAATTGTAAAGCAGTGTTTGGGTCAGCCAGGGTAAGCCCTCACAAATTGACTATTTGTTTTTTTTATAGAAGAGGCATTCATAATTGTTGTATTATTGTGAAAATGTTAAGATGTTCCCTCATTGGCACAAGCACTAACACATGTCAGTACCTTTGTTGTTCATGTTCCCTTTCAGTGTCTGTGAGCATGCTTTAGTTATGTAGGCTAATCTTCAGTAAATGGATAATTTATCTTCTAATTGTCTTTATAACTCAGCAGCTTTATTGTTGGTCTCCGTCTCCTTGTCTTTGTTCCACCTGGTCTCTCTGTCGCTCTTCCTGGCTGGTCAGGGTATCAGCTGCCTCGGCTGTGACCTCACCATGGTGACGTGTAATCCAGATTAACCTGCTCTCTTATTCCGCCAGACGTGGAAGCGATTAGAGATTATGACCGTGTCCTTTTAATAGAATTGGACGTGTGGGTAATCAACTGCTTCCACCGGTGTCGCGTGTCAGGTGACGACTCACTCACACTTACACTCACACACACACGCACACACACACACACACATACACACAGGCACAAAGCACATGTTTTGGTCACCAAGAAGGACATTACATTGATTTCCATTTGTTTCCTTGGATACTCACTCCTGCTCTTAACCGTAACAAATACATGCTTAACCTCAGACCCTGAGTAAAAGGTACAACTTAGATTTTTACGCACAATGTTACGTATATCAGTATATTTCCTCTTTGCATGATGGCTTTTCTCTTTTGTTTTCCTTCATCATGGGTAAACATAAACTTCCTGGCTTTTTCAGTAACCTGTACTATCTCATCACCCAGCTCGGTGCTGAAGCGAGAAACAATAAATGCTAGAAATATAAACGAAACTTGGCCAGGGAATCAGGGAACAAGATGTAGTTTTGTTAACCAACATTACCAGTCCACAAGTTAGAAATGATAAATACATTCAGCAAACACTTTGTTCTGTGTACCCTCTATCCTTGTCCTCGTACTCTCTGCCGTTCATACAATATGCTTTTAATCTTGCTCAAAACTTGCTGTCAATCCCACCTCTATTCCCGCTGCTTGACATTGCTCTCACTTTTTTGCAGAGTAATGTTCATGCTGACCAACAGGGGCCAATTTGTGCCAGATAGAAAAATCATCTGGAATGAATGGTGAGTGAATTTTGGTATTGCATAGTTTCCGCCGGGCAAATTGAATTTTACAAATCAAATTCTTTCTGTTCTTCTTTTTCTTCCTGCGTCTAAAACTAATTATTTGGCAATAAAGGATTGCTCTGACAGTTTGAGTGTCTGCTGCTCCTGTACAGAACTGTTAAAGCGCTACAGGCTTGTCAGTATTGTCAGATTTATGAGAGAGGAAGTTAAGTCCTTTGCATAAAAGGGCTTTGCTGCTTGTCTCAGTTGTTAGTTTACATGTGTTGTATATACTGTAGTTGAACATCTTTGGGCTTCCTGTACAGTGCTGTTCACTATATGGTGGACATATTGGACCGAGGCGCTCTGGTTTATCACAAAGCAGAAGTGAAAAGTGATTGTGTCAGTTTGAATGAGCTCTCTATGTCTATGGCCAAGGCACCAGCACTCAGTGCTCTGGTGACACTGGAGAAAGAGGAAAGCAGAGAAAGAGAGAAACAGAGGAAGGCTTTTATCTCCGTGTCACCAAATCTGCTCCAACTGTACGTCAGAGTGCAAGCGAGGACGGGAAGCGGTGGGGGTGCGGGGGAGAGGGCTGCTGGCGCAATGGCAGGGTGCTCAATGGTGGCATTCTTCCCTTTCTGCGGACACACACACACACACACACACACACACACACACACACACACACACAGACAACAGAACACACGCACACCAGGGGGATTCCCCCCGGGAGTACCCAAGTGAAGTAATACAACCCATCACTGCCTTATCACACCAGTGCCCAAAGACAGGAGAGAGGAGTGTAGAGAAGCGTTTCCATGAACCACGGCACAGGAGGTGTTCTGTATATCACTCGGGGATTGTGGACCGTTATATGATGCTATCTTGATGTGTTTTTACATTTTTTTAAAGCATTTGTGCATGTGTTGGTGTCTATTACTTGTGTTGTAGGGACATAAATCTGTTTACACAGTCACACTGTGGGAACTCACCTTCATTGTGGGGACAAAAGTGCAGGTCCCTGTAATTTTAGGGTGAAGACTGGGGTTAAGGTTCGGGTTAGGTTAAGGTTAGGTGTAGAGCTATGGTTAGGCAGGTAGTACTTATGGTTATGATTTGGGTGAGTCTCAAGGAAATGAATGTAAATCAACGTAATGTCCTCTAAAGTGATGGAAACACGACTGCGTGTGTGTGTGTGCGTGTGTCTCTCTCCACAGAGGGAGAGAAGGGTAATGTGCAGCAGCTTGTGCGTAATGTTCTGTAGTTTCCCTTGCTTGTTTGATGGCAGATTTATCACCTCTCTTATTATTACCCTACAATGAAAGTTGACAGCATGATTCACCGCGCTCTGTAAATTTTGGAGGGTGTGTGAGTAAAAACCCAGTGCCATGTTTGTTTTCTCTTTTCTTGTGTGTGCATTTATCTGTGTTCTTCTGTGCACTTGTTTATGTATGTGAGTGTGTTTAAATGTGTGTGCAGCGCTGGCAGCTTTACAAGACCTCTGCCATGCAACCACGCAATTCTCTTCAATGATGGAGCATTAGTGTAATAGTTGAGCAAGCAAATGTGGTGCAATGTGTGAGTGGGATGCTTTGCATAGTTACATAGAAATGTATAGAAAAAGCTCCTGCATTTTTGCTGTCCACATTGTCTTTCTGCACACGTAGACTGAGGGCTAATTGAGGTGGAGGCTTGTCCTGACCGTAGCGAGAGGTCAGCAGGTGAAGTGTCCTCATGTGGTGTCACTCTCATTACATCAGTTCATAAATCTTTCCTCAAGCACTTATAAAGAAGCTTCTCTAAGCCCCATATGAAAAGAATTGTGTATACAGCCCTCTCTCACACACGTATACACACACAGTTTCGAACAGCAGGTGCGTGTCAGGCAGGATCCAGCATGCAACAACACATGACAGTGTGTGCTATTTCATACCGGCTGATTATTTCACTGATGCCACCTCCTCCCATGACAATCGCCAGTGTTTGTCCTTGGGCCACACATAAAGAATAAAAAAAATAATTGTCCAAAGTATAATCATAACAAGTACATTATATCTAGATATGATTAAACATTTAACTTTAGAGGTGGAATAGAAACTGTATTATTATTGTCAGGGTTTATGATATAAAGCTGCTAATCACTGAAACTGGTTTGACTACTGTATACTGTAATAACTATTATTGTGGGTATTGAAAGTTTGTCTACACCCTTCAAGCCTGGGTATGCCTGCAGACAAGACAGATATCTCCCATTATTAGCCAGTCTACATTTATGTGCTGGGGCGGAACAATTGCCAGTCACTGAATGCAGATGCAGACGGTATTCAACCAGATGGGTAACTGTAGTTTAATGAGACGCTGCAGTAACAGCAGATCAGTAATTAAAATTAGGATTTGTATTGTGGAGTTTGGACCGTTGATAGATGGGCTTATCAGTCATGTCAGTTACACACAGATCAAACAGGCTCTGAACAACAAGGACTCCCAATGTGCAGCTGTTGAAAGGTTCTTTATTCACACCCTGGTATTACTGACAGAGTAGATCTACGGAGGAGATGTTTGTCCTTAACCTATAGTCCCCCTCCACTCAGAAATGTGTTTTGCTCATTGTTAACTTCACAAGGATGTTGCAGAATGAAGTATGCGCAGAGTTTGACATTGTTCATTTGCCAAATAGGGAGGTTTCTCTAGACACACCTTAAATTTGAGTTGAAAACTTGTACATAAGGGCGTGATTTAAGGACATTTTAAATAGTTTGGAAGCCAGTCGTGCTGTAGTATGCAGCTTGCAAGTGGGAAGCATCTTATGTTTAGCAGTTAAACCTTTGAAATGAAAAAAAAAAAAAAAATTATTCTGGAATTTCAATAATGGAGAAAGAGAAGGTGTAATTAAAAAAGTTTTAACTATGTAGTTTAACTTTTTTGGGGAAAAACCATAGAAGACAGAAGTGGTTGGAGTGTTTTTATATACTTCTTAGAGCATATCTGAATGGGATCTTTAAACCTACAGTGTGGTGCTCATGGTTTCCATGTTCTGAAACTTTGTGTGCCACACACAGTAGTTTGCCAAGCTCCAAAAAAGAAAGTCACACAAAATGCCCTGAAGACATTAAACTCAATGGAATTTTGACATTAAGAGATGTTGGTGTTGAGCAACAGCAGGGGATGAAACATTTTCAGAGCGCATGCCTCCCATTTGTTCATGATTTTGGACTCTTGATCCCAAATCTGTCTGGGTTTCCGCTCTGATTCTGTGTCAGTAATATCATTTAGCATGTAAAGTAAAGAAATCCTGTTAATCAGTACCTCTGCAGCTGTCAATCGGAAGCCTGGCTGCTGACCTGTTGTGTGAGGTAAGTGGAAAAAAACAAGTTGTGTTTTTAGTCACTATTGTAGGTATTAAGTTTACAACTTAACTACCGGTGGTGATTTTAAGTGTGCGTGGGTGTAATTTGTGAGATGGTGTGTGTGGAAATATGTGAACAGTGGGTGTATGAGTCACCTTCATGTAGGCAGTTGTTTAAAGGCCATTTTCTAGGAGATGTTAGAAACAGGAACATGTATTAGTGTGTGTGTGTGTGTGTGTGTGTGTGTGTGTGTGTGTGTGTGTGTGTGTGTATTTATGTGTTGTGTGTTGTGGTTTTTCACTTGTAACATCGCAGGATTCCCCCTCTTAGATCGAGATATCAGGCAGAATCTCCTTTTGGCTGGCGTACAGTAGGTGTCCGCTTGAAAACACACATGGTGAGTAGTGCAGCAAGTGATAGATATTAACCAAACATTTGCACGTGGTCTCATGAAACATGCTGGCGAGGGAGTGCTACAGGAGATGTTATTCTGAAAGCTTGGGAATTTCGGCTGCTGGCCAAAGTGGATACTATATGTATTTGCGGATTAATATATGTGTATTTGTGCTCGTGTGAAACCGTTGCCCTTTACTTACTCGCATATGGGCCCTGCATTGGGGAGACACTTGTGCCATCTGGCTGAATGCCCTGCACGCCTTGATCAGTTTCACCTCCGCTCATGCCACTCCCACACATTCAGCTCAGGTATCTGCCTGACAACTTGTAATTGTAGTTTGGGCTTACTTCATATAAAGGAGTGATGACATTTTGGTAGCTGAGTCAGTGTCTTCGTCGCCCTTCAGATATTCAACACTTGAGCAGAATGTGTGCGTGTGTGTGTGTGTGCGCGTGTGTGTGTGTGTGTGTGTGTGTGTGTGTGTGTGTGTGTGTGTGTGTGTNCACACACACACACACACACACACACACACACACACACACACACACACACACACACCCACTCACACTACAGATAAACAAGTGGTTGCATTTCTGCATGAGTCACAGCCGTGGGCAGAGGTGGAAAGTCTCCTTGTTTGGGCTATTCCCCCTTGCTGACACTTTTGATACTTTTTTGAAATATCTGATGTGTTTCAGTCACTTGTGGTGGTCAGAGGATTCAGCTAATACCTGTTGAGAGTCATCCAAACTACTTTCCCTCCTTAATTGCCCACTGACAGACACACACATACTGTATTGTATATACTATACATATTATCACCATATTATTCTCTGTCTTAAATTTGAAAATAGTTTTAAAATAAACAGCTTTAAATAATTTAATAGTACCCATACCGTCACTGCTGCAGCTACAGTTACTGTTATTACTTTTTGTAATAATATTCTTGCTGACATGGTGTGTTTCATGTCATGCTGTGTATAATTTTGCATTATGTGTCGTATTCTGTGTGTATACTGTTTCTCCATTATGGGGCTTTTTCATATTTTGGCTTCTCACAGTAGGAAAAGTACAAGTGTTACTAATAGCTTTAACGAGGGTTCAGTTCTATTCAAATATCCCAGTAAGGCATGACGGTGTGCCAGTGAGTCATTATGCATAATAGCAGGACCCTGAAACTGAAGCATGCATCATTAATTTTGATATTTACACCTGTGCTTTTCCTATTGTGACATGTCAAAATGCGGAAATGTGCGATCTGATGATCATTAAGATAACTGTTTCAATATATCATTCAATAATGTTCTCAGTCATTACAAATTAGTATTTAATGAAATACTGATACAAACTGTGCTACAAAACAATAAATACTACTACTCATAATAATGATAACATACTTTGTTTTGCATGATTTTCATAACATAAATATGTCAGTTATTATTATTTTAGATTAAGTACGTAGTTGTATTTTAAAAAGTCTTCACACATTTTAAGTAGAGATGCAAAGATTAGTGGATTAAAATAAAATAATCCAGCAACTTTTTCAGATATAAGGCTTCTGCTTCTTTTGATCATATGTGAGAGTAAATTATTATTATTTTTTTGTTTTGTTTTGGACTGTTGATTGAATAAAACAAGCTATTGAACAAGGTCACTTTGGTCTTGATGTGTCATAGACTAACTGATTAATCAAGAAAGTAATCGGCAGATTAATTGATGATCAAATAAATCATTAGCTGCAGTCGTAGTTTGGATTTTTGAGAAAATAAAACTTCCGCATGAGAACAATGAACAAGCAAAAATTGCTCTTACCCCATTACCACCACTGAGGTGCCCTTGAGCAAGGCCACAAACCTCCCACTGCTCCAGTTTAGCTGCTCGGTGGCAACAAGATCCCACTGTGACACGAAAAAGAAAAAGAAACACAACTTGTTATTGAAAAAAACCCAAAAAACATTTGAGTGAATTTAGTTACAGTGATCTGAAACAGCTTTTCGGGGGTAAAGCTCTGATGTGTCCCTGCCGTTTTTCACGGCTCTGGTAACTGATGCATTGTTGTTGCTGCATGTGCTGACGCAGTTAGACATTTCAGACCAGTATGGGCTTTGAGAAAAGTGCCGTGTTACTTTCACGCTGGTTTTCCCCTTATTTAAAGTTGGAGCAATTTGTTGTGGTCTGTGCATGTTTTTGATGCATGGTATCTGTGCAATATGTTCATGTAGCACATGTGTGATATTTTGGTGTAGGGCACTGCGCAGAATTCTTGGTATGTATGTGTAGATCTGGGTGTGATACTGGAGTTTGATTATGAATAAAGGTTACTCTCTGACTAACTCTCTATCTTTTGCATCAGCTTTGTCACTGTCTTTGATTTGTATTTCCAGTCTGGGGTTGTATAGACTTTTATTCAGACATTTATTTTATTTTATTTTATTTTTTTATTATACATCCAAGGGTTAACAAACACTAACAACGCTACCAGAGCCAAGCTTCCATTCACTCTCCTCCTCACAGCGTATGAATGAAATGCTTGGAAGGCTGTGCAGAGAGTCTATTGTTAATGAGACATAATAAGTTTATGCTTCATAAAATTCAGGTTCGTGCAGCTTAGCTTAGAGGGAACAGCAAATGTCGGCTTTTAGGGAGGAACTTGTCTAATCATGTCTTTGCCTGTGGCTGTCTGTGAGTGCGCACATGTGTGTCTTAGTGCGTGGGTGCTTGCATGTACAAGTTTATAATTTTTTCTACACGTTGACTCATTACGTGTGAGCATTTGTTGAAACCCTATTACCCTTTGATATTTTGTTTGGTGTGGGTGGAAGGGATTAAAATAATTTTTCGATGTAGTGTCACAGTTTTAACTTTTAACACATAAACCTTTCTAAAAGTTCAAGCATGGCTAACTTACAAAACTGGCCTTTGGAGAACTACAGGTAGCTGACAATGCTGATTGCAAACATGCAATTTTTCTTAAAAAGAAATGCGAAAGTGATGAAATGAAATAATCCTCGTCAGGTCTGTAGATGACTTAAAAACTTTAATCTTTAGGGAGCTTTCACACCAGCTTACTTTGGTTCACATGTTCCTGTGAAACCTCATTTTGAGTTAATGAGGCTGCAGTAGGCGAAAAAAGATGAAATTAGTATGAGTTGACATTTGTTGATTTTTCCCCTGAATTCATCACAAAATGTCCTCGAGATGATCGTCATGAAAACCACTCAAAATAACTGAATGCTGCACACATGTCAAGCAGCTAATGTGCACACTCTTTGATGGTCTGAACATAAAAGAGAGTGTCTCTCGTAGCACAACAATCACATGACTTTATTTAGTATGTTTCATCATTTGACAATGTGAAACATATTTCAGTCAGTCAAAACCAGAAACAAAACAGCAGTTTCACTTCTCATTTGGGTCAGATTTTGAGAGCTGTTGGTCTTTCAAATTTTCAAGACGAAAGCACAAAAGCAGTATTTACTATATGTACCAGAGTTTTCAGGATGGTGGTTTTGAACCATGCTTAAACTTGTATAGAGATACGCTCAATTGTGGTGAATTTATAGATGTTATAAAGGGTATTCTCATCTTTTGCCCCTATAAGTTGAAATAAGAGTTAAGTTTATTTGCTTGCACAATTAAAATAAGGTAAAATATATATAATAAGACAAAATGGATATGTGCTGGGGAGAAAAAATCATCACACAAACGGGAATGAAAAAGGAAATAAAAGAAATGCGAAAAGATCACACAATAACTGTGTAAAGCACAATGCGTATGTTTCCTCTTTGAATTAACTTCATCTGTCATCTCTCTTCATTAAATATGCAATACCTCTAGCAGGTTAGAAACGTCGTTCAGTTCGTACAGGAGTGACCCTGAATAACCTCATGCGTTCGCCCTCATTACTTCCGGCCACATCATCAACGGCAACAACGGCCCTTTCGTAAGATCTTATTCCGCGTTCTCTTTCTTGCTCGTCCTCGTCTTGTTCATCCTTCTAACTAAAAGTCAAAGTGCGCAACAAAGTGATCGAGAGCGGCGTCTCGTTTGTGAATAACATTTTGCTATAAGTTGCACAACTCATGTTATTATACAAGTCGTCTTCCCCTCAGCTTTGACCTTTTACTTTTCAAAAGTTCACCTCTTATGATTCACTGCATCTCAACTCTGACATTTAAATTTCATCTCCTTCTCACGATTGAAACACGGCGCTTAACAATTACCTGGGTACGGGAATCTAACGTATGCAACATGGCATATCATAGTTACTGCGTGGGCACCAACTCGTAATAAACCCAAACCACCCATGTATGCTATTGTGATCTTCCCAGAAGTCCTTGGTGCGCAGTGAGAGACACTCCCAGGAATTTTCTTAGGAAAGATTTCCTCTGGTGAGAGTGGAGCCTTAGGACTACCCTCCTGATGCTCGGCCAGCTGCATACCTGAAAAGCAACTATTTATGCATGCCGCTCCCCATGACTGGAAGTGCTGACTTGTTGTGTGGGAGTGCAGCACCCAAAAATGCTGACATAATTTGCTGCTGATGCAAGACGTTCAGAGGGAGTTCCAGCGTCATGTGTAATTTTCAGGAATATTGGAAATCCAAATTCTGTTTTATTGTAAGTACGCCTACATCCAAACACCCACCTGCTTGTGTAATAGCTGCATAGTGAAATTGTATTTAAAAAAAAGACCATCTTTTCGCATCATTTTAAGACTTGTGCTCCCTGTTCTCCCACGCACACACTCAGATGACCACATCATAGAGGTCCAACCACACTGGAGGTTTTTGAAGCTCAGCCAAGGTCGAGACCACCAAGGTCAAAACTGCGATGCACACATAATGATCTGGATCTGCGATCCTGGGATCCCCTTCAAGCTTAAAGTCACATGTCAAATAATTTCACTACAGCATGTAATATTAATTCTATTGTCATTGAGGGAAAAAATGTAAGTGAGCACATGCAGGCCAGATGTGAACTGAATGTGTTTGGTTGACTCCATTTCCACTTCCATAAAGTTCTCACAAGAGACTGATTTATTTATTTTTTAAAATTTTTTTATTATAATTTTTTTTAAATGTATCCTGACTTTTTCTTTCTGGGATTTGGCTTCAAAGACGCAGAATCCTACAATTCCTGTAATGCAACTCAGTAGCATTATGACCTGATGGCATCACCAGGATTATTTTTTAAATTTTTTTTTTTTTTATATATATTTTTAGAAAGCCTCTTTCAGAGCTACAGGAGATATTACACAGCAAAGTGGTTCCTCTGAGAAAACTGAACCTAAAATTGGAGAAGTGACCCTTTAAAAGTGGAATTTGAACTGTTTAAAAATGTGTAAATTGCAGCATGTGGTTTCGTTTGACCAGATTTTCATCTTCAGGAAAGTTTGAAGGTGTATTCTGTTCATCTTGAGCAGAAATTGAGTTCTCTGTACCTGAAAGCCAAACTGTCCTTTGAAGCCTATTATTATAATCACGAGTCTATAGTGAGCTGTGCCTTGCAAGTCACCAGTGTGTTGATGCGTTTATGTGAACTATCTGTCATTGAGTGCTATTGATCCTGTGGTGATTAGTAGGAGTGACCATCGGAGCAGCTTTCGCTTTGTCACTGGGACGAAGGAGACAGCACTCCTCCCCTCCCTTTCTGTTGAATAATCTGCTTACTCACCGGATGTGATTCACCTACCTAACTCTGTTAGAGAGAGGGTTCTGTCGTCTAAATGTTTGGTCAGTAATGTTGTGTAATGTTTGGAAAGTTGTGTGCTTATGAGATAAATACATTTGAGCATCGGTCTGGCCAGCTGCTGTGCTGCTTTGAAATCCTCATCCAATCCCAAAGGCTGAGGGGTCATTAGAAAAGGACGGATACTATTGTTTTAGACTGTACTGTGAGAGCAGATTATACACAATTCAGATTGTTTTGCTGCTATTCCAAGACTGACAAAATGTATTTTTATTTAAAGTACATATTACCCCAAAATATGACACAACAATACTTACAATGCATATATGGTGATACTGTAAAGTGGCCACAGTGTTAGCTGGATAATTAAATTCAAGCAACACAGTTATGAAAATAATGTACTTTATGTCGCCTTGTTTTTTTGGCACAGATTATTCCTTAGTCAGAAGTGTGGTTGTTTACTAAAAAACATTTGCAAAACTATCTTTAAAAAAAATCTTAATCTTGACATTTTTCATTCTTCATGCAACCACCTCCGTCAGTTTCACAACACTGTGAATGCCAACAAGGAGCGACTGTCTGAGTGTGCCCAGTTATCCCTGTTTGTAGTTAGCACATCCACGATGGCAGGCTTTTCACTGCAAGTGTGAATGTGGCAATGCGGGACAGTCAGGCGGGCTCAAACGACACATCAGCAGACAAGCTTTTTTTAAGCTTAGCCTCCCTTTATGCTTCTCTTTGACTGTGTGCTTCAGGCTTTGACTGCTGATTCATCTTTTCCGCCTCTGTTGCTTGTTTCCCCCAGTTGTCTTTTTCATCTTCTGTGTTTTAAGACTTCCATGTGCTACACGTTGACGTTGGTACCTTCTGCGGTCTTTGCGAAGGCGTGTCGATGTCACCCTTGCCCTCATGTGCTTGCATGTGCGTGCAGGAGATACAAACAAACCTTTGCCCCACAGCGCCACTAGTGGCCAAAACCCCCACGAGGTTCCTTTTAATTAGCATTTTATATGTGTATTTTGTCTGAACATGGCAGCATAAGGCAGAAGTCTGCTTTTTAAGTCTCAGACAGGCCAGACTCAGGTCAGTGGCAGGTCATGACCTCAGACTGACCCACTTAGCCAGTGCCAGTAGCCCCCTCCTCTTCCCCCTCAACACCGTCACCATCACTGTCTCTGCTCCACTCGCCTCCTCCCTCACTATTTGTTCTTCTCCTGCTGTCTCTGGGTACACTCTCCTCCCTCTCTGTTGCCCTCTCTTTAAACCCACCACTCAGTCCTTCCTCTGCTCTGTCTTTCCTCTTTCCCTCTTTTCTTTCCCTCCTTGTGTTCCTTCGCTCCATGAGGGGGAACTTCCACTGCAGCTTCTATCCAGGAACAGGCTTCCACTGTGGAAACACAGCTAAATAACACTGCCCCAGTTCACTTTCCACACCAAGCAGGGGAGGGGGAGCAGGGCTTCATGTCACTGCAGCTACACACACATTTCCACAGACACCTATACACACAAGCACACATACATCTCTTTTTTTGACTCACACCATGCTGTAAAGAGATTTTTTCTTTTTCTTGTTACCATAGACAAAATTCAAATAGCCTGACAGTACATGCTTTTACAGATATTCGAGAAAGATCCCTTTTTATCTCACCTTCCATCATTAGCGGCACTCCCATTCAAATTACAGCTGAAGAGCCAGCGAACATCCAAAATGAATGCAACATGCAAAGCAGCAGTCTATATCTGTCCCCGTGTGCGTGATATTCTTGATCTTCTCCTGAAAGACAGCTGCTATAATTGGTCACTTATCAGCATTAATGGATAGACATGTAGGTAGGAACTTTTGGGAGGACACACATGCACACACATGCATGCATGCACACACCCAGGAAACACAGGCAGAGTCATCATATTCAAAGCAGACAGGAATAGAAACAGAATACATGAGGTAACCACAGTGGCGTAAGCAGTAGCCATTACCTCAACAACGACCATGACCGGTAGCCTTCATTGTATCTGTGTCTGTCTGTGTCTGTGTCTGTGTTTGTGTGTTTGTGTGTGTGTGTGTGTGTGTGTGTGTGTGTGTGTGTGTGTGTGTGTGTGTGTGTGTGTGTGTGTGTGTGAAGGCATATGTGGCTGTCAAAGATGCCTTTTCCATAGTCAAGATATTCCTTTTCTCCATGGACATATCTGGTCCTTATATAAGGTATGCCTGGGACTTACATAATTCCTGGCGCTTTAAGTTTCTGTGTGTGTCTATCTGGAAAGCTTGTTGAACTGCGATTTTGTGTGTGTGTGTGTGTGTGTGTGTGTGTGTGTGTGTGTGTGTGTGTNTGTGTGTGTGTGTGTGTGTGTGTGTGTGTGTGTGTGTGTGTGTGTGTGTGTGTGTGTCTGTGACGCTTTGGAAGCTCTCCTGGCCGCAGCTGTGGAAATGCTCCACTGCCCCACTCCGCTCAGTGCGGACAGTGGTGGAGAGGCGGGCAGATGGTTGGATGGATGAATGGGGAGTCGGGGTTCTGATGGTTGGATGGAGAAGGGGAACTGTTCAACTGTGGCACTGCCAGAAAGACAGTGGCAAAATGAAGGGGAAAAGTTGTGCTTACTTCAACCTTATGTAAACCAAACCTCCTCTGTTTTCACTTGGCTGCAGGGTTTTACTTAATGTGACAGGCTCATGCCATGTCACTGTCACAGTTCATTTTGTTTCTTGTTTTCTGTTGTGTGTGTACAGTGCAACATGCTGCTGTCTAACTTGCCAAAACAAGCATAGTGAACTTCTTAACTTCTTGTTAAAGGTGCAGTGTGTAGGATGTACGGAAATCTATTGACAGACATGAAATATAATATTCATAAGTCTGTTTTCATTAGTGAATAATCATCTGAAAAGAAGAATTGCTGTGTTACATTACCTTAGAATGGGCTCCTTATTTCTACACAGTTCCTTGTTTTTCTGCCATGTTTCTACAATAGCCCAGAGGCACAAACCAAACACTAGCTCTATTGAGGGCCCTTTGTGTTTTTCGGCGCCACTGTAGGGGAGAGTGAGGCCATTCAGTTGTTCGTTATTAACAACATCACTGCTAGATACCACTAAATCCTACACACTGGACCTTTAAGTAGCTCTATACACTCATTATTTGGTCCACCACGTAGGTCCAACATCTGGCTCAACCTCTACTGGTCAGAATGGCACCAAATTAATGGTTCAATTAGCAATTGTCAGGGTGCTAACATGTTATTCTAAGATGATGTAGATGGTAAACATTATACCTGCTAAAAATGTCATTGTAAGCATGTTAGCATGCTCTTCTGTGCCAAAGTACAGCCTCACAGGGCTGCTAGTGTGGCTGAGCGCATGTAGTCTTTTACAGTTCATGGTGGCAGCTGAGTTTTTGTCATTGCTTGATCTTGGTGGATGGTTTGTGTACACAAGGGGACAGCTTGTTCTATTTGGATAAATAAATGGTCTGTATTTGTTTTTGGATAATGACGCACCTCAAAACTGTTTATCAAATCCAATATAGGATCCCATAAATGAATAAAGAGTGTCTGTTGTTTTAACTATAGCCTCATGGTCGATATATGTATTTTTCATTAATTTCCCGTGATATTCATTATGTTTACATCATCTGCTTACTTGGAGTCTTGTGACAAGTCAGATGACATTGCCCTAATGGCATGTAAATAAAATATTTAGTGGACTATTTTCAACTCTCTGTCTTGTCTTTTGTTTGATGAAGCGTGATGACCTTGAAACTCACAACACAGGCGTTAATATATTCATGTATTTCAGTGTAGTGCATTTCAATGTGCAGAAGTAACTTTTTCTTCTGTGTCGGAGGGACTGCCCTTACTTTGCATTATGGGAAGCCCCGTTTGGAGCTGTGTCCTGGTAGGGATTTGCATGCTGGGTGCAGGCTAATATATGCACTGTAACAAGCTGCCTGGTTGAGTGCTCATATGCAAGTCTTCATGCCTAATATGTCTATAGGTTATTAGCTGTCAGAGTGCCCGTGCTGTACCTCTCTGAAATCCTTGTCTTCTGTTTTGTCTTCGTCTCCTATTATACATTAGACAGGAAGCATGTGTGTGTGTTAGTGTGTGTCCTACTTGTAGTGGAAACTCTTTGGGAATCTGTGCCATGGAATGTCTGGGCAGGATTCCCTCTTTTCCCCAGCGGAGCAGACCATTCACACACGACTATCTGTACGCAACATGAACACGTAGCACAGCACAGCATGGAAACACATGTCCATTTGTGTGGACTTAACCTCATCGAACAGTTCATGAGATCTTTGCTTTGGGCCACTCAGTCCAAAATTTGATTTACATGAAGATGTGTTACCAAATCACTGCCTCTGCCTGCCTTTCTCCCCCTACTCTATCTGACTCCTGACTTCTCTGCTCTCACTTTTCTTTGACTTTTTCATCTCTCTTCCTCGTCTTCCCCCTTCGCTGGAATGCAACTTCAGTTTGACCTTGTGACTCATCTCTCCCACACTGACCACACCAGCGCTGTCTATCCTATACAGACGCAGTGCTGACCCAGAGTCTCATACAGCGTAACACACACACTCCTACGCTCATATACACACATACACACGCACACACTGTTGCGTCACTCTCCTGTGGTGTGGCCTGTAACTACGAGACAGCTGTTCTTGCTTAGCTGTCATGTCAGCCATGATGTCAGAGCTTTGTTGTGTGTGATTGGCTGACGTCTGAGTACGTCCTGTGTATGTGGGAGATACGATGTGGGAGACTGTCGCTCTCTGTGCCACAGAGAGTCGTGGTCTAAATGGTCAACTACGACCTCTTACCCGACAGTTGAACACTTGCGTCTTTCTTGTCACCACACTGTAAAAAAGTGTTATGTTTGTGTCATGGAGGCGAGTTACACTGCTACAGTTACACTGGTGACACAGAGCTCATGTAGGCATGTGTGTGATACAATGAAAACACTGACCTTTAAAGTTTAACCTGCTGCTGCCTGGAGATAGAAAAATAGATGATGAAAGATCAGAGATGAAAGATCAGAACACAGGAGAGAAGTTTAAACCTACAAGAATATTTCATGTTGTGTTTTTAGTCAAGTTTATTGTAGTTTCTAAATTTCTTTATCTGGAGTGAAGAGTACTCCAACAATTTAGCATTACAGTCATAGACAGTAAAAAAGAAAATCAATGCTGCAGGATTTGACATATCACCTTTTTGATGGCAAACCCTGGCACAACTCAAGTGACAACAGTTCAGTCTGTGTTGGGTAATAATCTAACTTTTAGTCTTCTTTGTCTCTTCCAAATAAGTGTGGCTTTGTTTGGAGTTTTGGACCCGTTGAAAAGTCAGGTGTGATCCAGATAGATCTGTGTATAATCGGATCAGATCCCGAATGCGATGGACCTGAACATACCCACATAGAAATGGAACACTGGCAGCAGCGTCACCAGCCACCGATGAAAGAGCTGCTGTACATGTAATGTTCCCCTGCGCTTCACACACTCTCTGTCTCACCTGGAAAAAACCCCCACCCCCACTTCTGTCTTGTCATGATGTTGATTCACCCTGTGATCAAAACTGATATCGAATCCATTTGGATCCACTTAAGTGCTAGATATGTTGGCACACCTGAGACCTGCAGCATTACAGCTGGACCCTACGTGACAGGATTAGACTTGGCAGACTCTGGGCCTGGGCTACGGCTTCATTATGAGGAACTGAGTGAACCAGTTAAGACCTCCAGTTCATAACCAGATCTTTATATTAAAAGTAGTTTTGGTCTGGACTTAAAAATGATCAGCAGTAGATCGTGTGGCAGCAGGAGCTGTTTTGAGAAAAGGCCTGTTTTCTTCCCTAAACTAGGTCAGGCAGACCTGCATTTGTGTAAAAAGTAAAAAAAAAAATACACAAAAGTGTGTCATTCACTTATTTAAATATTCAATTGCACAGGATTAAAACTGCCTGTGCACTTGTGTATGTGTGTGTTTGTGTGTGTGCGTCCAGTCATGGTCACCATGGTGAAGGCCTACTAAAAATCGTCATGACAACTCAAGCCATCGACAGCCATGTTGTAAGCCAAAACACGTAACTGTCTCCTACGCATCAACACCATTCACACACGCGCTCATGCACATGCTTGCACAGACACACACACACACACACACACACAACAAAGACGCCCACACGCACAACGACGTATACGACAGATTTAAAAGTGTCAAAATAGAGTTACGTGTTCATGAGATTGAATTAGTGCGTTGTTTGCCCTGCTCAGACTGATGTAAGAAATGAGAGGTCCTTAAACACAACTACAACTTTTAATATCACCCACTCTGTTTTGGCTCCTTTTTCATGTACAACTGACTGCAGCCATGCTTGTTTTTCATTTTGTATTCTTTTAACATGTACACATTAGCAAAATATGAATCCAATCAGAATTCTTTATTCATTCAAGGTAGAATGGATGATAGACATCAAACGCATCAAAGTGGGTCTTTGAGGAAGAAGGACTAGCAGCATGTGCCTGAAGGTGATGTCACCCCGGGGACCTTCGCCGCCAGCTCACCCCAGCCACCTCTAAACACACGCACTCTCTGCCCCCAGCATGTACACTGCTGCATGATCAAGATAGAAGTCCCCCTCATCCGTTCCTGTATCTGACCCATTTTCCTTTATACACTGTAGACGCTGGTGAGCAGCCCTGCCACCCACCCCTCCCTGTTTCCACTGGGGTGGAAAACACTAGTGGAATGGGAAAAAAAGTGTGGAGTGGGAGGACAGGGGCAGTGGAAGATGAGCTTAAGGGGGGAGGAAAGTATCAGGGTGAGTGAGTGCGTCCATTAACCCCCCCAGAGGTATACCGCAGGGCGGTGGGGGGATTGTGTTTGAGCGAAGTGTGTTTGCGTTTGTGTTTTTGCTTATGTGTTAGTGGAAGGTTGGAGTTGTTTCTGAAAAAAATGCATCGAAAACATCCTCTATCTCTCTCTTTTTCCATGTGATGATGTCTTACACCCAGAACATCAGAAAACCTTTCGGTTTTGTCTTCTCCTTACCTCTACTGGTGTTGTTTTTTTTTTCTTTTTTAATGTTTTAGTCCATTGAAGAGGCAGTGTTACTTCCTTGTGCCTGCATGGTTCAAGCTCCAGAAACACAGGATTCTACACTTTTCCTGGTAAATACCCTCTTCTATTAAACTGCACACCTCGAGGTTGCTTTCCTGTTCAAAGCTGACATACTTGGGTGATGTTATTTAAGTAATTTTGAGACTTGGCAAAGCTCCCCCAGAACCACATAAGACAGTAAACAACTGTTTCCCAGACTGAATGGCACTCTCCATGTGGTCGAAATTGACATTTACATATAAAATCAATGTAATTCATCTTCAGCACATTGTCTTTTTATTGACCTTTCGCCTTTGAAGCAGCTTTTGGTTTCCACTCATTTCATTATGCCTTGAAAATCACCTTTAGGAGACTTGAAAGTTGGTTGAAACATGTGATCCATCATAACGAACATTGAGTATTTTCTTGTCAGCATTGGGACATCATGTATCAATGCAGCTCTGAAAGGGAACTATTTAGAAAACTCCTTATTTGTTGATGCATTCAAGGGCCTGTGGGGAACTCCGACATCTGACATGAGTTGCCAACAACAATCATTTCAAAGTAAGAGGCTACAGTATCACAGTTCCACCATGCTTAACTAACGTCCATGTCTGCGTCTTGTTTCCTGATTCCTCTTTTTTTGGTTGTATGGCAACATTCATGTGTAACATGTGAATACTATTGTTTTTAGCAGCCAAATGTCAGAGCTCCCTTGAATGTGATACATGGAGTATTTAAAGTGGCACGTGCCTATCACTCCACTATCAGCCCCTATGTTTACTTTAAAAAAGACTTTTTTTGCAGTGGATTTCCTGGAGGCAAGTTTTCCTTCTATGTAAAATAAATGGAAAGAAATGGTGGCCTTGAAAGGAGGAAATCAAAAAACTATGGTATGCCTTAGAAAATAGTATTCAACAATACAAAGAATATGTCATTTGTAGATAAGGCAAAGACGTGATCCTTAAATGGTGGTAGTGGTTTGTGATTTTTTTAATGCGGCTGTATGATAACAGGGTTAGCAGTCAGTGTGTTTTTGATGTAGAAGGTTTAAATATTGTTTCTCTTGACGCCAGCATTAAGTTTCAGTGAAAAATGATAAGACAAGCACAACCCACAACACCTACGTTTCACTGATCATGTTGCATGATAACAAGGCCAATTCTATCGATACTCATACAGTCCTGTGGGGATTGAGGTTTAAACTACACCTGGGATCACCCAGACAATCTGCCATCTTTTTCTCTGAATCCTCTGGCCACACAGACTGCAGGTTTGTGGTCCAGTGATCAAGGTAGTGACAAAGTCGCCCACTCAAGTCTCACACGCTGGTTTCATCCTGTTATCATGTGATGTAAATGGAAGTGAAAACACCCACTCGCTCCTCACTGCCAATCATATGACATCAGTATTGCGATGACACAGCTTTATTATCACAAAAGTCCTGTTGGTAGAAAGTCATAAAGAAAGAAAGTCAGATTAGAAAGTTGCTGATTGGTTGGTGATACTGATTTAAAGCAGTGTGTGTCTGCGTGTCAGTGCATATAAAAGCGAGTTGCTGCTTCTTATGAGCTTATTTACGACCTTCATGACCTGTTTTCCTACCTGGTTTCTCCATGAACTATATCTCATTGTTCTGCCACATGAATAGAAATGAATGGATGTTTGTTGACTGCAGGTCCTGTTAGAATAACATTACCTGATTAACCTAATTTAAAACTACTACACTTTGCATCAGATCCACCACCGTGCACCACTGGAAGACTGTGTTGGTGTTTGTGGCAAGGAAGTGTGCACTTTCACTGGTTGCTTGTGTATATGTGTGTGTGTCTGTGTTTTGTGTATGTGTTAATCCTGGAAAGAGAAGTGAGATGGACATACTTTCTAAAAATATACCTTCCATTGCAACTTGCATCACTTCCTCTTTCTGACAAAAGCGTACACACACAGACGCGCAGACACACGCATGCGTCCAGACACACACACATTGATGCATGTAACTTAACAACGCTTAACAATTTCCTTATCTGCCATTGCGTGGTAACCATGTCGTGTGCGCGTTTGATTGTGCGTCTGCCTGTGTGTGCGAGTGGAAAGTGGTTTGGTGTAATGGCACAATGTGTGGGCTGGGAAACAGCTGGTGTCTCCAGTTAACACGCTTGGATGCAGAGAGTCCTGTCTGAGAAATGGCTACTATGCAGTATATGTGTGATAGCACATGTGCTGATACACTTATATGCGTGTGTGTTCTTGTGTGTGTGTGTGAGTGTGTGTCTATGTGTCATTGTTCTATATGACTTACTGAAAAAGAGAGTTGGAAAGTGGTGTCTCACCACGTGACGTAGGTTTCTGGTGTTTTCCAGACCAAAGAAGTGGAACCAGCAGTGACGAGGATGTGATGTCACCATCAGGCTTTCTTTCTCACACTCACTGCGGCCCCACGTCTCATGCTACCCTTTTGTCGCGTTCTTTTTGTCTGTATTTCTGTCTCTCTTGTCTCTGTTCAGTATCTGTCTCTCTGTGCATTTGTCTGTCTGTTTCTCCCTCTGTCTTTATCTCTCCCTCGTTGCACTGTAGGGGAGTAGGCGTTCGTTGGCTGTTTTTTCTTTTTTTTTTTTTATGAATGGGATGTGTTGTTTACTCTCTGACAGAGCTATTTCTGTCAGCGCTGATGATGAACACATACAGTGTGACCACACTAACTTCCTCCTCTATCGCCTTCCTTCCTCTGATTGGCTAAGGCTCTCCGCTCAATGGCAAAGGCTGTGCGTCTTCAAGGTAGTTGCGAATGTGTTTTTTTTTTTGTGGGAGTAGTGGTGTGTGTGTATGTGCGTATATGCATGTGGGCCAGAGTGTTGAGGGGTCTCAGTGGACCTTTTTTCAGATATAATTGATAAAAAAACATCCTGTTTCCAAGAGCAAGAGAAACTGTTACATTTTTTTCCCAAATGATGTCACACAGCCCACACCAAAAAGAACAAATTCATGTTTTAAAGTATGACAGTATCAAGTGATTTGTAACTCTCCTGATTTTAGGGACCAGGTATGTTCACCTAAATGACAAAGCTTGACCAGCATTGACCAGTGCTGCTCAAGACTAAGTGTGTGTTTTTCCCTGTTGCATATTTAAGGTTGATTGTTTTCAAATGTTGCCAGTTTGTTACAAAAAAAAAATTGTTTTTTAAAATGGAGATTTGTTTAAATTAATTTTCATCAGCATTTATGGTCCCAACTAAAGATTTGTTATTTCCCTGAAATGCAGCAATAAGGTGCTGATCAGCTCAGTTTACAGTAAACAAGGTCATCTTGAAATATTTGAAAAAGCAATCAACAGGTGAGGTTTGTCCCCTAAAGTGTAGTTTTCAAATTGGATTTTCAAATAAATTTGATAATTTTATTTATTTGATTTTCATCCATGTTCAAAATCAAAATAAACAGAGATTAGTTCCCAGATTTAAACATAAAAACCTGAAAATGATAAGCCGTGTTCATATTTGCATTTGCATATTCAGAACAATCTAAATAAAAAAAGCTTTCCTGTTTTAAGCACACTTTTGTTCTTTCGTGTATCACTCAACCTGATGCCACTATTGGAATAATAAAATGCCAGCCCTGTGATTTGCATGTTAGTTAGCAGGTTACCTCACCTGCCTTCTGAAGTGGTTTTGTACTTTCTGTCAGGACATTCTAGTAGTTTTTGTGTAACCTCCTCAAGGCCTGAAAAAATAAATTGCACACACAGTATGTGCACAAGCTTGTGTGTAAGCACTGACACACACAGACAGTTGCTGGAAGGCATTTATGCTCACATACTCTAAATGAATCCACCACGGTTTGCATAATGCATACATGCAAAGCCTGAGGTTGTGTTTTTTTGGGCTGAAAATATCAGGACATGTGCAGTCCTGTGCCTAATTACCCATGTGCTGTAAATAAGCACATGAGCTGTGTGTTTGTGTGCCTGTGTGTGGGTGTGTGTGGCAGTGGTATGTGTGGGAAGTGGTGTTTGATTGATGTGTGAATGAGTGGTGCTTGAAGGGTTGGGGTTTAAGATGATAGAGGCTGTGTCAGAGGGCACAAGGGCCAAGGTGATTTTCACTTGATCCTTTTGTAATGTGACTTTGATGAAATGCAACGTGTGGAAAGTCATGGCCTCATGTTTGAATTCCCTGTAGTGTTATGTTGCTTCATGGACGGTTCAGATGAGGAGCTGAATGTTTAATTAGCATGCCACGAAAGATCTGTGGTAACAAGCCACATTCAGAGCTTAAAAACACAAACACACACGAGCACATACGCGCACGCTCACCCAATAAAGCTCTCATATATAAATATTCTCTACTGTACACTGCACAATCACCATGTGTTCTCTCATGGACACACAGACACAAAGCAAACTCATTAATTTTGTGTGTGTATCCTGAAGAGATTAGTGCATTACTATGTCCAAACCATAGTTTAACTGTAGGTTCAAGTGTGCTCTAAGATGTCATTTTAAAGGGTTAGTACACCCAAATTACAAAAGACATATTTAGCTAGTTTTAGTGTTGTTTCCCGGGTTTTTACATACTCTATCTGCCTCTGGGATTTTTGGCTCCGCTCCAGTACAATGGAGGCTGATGGAATTTACTGTTTGAAAGCTCTTCCTGCTGAAAAAACAAACTATTATCAGTGGCATCTGTGGATTATCCAGAGTGACGGGAACACTGTTTCTTAAAATAAATATTGTGGTTTATTTTTTTAGCGTCACCTTTCAACTTCAATTCGGCTTCTCAGACATAAGTCTGTTCACCTCATTTGAACTGGGGTGGAGGCAGGATTCCCAGATGTGGATATCTCATGGATGACACAAGTCACTTTGGACTCAACACCTCCAACTCCTAAGAAGACGGAAGCAAATCCAGAGGCCATTTTCATTCAAATCGAGTGACGCCATCAGTTCATTAAACAATTCTCATCACACATCCATGAGCTATTTCAAATTCTGAGCAAAACTGCGTGGCCAGATACCACAAGAGACGATGCTGTTAACTTCTGCTTCCACCACATCCTTCAGCACCTGGACACACCCAGCACCTATCTCAGAGCTCTCCTCGTGGAGTTCAGCCTTTAACAATATGCTGTCTGACCGTCTGCACACCAAGTTTCTACAGTTGCACGTACCCCGCCCCGTCTGCCAGTGGATTATGGACTTCCTAACCAACAGGAAGCAACAGATTTGGCTTGCCTACCTCTATCACCACCAGTATCAGAGCTCCACAAGTTGTGGCCTCTCCCATACCTGTTTTCCATGTACACCATGCTGTACCTCCAGCCACCCTGGACATATTTGCTGACAATGCCATGCAGCATGGTGTACAGGTAATAACCTGGAACAGCAAGACAGTGGAGATGGTCATGGACTTGTGGAAACACCCACCTTCACTTCCCCCACTACTCAACACTGCAGCTGTAAAGGTGGAGTCTGTTAAGTTTCTGGTTACCACAATCACCAACAGCCTGAAAGGGGAGACTCACTCATCTCATGTCATCAAGCGATGTTCTTTCTCAAACTTCTCCAGAAGATGAACATCTCCCCAAAGGTTTGCTCCAAGAGTGTCCTCACCACCTCCATCACTGTGTGGTACCAAACACAGAGTGGAACACGTCATACTAACAGCCAGGCAGCTCACAGGACAGGAACAAGTGCCCTAGAGTGTTCTGCATGCCAAAACCAGTCAGCGGGCCAGTAGGACAGTGGCAGGAACTCACGCCTTCTCTCCTAATGTTTTCATCTACTTCCACCCCAACACCAACCCCAGCTATAGTAACATGTTTGCATTGAGCAATACTACTGCTATGCTTCTTTCTCCTCTCTTATTTCCGAACTAGTGTTCATTGTTTCTTCACAGAAATTTGGAAACGAACATGGTGCGTCCTGTGTTGTTGGTAGCTGTGAGTGATTCTGATTCTGAGTCTGAAATGAATGTCGTTGTGTTTGATAATGAACAAAAACATATGAAAACAATATGCAATGAAGTTTTCTGATCTTTTTTTTTTCCAAACAAGTTTTCTCACTTTGTCTCCCACTCACTACTCAGTGCAATATTTCTTATGCCAAAATTTAGTATTGACATTTTTGCCTGCCTGCTGTGCATGTTTGTGTGTGTGTGCATGTTTGAACTGCTCTGAGGACATCCAGTTTGAGTGTTTCTCCTCCAATGCTCTTTCCGGTTGAGGAACAGTAGTTTTTCTGTCGATGGGGCTTATGGATTGGCACATTCAGCATCCCTGCCCCTACTCACTCGCCCACACATGCAAACACAGGAACAAACTAGATACAGACTTTGTTGCATTGGTCAGGTGACAGAAGGGGTACTTTTTGAGATAGTACATTATTGTGTACATAAGTAACATTCTAAAACTGGACAATAGTCCTGTTATGTTAACCACTTAATTGTTGTGTTGTTGGTTTGTACATTGTAGCAAACTTAAGGACAGGCACACAGAGAGCTCTTTCACATAAACCATGATGTGTCACGCACGTCAAGGTTGCACGTGGTCTCTGTACTTGTGCCTGAGTGCTGAGCTTTTATGAATCAAGAGAAATAACTTAGGGCCTAGCAGATGCTATAACCTTAAGCCTTATCTAACAATTCTTTAGTTGTGGACCAGAAGAATATGCTGTCTCTGATAGAGGAACGTCATCATACTGACACCACACGCTCTTAGTGATGCATGAGAGAGTCTTTGTGTTTGCCCTTAATGTCTTTGTGTCCAGAGTTGGATGAATTCATCCAGCGGCAGGTAGACAAACGAAGGCAACAAAGCTAAATCCACATAGGTATTCAGAATCATGAGTAGTAATGGGAGACTTTTTTTGCCAGGTGTACTGAGAATTTAACCTTTTAGAATGGCTATTCACATTTATCGAAGGAGTAAATGGTCGTCTGTGGCTCGAGAAGCTTCTACAACCTCCAGGCTTGCTTTTTGTGACACAAGGTGGGTTTCTCTCCACCTTTTTTATGTTTCAATGTGTGCTGCCAAAGAAAACACATTTCAATTAAAAGATAGTGACACTTAGTTTGTACATTTGTTCTCTAAGATCCTAAGTAGAGCTTAACCAGCTGAGTTACGTAATCTTGGTAATGGGCACCCTTTGTTGAGTTTCCAGGGTTCTCAGGGCTGTCCCACACAGCAGGCTCCATCCTCATCTGTCAAGATTTGATTTGGAAGCAGAGTTAGAGACTCATTAACAGCTTGCCCGGTTGGAGCCCGTCAGGTGAATTAGTCTTTCCTCTCTGTGTGTTTCCTCTTCTTGTTCAGGGATGTCACATCCCCTGTTTGGTGTTGCAGCTGCAGCAGGAAAAAGCCAGTCATCAGGTCGCAACAATGACCGGACAACTGCCTTAGAGAGTGACGTCACATGCATGTCAGCAGCTTTACTATACACACCGGTGACACGGTAAGCTGGGGAAGCCCTCACACACAAACACGCGCACACACACACACACACACACACACACACACACACACACACACACACNACACACACACACACACACACACACACACACACACACACACACACACACACACACACAGCCACACTAACTAATCCAATTAGGACATTAGTTAGTAGCCTGGCCTGGGCCTCCTCGGACACAGCGTTGATCCAGTTATTACTGGATGGATGGGCTGGGCAAGCCCAGTGTTTCCCTGCTCTGAGGTGCTTAAGTGGCACTATGCCACCGCATCAGGAGGACACCTCATACGCACAAAGGATCCCCTTTCTATTTTTGTGGTTATATACACTGCCTGCATGGTGACTCAACAAAGATGAGGAAGAAGCCAAGAAGTGACTTCCACTCAGTCAGCAGAGTTGCAGAGAGTGAACCAGAAACCCAGAGCTTAGCCAGGGTAAGAGACTTTCCCCTACGCACTGGGCTATATCCACACAAAACTCCTAATAAGATGCCAGGAATAGTCACGGACATGCACACTCTGGAAATTATTAACAAGAATGCAGAACAATCAACGGATGGAAGACCTTGAGGTGCTGCTTTCACCCACCAAACATGCACTCATTTTCCATGTGCTAGAAAACCATTGATACCATTTGTTGTGATTGTGTGTGTGTATGTGTGTATTTTTTCTAAGAGCCTCTTCATTAAACAACACACCAGAATGCGGCACACTCCAAACAAGGCCACAAGTCCATACAGAGGCTCTTACCCAATACTCACTGTGTAGTGAGGCTCTGCAGAGCTGTTATATTCTCTTTTATTCTCTTCTATACACACACAAACACACCCTGCATACCGGCAGGGTGACTGAATACAATGGCCTATCCTCTTTTCATGTGATCAACAGTGCCGTGGATGTTGAAGTCATGTACTCACATGCATACGCCACATAAAGGGACAAACCGCAAACACAAGCTGCAGGCAGAAAAGAGATGCCACGGTTGCATATTGATGGAAGAAAGCTCATGAAAAGGCGACAAGAGCAAAAGAGTTAGTTGTGTCTGTCATGTGCCGTGTCAGGCCCTCCCTTATGCTAATGTACCATTCATCTGTGTCATAGAGCGATAATGACTCTCAGCGCAGAGAGCCTTGCTGAGGCACTCAGAGAGTAAAGCTCTGCTGTCCACTCACAGTCAGCGTCTCTGTCTGTACGCTCCACTGTTTCTGTCGACCTGTGGCTACACCTCTGTGTTTCTGCCTGTCTCTATCCCTGTTTCTGTTTGTATGTCTGTCTCTGTTTCTACACTTCCCTGTCTCTGTCTGTCTGTGCCTGCCTGCCTGCCTGTCTGTCTCCATGCTCTGCTCTTTTTGTCTGTTTCCCTGTTTTTTTGTTTCTCTGTCTGTTTCCCTGTTTACTTTTGTCTCTCTCGTCTGTCTTTGTCATTTACTCGATGAGCGTCACATTTTTTTTAACTCAATGTCAAATCTTTTTATTTTCACTTCCAGAAACAGTTTTAGATACAAATCAGAACTGTAATATTGCCTGTTCTGCACACTTTCCTTCCAGGTTTGTCACAAAGGGACATTGTTTACTGTAAACTGTGATGTGCGGCTTGCAACAAGACAACTTTTGCTGACATAAAATCTGAGTGAAAACAGTTCAATCCAGTGCTGCCTTTAAGAAGTCTGGTCATTTTGGAGCCTTATGCACACTGTAGATTGTATGTGATGGAAAAACTGTGTGTGTGTGTGTGTGTATGTGTGTGTGTTATGAAGTATCTCATCCAGTCCTGAACAGCTCTGTGTTTCCCAGGCGAGCAGCATATGCTAGCAGTTGTCCAGTGTGAGTGGACGGCCTGTCTGACATGGAAAGTGAAGGGAGGAGAGAAACTGAGGTTTCAGCTTGAGGGGATGTCGGGGGATAGCACATAGCCCTGGGGAGGTTTAACGATGTACAATGCAAGCGAGTGTCTGTCTGTGCGTGTGTGTGTGTGTCTGTGTGTCTGTCTGTCTGCCTGAGGTGAACCAGGGGATGTTGATGCTGATGTGTTCTGATGGACTCTTACACAGACACAGACCCTGCCTGTGACTCACAGACGAGACGCACGTATCCCCTGTGGGACAGCCTGAGGAACACACACACACACACACATTCATATGCTTGCCAGGTTAGATATCTGCAGGAGCCACTCATGGATCTTGTTCTAGCAGGAGAGAGGGATTCGAGTGGGGAGGGGAGTGTGGGATCGTCGGGATGTTTGACTGTAATTCATCAGAGACTGAAGCTGCACTTGAAACATCTCATTGTGTCTTTGTGCATTTTTTTCTGCAGTGAATTTCTCTGTGAAATTGGATTGGGACTTCTTGGGGTGCCTTGATCACCTCTGGCTCACCCTTACACTGGCATAAATGTGTGTACGCACAATGTTCTGTTCTGTTACTGCCTATGGTGTCGGCCATGAATAGTCCTTATTGAGCGGCTGTGGGAGTGTGAGGGAGTTTTGTGGGAGAACGGCTGACTTCTCTCAGGGCACTGACCGCAAAAGTTTCGGACAGCGACCGGAGGGTGCGGGCTCGATAAAGATGGATGATGAGGCTGGACGAGGATGAGCGAGGCGGCACTCAAGTCATAGCTCTGAGCCAAAGAGTTTGCCTCATTCTCTCCCTGACTCACTGCACATAATCAGACATTAAACCATGAGTAAAACACTTACATTAGCCATTGCTTCCTTGTGGATGAGAACGCTTGCACGCATACAAAGAAATATATGTGCACAAGATGGAGACGAAGATACAAACACGCAGTCTTGCAGACATAGAAAGAGCCAACGGGTTAATATGAGCTGTGTGTGACGCCAACCGTATGCTCGTTATAATAGTGCTGGGAGCCTCCAAGTGACAGATATCACACACACACACACACACACACACACACACACACACACTCATACAGACACATATACACAATGGATGATCAGTAGGTCATTTTGAGATCAAAGCATTCATCACAAGCGACTGCCCATTTATTAGGAGAAACAGAAAATGACCTCGTTATCAGTGCGGTCCCAGATCAGTGAGCTGTTTGATGCTGCAGTCTCTTCTCTGTGAACTTGAATCCATCGAATTATTTGATTCTCTAAAGTAATGAAGTCTGGGCTTAAGGATTTGGTTAGAGGAAAGATGCAGCCTCACAGTGTGAACTTACTCAGTACAATAGAGAGATAGTTGGAGGTTGCACTAGGGCAGAGAGTGTGTGTGCTTCACCAGATGCAGAAACAGAAATGAACAAGGGTCGAGGGCATGAAACGACCTTGAAGGTTCTTGTTGTGACTGTGAATTTACAGCCCAGCAATTTTGGAGTATCCTTTCAGCCTGTTCAGAAGTTTTCAGTTAGCTGCCAGCTATTCATACTTGAATGCATCTATTGTCCCTCATGGGCTGCTGTAGGTGAGTTGTGGGAACTGGTGACGGAGGGATTCTTTCCAGTGCATTCTGGGTGTGAAAAATGGATTTGATGGTGTTTTTTTCTGAATTAAAAGGAAATGCAAGCCCTGAAGTAAAATAGCACAATATAGTTTCCACCACAAAGCCAGCGGTAGGAGAAAATGGCAAAAACTGTGCCAAAAAACAAAACAAAACAAAAAGAGACCTCAAGGGCACCATTCTCTTCTGCTGCGAGTTTCCATCAGTGGGAAACAAGCATGAATGTGTGGTATATTATGATTTAAACCAAATCAGAATTGGACAAATGGACCGCTCATTTGCCAACATGCAGTAAAAATGTATTATGTCTTTGCTCTGACTCTGGCTTTGCACAGATATGCGGTTAAGTGTGTGTGTGTGTTCATGCCTGTATATATATATATATATGTGTGTGTGTGTGTGTGTGTGTGTGTGTGTGTGTGTGTGTGTGTGTGTGTGTGGAGAGACTGTCTGGTGAGGGACGCCCGCAACTGCATATCTTAGTTAATCTCCCATGAGCCCTTTATGTGCAAGATATGCATGTCTTGTTCTTTCTCTCTTAACTGCTCTAACGTCCAGCAAGGTGTGCCTCTGTGCCGTTTCTGACATCATGTTAATATCAGTTCCTGCCTGCCCAGTGAACCTGAGCCACGTCCATTGTCTCAGCTGCTGTGAAAAAAATTATGATAGATAGGACAGATACACACTGCTTGCCAAACAAAGAAATGGGCAAAGCTGATCCAAACCACAAATGAAAGGATAATTCTGGTTTATTAAAAATGAGATATTATTTTCATAGTATCAGTAGCTTCAGGTCTATCAGTAGTAATAGGATTGTACTTGGCAGACTGTGCGATGCCTCCTGTGTCTCTGGAGGAGCTTTGTAAAGTCTCTGAAAATTACCTTGATGATGTCATCACCTCAAATTTGGCTTGGAAACTGCCCAAAATTTCTAATGCAAACCTGAGTAACAGTTGACAGTTGTGGGTGTTTACCAGCCATGAAGGGTGTATCATGGGAAATGTAGGATCAAATGTTTTTGCAGCTAGGAGCTGGATCAGATATTTCAGCCTCTGCTACATCACTTTTGATCTTTCCATTGTTAGTCTGCCTTCTGCAAGTCCTCCATCCTTATGGAAGTGCACCAGTACAATGCTGCGGAACCCCCTTAATTGCTGGGATCAGGAAACAGTGCCATCACCAAGGAGATGGGCAACAAACATGAGAAGTCACACAATGAGCCTCACTTATTCAGAATAGAAACAAAGACGAACAGTCGAATAATTACCAAAACTGTCTGCTGGAAACATTGATTAGAGTATATAGAGCAACTTTCTGGATCAGCTTTGGCTGCCATCCTTACTGTAGCTGTGTGCACACACTGTTTCCTGTGCAGTGAGACAAGCTGGGACAGTTTTTCTTGTCTTGGTGAACTTTGCTGTAGTTACTGTATTTTGTTGTGTTCTCAGATTACTTAGGTGTATAAAATCTTATAATACTTGAAAAAAAACAATGACCAGAGCTACGAATATGAGAGGAAAGTAGGAAGTTTTAATAAACTGGAGTCATCCTTTAAGGCATGGTTTTGTGGTTTGGCCTTCCAGTGTAAACACGTGCCAGTCTCTGATGTCAACACACTGTAAATAGGCTGACAACATTGAGAAAGACATGCTGTGGGTATTTGTTGTGTGTCAGTGCTCTGACAGATTCAGCCTCTCTTCACTTTTCCTCTGCATTCCTTTCATCTGTGAACCTGTTTCTTTTTTCCTCTGTATGACTTCATGAGCGTAATGGCGAATCATAGATTTTTTTTTTATTGCACTTAAGACTGCTATTAGGCAATTGTCTGCAACGGTCGTCTATAGTGAGGAATAAACCTGACCAGTTAGGTATCTGAGGAATCCACAGCATCATCCCATTCTGGACTGATAACACTGGAACAGCCTGATTCCTATCACCTGCCATGCTGTAACTGTCTCTGTTTCTGTCTCTGAGCGTGTTCGGGTGTGTGTTTGGGTGTGTGGGAGTGAGATGTGTTGTGTCCTCATACCATAATAGGCTTCTCTGAACTGTCCCATAATTCTAGTCTCGTGAGTCGATACAGTCGGCTTTAGCCTCAAAAGGAAGAGAGAGAGGGAGAGATGGTTGCTCTAACTCTCACTTTCACTCTCTCTGTTTCACACACACACACACACACACACACACACACACACACACACACGTGCGCGCGCTGGACTCTAATTCACCTTCTGTGTCAGACAGCAAGGTTTCCGGAAGGAATTCCAGGCATCCCGGGAACTATCTTCCTGATTCCTAAAGGCTTAGTATTATGCTCATCCTGTCTAGATCCTCAGCCAAGAAACACACTCACACACACGCAGTCCAACAAGCCCAGATATCCACTTGGACGAGCTGAATTTACATCGTGACTGAGCTGCAGGGAATGCTGCTATCATCCTGGACCACGAGTGATGAATTCCATCGGTGATGCTGAGCTGGCAAACACACACGGGAATACCACAGAGGCGACAGAATATGCACAATATGTTCAGGAGATATGAGGGGAAGAGACGCAGAGAGAGGGACAGAAGGAGAGAGAGAGAGACAGATAAGCTGTTGAAAGATGACGTCTTACTTAACTCACATTCGTGCTGTGAACATGAGAGGTGGGCTTTCACTGCAGCTCATCTTGTCGTCATGCTGCTCTCATGGCTGTCAGTGTCAGACTGACAGGCGCTCAGGTTAATTTTCCCACTAGGAGGGTGAAGCGAGGGTCCACACTCCACTGTGTTTAGGTCCGTCACGCTTGTCTCACTTCAAATTATATCACATTTGAAAACAGAGCTGAGAAGCTGGCTGGAGCTGGAGATTCAGCTCTGAGTGGTGCTTGGTAATGTCCACCCTGAAGGCCAAATCACACTTGTTATCAGTGAGTTTCCACAACAGGTTTTTCTTCATCTCTGAATTATTACAGACAAACAGACACTTGTGAACAATTTTACTTTGTCACTGCTCTGCAGCAGCAACGAGGCTCTCCTTCACAAATTCTCCTCCTGAATGAGGTTTCAGTGTCTTAGTTATTGGCTCGCTCACCACAAACCTTGCCTGCATTAAAGAATGTGGTCTTGTGAAAGCTGCTTGTTGGGCCTCCAAACTCCATTGAATTTTATCTAACTTTAGCCAAAGGTGTGTGTCCTTGCAGCCCATCCACTTGAGCATGTTTTCAGCTGTAATGCTTGAGATTGGCCTCTTTCATCACAGTGAGCCCATCCCCTCAAACAAACAACACCAGGCTCTCTGGTTTGCCTTTTACTTAAACACCAACAACAAAATCATTTCTGTTAAAAAGCTGCCATGATGCATGATACACCGATGACACATAACCGGTATGTACATGTTGCGTTCACACTGACCATGACCCCAGCAGACATACAGCCAGAGGAGACCACCCAGAGGCACGTTTTATTTTACTATTTTAATTATTTTCTTTTATCTTGGATGACAAGAGGAAAAACATGGAGTGAATATAAGTTGGATGAATATGATTTATAAACAAATGCTAATGTGCGTGAAATTTTTCAGCTTTTCTCAGGGGTTTGAGAACCACTGCTGTAAAGTCACAAGTTTGAACCCAAAAGCTTGACTCCGAACCAAAGTAGAGACAGATGATATTAATCTTGACTCAAAACATCCTTTGGGTCAGGAAACCAGGCAGACAAAAAGGCAGAAGTCTGAGGAACCGGCAGAAGATCAGGCAGGGTCACAGGCAGGTAGATGAAGTGGCTGGAAGACTTGTTGACAAACAGGTGGAAAAGTGCCAGTGCATAAACAGTGGGGATTAGGGGATAAGTGAGAACAGGTGAGCATGTGGGTGGGGCAGTCAGGTTATGGGGAATGGCAGGAGCAGGAGTCACTGCAGGTCAGGAGGGAGTGGCAGTGTCTGAGAAGACAGCAGAGTTAGTGGGCAGGTAAAAGAGCTGGCTGGGAGAGGAAAATGGCCAGAGTCATGCTCATACTGTGACAGAGACGATCAAATATGATCTATCTTGAGTCGTAGATCCATGTGTTTCACGCTGGCACACCACTGAACAGTGGTTTCCAATAATATTCTGAACTATTTGAGAGCTCTGGATAGTGACAGTGCTGACATTAATTTAATCTTCCATCTTGACAAACTCAAGGTAAACACACATTGCGTTCCGGCAAAAGCTGAGCCAGGTTAAATTGTTGCAGTATGACTGTGACTTTTTTCTTTTGTCAGAGCCCTTATTGACACTTTGCGACGCCAACAGTGCCAGTGCAGACATTTTACTGCAATGACCGAGTGGACTGTACTGTTTCACACGGTGCTAATGGCTGTCTGATCATGGCCTTAAACAGCACTCTCATCACCACCATCAAAACACCGAAAGAGGGAACATCCTTTGCAAGACAGTTGTTCACTTCTCCAGCAGAGTTTTGAAGACTTTTGGAGTTGAAGCTGTTCTGTGGTGACCTTGACGGCTTACTAAGACACTGTATTTCGGTTTTCCCTTCAATGTATCACCCATCTGCATGCGTACACTGGGCGTTTTTCGTGTGCTCATTCTGTTTTGGCAGCTGAGTTTCAGCGCTTTGAGTGTGAACCATCTGAACATAATCAGAAATATTTCACACTCATCGCCAATTCCCACTTGTTCTTTCACTCAAATTTGAGATCTCGCACTCCATAGTGTACGACGGGTGAGTGAGTGCTTTGGAGTGTGTGTGAGTGTGCAGCCGATGGAGTGCTGTGTCCATGACAGACTCTTCTCCCCCCACTCGGCTGGAAGAGAAGAGTGGGCTGCCGTGGAATTGAGAACCCTCATCCCCTTCACTACAGTGGGAGTGAACCACTGGGTCCGCGCTAAGTGCTGCTGGGCACTATTACTGTGAAAAGGACCCCTCTCCAGGGTGTCCTTTCAAGTGTCTGCTGAACAGGACACTACTGAGAGCCACGGCCAGCTAGTGTGTGTGTTTGTGTGTGTGTATGTGTCTGCATGTGTGGGCCAGTGTACCCTGCTTGTATAATGTGTTGCTGGGAAGGTTTGTGCAGCTGAAACCAGATCAGGTATGTGTGACAGCCACCGCGTGAGTGTGCATTTATAGAGCAGCGCGTGTGTGTGCCAGGTTACAGTATTAATAGATGGCAGTGTGTTTGTACAAGCCACTAATAGTCGAATGGCTGATATTGGTGGATCAGTTTCCATCACACTCTGTGGCGTAGAAGCGCCTGATTCAGCAGGTGTCCCCCCTGAATGTCCTCACTGTTCTCTCGCTCCTTGGAGAGTGTCTGAGTGTCCTGAGGAGGGTTTGCCTTGTGATGTGTCCTGACCTGCCTGGGCTCACACTCACACATAACATGTGAAACCAGGAGAGTGATGTTTTTCATCAAGGGGATGGTGCTGAGGGATCTGGAAGAGCTAGAAAGCCTCACAAATGCTTATACAGCAGTTTATGCTAGAAAGATAAAGGTGACAGTTGATATAAACAATGACAAAATAGAGGAATCAAAGTGTGTAATAGGGCAGTTTAATTTATCAGCGGCTTTTAGTATACATATATATATATATCTGTAAAAATGAATGCAAAAGGGACTCTGTTATCATTGATGTGGAGCTCTGGGGGCTTTGATAAGCTTTGCTAATCAGCTGTGAGAGCTCCCATGGGGTATCATCTGTGCTTGTTGGCAACATGAACCCTTGAAATCTTTAGGATGGCCGTGATTCATTTGTAGCCGTAGGGTTTTTGGAGGAGAAGCTAATGGAGAAGGGAAGGGATCTCAGAGTTAGTAGACAAAGCTAATTAAGTGTTTCTTGGGTTGAGTATTTCTCAATTGGTAAAACATGGCACAGTGAAGGGTTTGAATCCCAGTGTGGGTGTCCATAATGGAAATGTAAGTGCTCATGGTTCTGTCAGGATGATTTGCATAGTTTGGATGAAAATTCGCCTGAAAGCGTATGTGATATTGGGTGAAAACTTGCTATTTAAATGCTTAAAGTGCAGTTTTCAAATTTTCTGAAGGATCTAAAGCACATTTATATATATTACATTTTCTTTAACATTAGGCCTTCATCAGTTTTGTTTGGTTTTGTAAAGAGGTGAACGTAGAGTTTTATCTCATGGCATTCAGCACTGTGTTCTTTCAAGTGAAGCTATAACATGGCATATAATTTTATAATGCCAAATCTATAAACTGGCATGCTAGAACATTCAGCTGACAGCGATGACATGTTAGTGGTGGAAGTTATGTTGAAACTAGATGCTGATCCTGAACAACTTCCACACACTGCTCTGGGATGTTGCTACAGTTGCTACAGTTTTGTATGGGGAGTGTCGGAGAAGATCAGTGAGTAACTCTGTAAGAGCAGAAGGTCTCTTCAATTTATGAGGAGATATGAAGAGTTTGATGAGTTTAATCTGTCCTGTAACTTGTGGGGGATCATGTTTCTGTGCACAGCCGTAAAATGACAGGTGGTGTGATCATGTTCGAGGCACATACACATACGTGTGTGTGCTCATATACAGATGGGTGTTACACAAGACTATAATTACACTGTCAGGAGGAGGCTGAATGGAATAATACACACATGAATACAGTACAGGAGGACATTTACACACAAACACACACACACACACACACACACACACACACACACACACACACACACACACA
>JBBMOE010000005.1:768488-928775 GCA_037975065.1 Chaetodon trifasciatus | reverse complement strand
CACACACACACACACACACACACACACACACACACACACACACACACACACACACACACACAGTGGACACAGTGGTTAGAGTTTGCCTACACACAGACCACACCACACCCAGCAAAGTCCTTTCTCAACAGGTTTGTGAGGATGAAAAGAAAAGAGAAAGGAAGGCAAGGCAATAAAAGAGAGAAGAGGATAGGGGAGGAAGAGGAGGAGAGGAGAGTGTGTAGAGAACAGAATAGAAAAGAGGAAGCAAGAGGAGAGGAAAGGAGAAAAAGAAGAGAGGAGAGGAAACAAGAGAGGAAACAAGAGGAAATGAAGCAAGAGGAGAGGAGGGGAAATGAGGAGAGGAAACAAATGGAGAGGTCAGGAAACAACAGGAAAGGAAGCAGTAGGAGAGGAAAGGAGAGGAAAGAAGAAGAGAGGAGAGGCAGGAAGCATGAAGAGAGCAGAGGAGAGGGAGATGATGAGAGGAAATAAGAGGAGAGGTAATGAGAGGAGAGTAAGCAAGAGGAGATGAAAGGAGAGGAAACAAGTGAGTGGGAAGAGGATAGGGGACGACAAGAAGGGAAAGGAAAAGTAGGGAGTGGAGTGGAATGGATGTGAGATGAGAGAAGTGACAAAAAAGAAAAGAAGGGGAAATGAAAGGATGAGAGGAGGAGAAAGAGGATCATCTCCAGTACTTCTCCTTTCTTTTCTTGTGCTTTAGAAGCTTCTCAAACCTGCAGACACCAGAGGACTCAGGGAAGCCTGTCCTCAGTTCCTTGACATCACACACACACACACACACACACACACACACACACACACACACACACAACAGGAGCGTAATCTGTCCCATAACTACACCGCTGCCAGCCCCCACGTCTTTCATTTCTTTCTTTCTCTTTATTCCTGTGTTTTCAGTCTTTTCTTTCCAGTGCTCATGACGCACTCTGGCATAATGAAACTGTTAAGAGGAGTCCGGTGGAGGCTGGGGCTGAGACCAAGAGGGGGTGGGAAGGAGGGGCGGAGGGTGTAAAGTGACACCACACCAGGGCACTATATTTACAACGTGCCTCTTTAACACACAGCCTATTTATAGCTGCCAGATCTTTTCTCAGCGTCTGCCGCACACTGTTGCACCGTCACAAACACAGGCATCAGATGGCACCTGTGGATTTACACTGCACCTCTCTGCCAAAGGGAACACGCCTTATCCTCTAGCATTTTCCTGTGCACACCTCGCCTCGCTCCAGCTGCCCTCCACCCTTCACACTCGCACATTCAGGACATTCCCTCCTCGCTGCTCCATTTGCTTTCAGCCTTTTCTTTCCTCGTCTCTCACAGATCTTTCTGCGCTGAAAAGGAAAGGAGAGGAGAGGGACTTAACTCTGTTTCTGTCATGGCTTGACTTTAGCCATTAGACAAGACAGGATGACAGCAATAACAGGTGAGATAAGTGGAGAGGTTTAAATGTGGTTAAGGATTACACACACGTTCATATGCAGCATTTTTAGTGCTTGTACTCATGCAAACATGCACACCTGACTCCGTTACAAGAGAGATTCATTCATAGCATCATGACTGCCCCCTCTGGACTGTTTGACTGTGTCTCTGTTGCTATCACTGGGTGCACAAACACACACACACACACAGAAGTATTAAGCCCAATTATGCATTTGCGCATGTGATGACATTTGTCATTGAGGAAAAAAACAAAATTCTCAGAATTTCGCCAGGGCACACGCAACGACTTCGCTCTGCGTCTCTGACGTCCTGAGCTCCTGCCTGAGGGGGGACACTAAAATTAAGTTTCCTTCACACCATTTCAAAATCCCATTGTGCTCTTCATGTGAGAATGTTTAACTCTTTTTTTCCTGCTCAATGTGGCTTTTTTGCCTCAATAAGCTGTTTTTTTTCAAGATTTTAGCCTTTGCCTGCGACTCACAGAAATCCATTGATCCTAACAAACACTGGGTCTGTGTTTTTGGGTTTGTTGTGTGTGTGTGTGTGTGTGTGTGTGTGTGTGCGTGTGTGTGTGTGCGTGCATTATCAGAGGGAACAAACAAAGTCAATATAAACTGTGCAAATGAAACGAAACAGACTTCTGTAGCCGAAAGGCCTTTCTTTACCTTGAGTGATTACATAACATGAACATGTAACGTTTGATTTATTAAAAGTGAGGGGTGTTAAAACCTAGTTTTACGACCTTAATTATTTTAGTTCATGTTGGGCACATTGCAACAAATTAACTGACAGAAAACACTACTATTACCACGCCCCAGAAAACTTGAGGCTAGGTGGTAATATTTCATCTTAGCAATCAGTTTTGGGGCCTTTGGGCGTATACAGAGAAGGTTCCATGTAAAATGTGAATGGGAACTAGGAGAGAATTTTATTCTTTACTGTTAAATAGTCAAGACATGACTTGGTCTTGAGTGTGAGACCAAGGGGGAGTGAGGTTTTTTGCATGACCTGTGTCTCTGTTTTTTTCCCTGTGGGGCATGACAGTGAACTGTGCTGACAATCAGAGGATGTTAAACCATAATACAGGTATGTGCTGTTGTGTTTAGTGGCCGTGTGTGTGGGAGAGCTGTAGTGAGGCTGCTCTGAACCCTGAACTGGCGCTGTTTGTTGGGCCTGTCGGCGTTAACCAGACGGCTGTAGATGCAGCCGAGGTGGGCACAGGGATGTGAGTGTCGCAGGGGCTGTCGCATGTGGCCGTGCTGCTGTGAGTTAAAGTGTGTGTTTACTCAACAGGGTGTTAACGTCAGTCAAGGAAATCGATGTTTATCCTCACACGTGTCAAGACAGAAGCATGTGAGTGTGTGTACACGGCTTTGCTTTGCCATCATGTCCGCACTGTCCGCAAACACACACAGATACACACACACACACAGACTAATGTGTCCTGACTCAGCCTTTATTGAGCCGGTGTTAGTTAGAATACCCACCAGCTGGCCAGAACAACTATAGGACAACACAATGGTAGTTTTCCATGTGTGTGATGGGGGGTGGGGGGTGGGGGTGGGGGGGTTGTTCTGTGGCTTGGCATCGTAATATCTATGGTGGGCAGTGTGAGAGCGTCACTACTGCTTCCTGTACCCAATGCTACACTACACACACACACACACACACACACACACACACACACACACACACACACACACACAGTCGCACACAAGACACAAGACGATTTTAGTGATTACGTACAACAATGAGGCACACAGAAAGAGCATCACAATACATCCGCTAATAACATGCTGCAGTCAGGGTCGCTCTCTCTCTCTCTCTCTCTCTCTCTCTCTCTCTCTCTCTCTCTCTGAGTCCTTTGGGGGGGAGGTTTTGTGGCCCTTTCCCAGCTCTCCCATGGGAGTCTGTTCCAGCTGCTGCAGCTCCACGCAGTCCCAGACCTCAAACCCCTACTTCACTGACCACAGCCGCAGCATGTGTGTGTGTGTGTGTGCTGACATCACTGTCCAGGCGTCCACGCATGGCGAGCTCAGACCAGCACATACGCACTCCTGCAGAGACGTCACAGCCGAGACGCCTGACACACAGACACGTTGATGTCTCTCTGTGGAAGTTGTAGTTCCCAGGCCCTTCTGAGTTGTAGTTCTCAGGGGTGAGGCATTATGGGTGCAGGACTTGAAAATATTTATGAGTTGCCATGAAACGCTGACATGTTTGGTGGGACACTCAGGAAGAACAGAGACCTTATTAAAGGTGTATTTACAGTGGATTATTTTGCGTCCATTTGGTGTCTATAGCATAAGCAAAGCATCAAATGTTTGTGATGTTGAGTGACGGTGACTCCAGCTGTCGCCATCTTGGCAGTGCCTGACTCCACCCGACTCCTGGCTAATCCAGAAATGGGCAGAGAGGTGGAGCCTGGGTGGAGCTGATGCCAAGCGAACCTCATTCCTAGCTACCAAGCTAGCAAAGGCTAACAACCAAGCCTAAAATGCTAGGCCACGCTACTTTGAACACAATCCCATTCATTCATTCATTCATCTTCTATACCCCTGATATCCCTTTCGGGGTTGGGGGGGGCTGGAGCCTATCCCAGCTGTCAACAGGCGAGAGGCGGGGTACACCCTGAGCCGGTCGCCAGCCAACTGCAGGGCAACATACATACACACATTCACACCTAGGGACAATTTAGAGTCACCAATTAACCTGAGCCAGAGTGCCCGGAGAGAACCCACGCATGCACAGGAAGAACATGCAAACTTCACACAGAAAGGCCCCCGCCTGACCCGGGGATCGAACCAGCAACCTTCTTGCTGTGAGGCACGCGCACTACCTGCTGCGCCACCGTGCCGCCCTACACAATCCCATCTACAATTGAAATGCAGACGTAACTACATTGCCAACTTTTTGGGCTACAACCAATCACAAGGCCATCAAATTTTACCCTTAATAACCACCCAAGTGTAGCATTAACCAGTCTCAAGTGGCCATTCAAGAAACTTCTGCATTGGTGTCATTTTTCAGGCCCGGAGATTGTTGCTTGGTGGTGAAGACAGAAAAGAAAGAGAAAACGGCTGTGGATGCGCTATAACATTAAAAGCAAATGCAGGAGGTGGTGTAAACTTCCTGCCATTCGGTTGTTACACAGGTACATACTTTCATATTTCATTTTTGACTCAGTCCTCCCCCTAGGAAATGTCAAATAGGTAGGCGTACTGTTGCCACAGCTCAACGAACTTTTCCTCTCTTTTGCTGTCCCACCTGACAGCAGCAACCTCAGCATCCCCCCTCCTCCTCCTCCTCCTCCTCCTCCTCGCCATTGTTACCTGACTGTGCTCTGGAGAGAGCACCTTATTGGTCAACACTCATGTCGTGGGAGATGTCACACTAGGCGTCACATTGTCATTCACAATTGGTCACAACGCCGGTAAGTCATCGTCCACGGCAAAATCGGGCTACAATCAGTCTAATATCATGTAGTATGATCTAGGCCTCGGTGTCCTCACTCTCTTGTTAATTTTACTGCATGTCAAAAACATGTGAGACAACTTATACCTTTTTGATATTTTGACATATGGCTGTAAGAAAAGCAACAGTGTAAATAATAATGGATTAACAGAGGTTGAATAGGACTTAGCTGCATCAGCTCCACCATCCTGGTATTGTTTGTGTGTTTGTGTTTACTTGGACACTTGAATAGAATGGAGCTGTCATCAATATTGCTGGCAACACCTGTGGTTTTCCTGCAAGTCAACATTTCTGCTGTGAAAAAGGCCGGTGTGTGTAAAAACTGGATAACCGTGTGGGTCGAGCTCATTCTGATCATTGTGCTGTAAAAAGTGCATATTTGATGGACCTGGGAGGCATCAAGCAGCATGCATGGATAATCCCTCCTTCCCTGTTGTGCCAGCTCCCGGCACACTAGTCATGTTTTCCACATGGAAGAATACAAATGTGCATGTTTGTGTGTTTGTGTGAGCTGAGTTGTTGCATGTTGAGTGTTGGAGGATTTGTAATCAGGATTGACTGTAGTATGAACTGTTGTGCAAGTTCATGCTTCATAAGAGCGTGTTCAGTTCATGTAGATTAAAATGAACTAGTTTGCATCCAGTTATTTAATTTAGACTTTTGAACTAGTCCTAAAACATGAACCAGTTCATGCTGATTTCTTAGGTTCTGTACTTAAATACAAATTTGAGGTACTTGTACTTTACTTGAGTATTTCCATTTTATGCAGTTTTATACTTGCACACCACTACATCTCAGAGGCAAATTTTTCTGTGTGTGTACTTTTACTCCACACTGTATACACTGCAACACTGTAAAACATTTATAGTGTATACCTTTAGACTGTAAACAATTTAAAACAAGAAACCTTAACTTGAATTACCTTGAAATTAATAGAAATGACATTAATGATAAAATATTATTTGAAACTGCCAAATTCCAGTTTCAGTGTGCTGTTTTTTATTGTACCCAAGGCACTATATTTATTTTTGGTCATTTTGGGTTTTATGCTGTATAGTTTGAGTATTATAAAATTAATAAACTACACAGTGCCATCAAAAATTCTCACACAGAAATGAAAGATGAGGTCATTGTGTGCTACCAAATCCTACAATGCATCGGTTTGCATTTATGCAACACTACACTACATCTGTAAGTGATGCATGGCAATGACAATTCATAAGTGTCCACAGCCTTGATTTACTACTCAGTATAGAGCCATCTACTGCGTGTTTATCATGCAGGGAATAGTGACCGAGTGACCAAGAGACATAGCTTAGGAACTGTGGGATGTGTAGCACAAGTTCCCACTTCCCTGGTCATCCCTTGAGGTGAACACTCTCACTTTTCATGTTCACAACTCAGAAAAGAGAAGTGTGAAGGGAAAATAATCTTCAGAGAAATGTTGAGGCGGAAGGATGGAGTGACGGAGGAAAAGCCCCAGGGGAGACAGGTTCTCCTGTATCAGGCCTGGTTGAGTCTCAGCATTGATCTCATGAATAATAGAGCTCCGGTGGCCATGTGACAATATTAGACATGACATCCAATAACAACCTGGATCTGCCACTCCTCAGAGCCACGCACAAACACACACTTGCACGTGTCCACATGCATTTGTGTGCAACCTTGAAAATCTGTGACTAATCCAGCCTAATCTGTCTAACTGTGAAAACATTTAACTTGAAAGTATCCAAAAGGTCTTTGTTAAGTTAACAAAACATAAAGATGAATCAAAGTTATTTCTGTTTGGCTACAAATCACTGACTCACAACAGAGTCATCAATATGAAACACCCTCATAAAAGAATAACAATTTCCCTGCTAAACAAGACAAGCTCTTGTGTTTCCTTGTGTTTCTCCACTTCTTAATAATACATACAGAAGCAGCTAAAGTCCAATGCTCAAAGCTAACACACACACACACACACACACACACACACACACACACACACACACACGTGTGCTCCCACAGTCATGTTTACTCATGTTTACTGTCTGTCCCCATTCATCAGTCATTCACTGTGACAAATCTCTGTGAGAAAAATCTGCAAGTTTGCATTTTTCTCTCCCAGCAGAATGTATCTCAGGGTTTGTTTTACCTGTTCTTCTTCTCATTAAACTATTCATGCAAGCAGCTGGTGAACATCAGGGAGGAGCAGGAGCCCAGAGTGGATGAGGTGAAAAGACGAGGAGGAGGAAGCAGGATAATATGTATATAACAACTGTACTTAAGTAATTATACTTTACATGCGTATTCTTAGTTTATGTTACTTTATATTTCTACTCTACATCTCAGAGGGAAATATTGCAAATCATCTCACAACCCCTTACATTTACCTTGGAACCCTTTGGAGGGGCCTAACGTCTAGATTGGAAAACTACCGTAACAAACTTTATATAAAACGTAAAACACATTGTAAAAGGCAAAATGCTTTGATGCAAAATCAGTATAAAATATATATAATGATATAGCATCAAGGCCATTTTTCTGCAAAAAGCGTACTTTTATGTTTGATACTTAAACTTTTTTTTTAATATATACTTGCATAGTGTTTTGCAGTGCTGCACTGGAAAAAGATCTGAACACCACTTCCATCACTGTAAGAAAGGGACAAGCGCACACCTTACCCTGAGGCCAGTGGAGAATTATAACTAGAGGACTAGACTGTCATTATGTTATTATCCTCTCTATCGCCTGGGGTTTTGACATATGTATAATCACACAAGCATCCTTATTCATGAACAAATGCATGAAAGCCACCCCAAACACTTGATTTACAATTGAACATTATGAGGGAATTCCCTGCTCAGACCTGCAGAAGGTATTAGTATAGAATAGTACAGTATGTGCTCAATCAATGCAAAAGTGCCAAGAACATAAGAGCAAAATGGACCTGTATGCATCTTGTGAGCAGATAGAAAAGCTTATGTAACAGCTCTGGAGGATGTGTAAGTCAGGGCAGTGTGTCAAGACTGCAGCTGCTTCCTAACGGGTCACAGCAAGACACTAGGTGAGAGGTTAGAGAAGTGCTGACATTGGCTGTAGAAGAATTATGATGGAAAGGATAGGGTTTCTTTTTAGATTTTTTTTTTTTTGGACATTTCTACTTTATTCATGTAGATAGCAACAGCTGGAGAGAGAGAGGGGATGCACAGGGCCCAAGCTGCTGCTGTAAGGACTGAATACATGGTACACATTCTACCAGGTGAGCTACCACCAGGGCGCCTGAATGAAAGCATAGTTTGAAGAGTGATTAGACAAACATTGCTTGCATGTACATACATTAATCTGACGCCAAGCCCAAAGCACAATGCCAAAAACACTTACTGAAGGACCTCTATTACATGGAAAATTACACTAGCACAGCAGCTGTAATATCTGAGATTCATCCACAAACAGAGCTCAGGGTTTTGTGGGCTCGCACTGCATGAGACAACAGTTCACTTAGTGTCCCCACTTCTTCAGCGCTTCCACTCCCTGAACCCTTAAGATTGCGTAATGCACCTTCACCTGCTGCAATAACACACAGCACATGCAATAACCTGCCCTGACAGACCTGTTAAGAAGGAATGAACATGCCTTAGAACTGAAAAAACACGCACTGTATGCAAATCGTTAAGCCACATCAGGTCAGTCAGGTAGTCTGATAGAAGGAAGGTGTTGATGATAAGGAGGTTATACAATATGATTTAAAATGTGTTTATAGGATCCTGGAATATTTTAGTGTTTGCACAGCAAAATATTGCATCATAAAATGTGTAGGTGAGGAAAGATACAAGGTTCATAGACACAATAAGAATATTTATCAAGGGTGGATTACCTGATTGGCCTTGGACTCATTTCTCATTTAAGTGGCACTAATAAATATTTCCATAATAACAACTTATCAAATGACCGAGTATAATGCGAATGGTGCCATTCATAGTGATGACCTCACAGAGAATTATCCAATCATCTACCCTTTAGCATCTTTCAGCTCACTGTTTTTAGTTCCACAAACCTTCTGTTTCGGCTCACTATCACTGTTGTCATCAGTGTCATTTCCAGATGCAGCAGCCAGCTGTTATCAGCTCTGATAAACCCACTTTAAGATACCTGCCTGGCACTAAATGATGCACAGACAATGTTAGCGGCCAGCTGGTGAACATTGTGGAGCATTTAGCAGTCAAAAGCCAGATATTTGTCTCAGGAGTTGGTGGAGACCAAAGACAGAGCTATAAGGAGAGTTAACATATACACAAAAACATTACTCCAAACTGTTTGCTAGCAAGTTCTCCATATCAGCTTTAAAAGATAATATTTACAGCTTGTTTCTGCTTCTCAGGAGTGGCCAAAAAATCAGCTATAGCAGGTTTAAATCAAAACGAAACTCACTGACTGTTCTTGTTACAACCTGATAAGTAAGCATTTAAGTGAGTGGCGAGCCCCGCAGCAGAGGTGGATTATGTTAAATCATTTATAACTCTGTTTTGAATGCTATGTTATTTAGTAGTTTATATGAAAAGTGTCACATTCCAATGTCTGCTCAGAAGACTGAGGGCTGCTCATTCATCATGTGTTCAAAGATTATGTAATCATAAACCGCAAAACTGCCATGGCTGTAACCTACAAGCCAGTTGGCATGATGAGAGAGAGAGAGACACACACACACACACACACACAGAAGAAAATATTCCCAGTGTTGGCATTCCTTAATGAAGCACCTTGCAACAAACAATGGAGAAAATATTCCTATCAACCACACCCAATCCATGCATCTGTAATATGTACACACACCCACACCCACACCCACACATACACAATAACATTCAGTAATAAATCTGACAAACAAAAAATATTTTATTTCATCCCATTCTGCACTTCTACAGGATGTGTTTGGAGTTGGTCTATGCCAGGAATTACACCTCGTTTTGCCCTTTCACATTCAGAATCTTGGTCTCAGAATATTGAGTTTATTTTTATGTAAAGTAGAAAGTATTGGATTTAGGATGAACGGCCCAAAGAAATGCTAAACATGACTTCATATGAATTCAGTGGTAAAAGCTGTTGGCTCTATCTTCAATGAAAAAACCTACAAGGAAAGACTGTGTATGTCATTGTTTGGACTATTTCTGCTACTAATGTGGACTCAAATGTACAGTAATGTTTGACTCAATGAACGCGAGTAAGCTTGTCATTGTTTTAGGCTAAAATGGGAAAGGAATGTGTCAAATATTGCAACTACTTGCGAAGAATTATGCTGTAAAATAAACTGAGAGCATACTCAGAATGACTTTCAGACTACATCAATAAATTTTAATGAGCAGCATTATTATATAAGAGCCAGGTGATCCCCAGATTCACTGTACAACCCCCCATCGCCACCCCCGCCCTCCCTCAGCCGCTGCCCTGGAGTGCTGCACAAGGAGTGGAAAATACAGTCACCTAAAAATACACTGTTCATAAACAACACACTTCCAAACACATGGCTACACACACACACACACACACACACACACACACACACACACACACACACACACACACACACACACACACACAGGCACAGGCCAAGTGTCTTTAATATTAGAAAGCACAAGGCTGACACCTAAGACACTCAGCCCAGCGGTGTCACCCTCCTCAGCCCCCCTCGCTCGCCCTTAAATGAGTCCAGCTATGTCCAGTGTGTCCCTGATGGTCCAGTCTGATCCGCTCTGCTGCAGGCTGGCAGTGAGTGAGGCGGCCGGGTGGGGGACACATGCTTATGACATCACAGCCCAGTTGGCCCTGCGTGCTTGTGGCAGTCACACGGGGCATCACCAGGCCTGACGAGGCCTCGCTGCTGACGGGTGGGGATGTGTGTGAAAAAGGTTGCAGAGACTAACATTGTGTCCAACCTGGGATTCTCCTTATCGTACCCCCCCGACACAAACACACACACACACACACACACACACACACACACACACACACACACACACACACACACACTAAGGCGTGTATACACACACAAAAAATCACTCAGATCTGACTTTAAAACAACATTTAACAACATAATGTGTTATATTTTATTTGCCTGTGGTTGGAGCCACAATTCTATGTGCCTGCTATCTTCTCAACAAAAAGGAGATTTGTGTTTGGTTTCCTCTGCCGCTCCTTGAGAGATTCATTCAGCTCTCATTGTTGTCTTTAGTTGTGCCTCCACATTGTTCCATTCTTTTAAATTCTTTGCATGTCACCAAAGACCTCTTCAATTTCTTTTGGTTTTCTCCCACCATCGACTGTCTCCACTTGTTTCCGTCTTCCTGTAGTTATTCATATCTCTCTCCAGCACCATGTGTTTCTTCTTCTTTGTTTTACCTCTTGCTTCTATTTCTTTCAACTGTCTCTGTTGGTATTTGTTTTATTTCCTTTGTGCGATTAGATGCGTCTTCAGATCTCAATTTCCATTTCTATTTGACTTGTCTATTTTAAACTTCTGGTCCCATTTGTCAGGTTTTTTTTTCTTTTTCTTTTCTCTCTTTATGTCCTTTGTGTTCTGATGATATGATATTGGCTGTTTTTTATGCCTCTCCATTGTCTTATCTTGATGTACATATTACACTGGATCTTCTACATTTGTTGAGAAATATTTTAGTTTTTTGCGATTAATTAATATGTTCTATTTGATTAGTATAAAAATGTCATTTAAATGCAGGCTTTCAAATAATACTTTGCATATTTGCATATCTTTCTTGCGTATCTAGTAGGTTTGGACTGATGGAAAAGTTCTGCTTTTGTGAGAGTTCTCAACAACATTTCATGGTATGAATTTAACTTCTTAAGTCACTTTTATCCACTCTACTTGAGAGATCATTTGGCAATCTATCACAAACCTGTATTAACGATGATATGTGATGTTTGCTCTGTCCATTCAATATCCAGAGCAGGTATGAAAGTGAGTGCCAGCATTGTGTAAACAACCTCACAAAACATGTAAAAGATGTGAACATGGTGACTGACAACGACAAGGTGAGTGAGTGAGAGCACGCATACTTGGCAGCTGTATGACATTAGGTTGCCAAACACAGTTGCTGAGGGAATTTTAAATTAAACCTGCAGTGAGAGACTTCAGAGAAGAAGTGAACACAGCACTGACATATCATCACCTTCTGAGTTGAGGCAGCGAACTTGTTAGCTTACACATCCAGCAAACACAGAGCCACGGTAGCATTCATTATTTGTGTTTGTGTCACTCTTCCCTTAGCTCTGTTTTGGTCTCTACCAACTCCTGCGAAAAATGTCTGGCTGTTTAACTGCTTAATGTGTCACTGTGTTCACCAGCTGGTCACTGACTGTGTCTGCCTTCTGCTGCCGAAAACAACGCTGTGAGAGATGTGATGGTGAACCAGCATCAGTAAAGTTGTGGGCTAGACAGCTAAATGGTGAGTTTAAAGTCACTATCAGGCTCTGTAGAGTTGAGGGGAGCTGCAGATTCAGGTAAAAAATTCTAGGGACCTGTTTGACTGTTTCACCACATTTCACATTGTCGTAATATTATTCTAATAAAGACTTGAGGAGGAAGTCATGGTTTCCAGTCTTTTTCTTTTTTGTTCTTTGGAGTGGAGCAGTTAGTTTTTGTTTGGAAGAAAAGTGGAAGATACTGCACTGCTTATTCATTTACTGGTTAGTATATAAAACTACGCAATCTGTTTGAATGGGTGTCATTTGTGTATTTTGTCGTGAATGGTACAAGAAATGGCCAGTGTAGACCTGCCACCTCTAAATGATCTAAGAATTATCTAAGATAATGATAAAAAATATATATCCATCAATGGAGCAATCTGAAATCATTATATCTATCTATTATATCTATACATAAAATATTATATCTATGTATAAATTAAAATATTGTAAATAGATTATTTTTAACTTTAACTTACAAGAAATGAGACACGTGGGACAGTATCTCTAATGGACTATGGTCTGTTTCATATAACAGTTACACCTCTGCAGAGGGAATGGGCTTCACACTGTTCATCTGTGACGGGTGAAGCACATGAGTGAGTGTCACACAGAGGATTAGAATGAGAGAGATGACAGAGCAGACTCAGCTTTGGCTCCAACTCTGACTCTCTTATTTCTCTTTGAAGGAGGCTCCAAGTTCAGAAAGATCAGGGAGCCTCCGGCTGGCAGACACACACACACACACACACACACACACACACACACACACACACACACACACACACACACACACACACACACACACACACACACACAGTGTCCCAGCTCCCTATGACCCTCCTGACCTACATACCTTTATATGACAGCAGCCATGTGGTCTGGATGGCAGAATATGGAGTCAGATTATTTTACAGTGAACAAGCTCTCACCTCTCAGCAGACCAGCCTGTGCTACTGATCACTGGCCATTAACAGAGTGTTGCACCAATGGGCTGCTATACTGTTGACTAAGCACTGGTCTTATGATGTATAATATTCTATACACCTCATCCACAGGTGGAGAATAGTAATAGTAGCAATAATAATAATGATAATGTATGTTTATAAAGTAGTTTTAAACAAATGGCACCTTTCCAGAGTGAGGTAGCCAACAGACAGTGGACATAAATAGCATACAACAGCAAACAAGTACACAACGTAGTCAAGAATATTAGTAAAAGTTCACAGTAAAAGAATAATACATACTGTACATATATAGAGAAATTAGCTATGAAAAAGCCATTTTGCAATAAAAGGGAGAAGAATTATTAATTGTTAGGGAAATCCATTAGGTAAAAGTCTTCATCTTACTTTAGAGTAACTCTTTAATGGAACATTGTAATTTTTAAAAGTATGATAAAAGCAAAAAATACGACATACATACTTTATTTATCTGATGGCTATAGTTACTTTGGCTCTTGCAGGTAACATGTCCAAGCCAAACAGACAGTGAGTTCACACAATATGATGCATCCCCCTATTTATTCATCTTCCCAGGAGTATATAAAATGGTCAGTTAGCGTCACATGGACCACCACATTTTTTAAATATCTCCCTCACATCATCAGTAATACGACACTTTGACAGGGACAACTCCCTGGAAAAAGTGAGACAGCTCATTTTGCTGGTATGGGTACATTTTTCATGTTATGTACCTCTATTACTTTAAACTGCTTGAAAAGGAACTAAACATGTATTCCACCACAGCAGACTCTTCACACACTACAAGAGTACAGATCTCTGTAATTGAAATTGCTTTGCTGATGGGCCTGTGTGCACCTTTCACACCATTTCATAGTGTGTATCCTGCCACAGGTGTCCCTACATCCCCTTAACCAGCCCTCAGTTTTGGGACATCCCTTAGGATTCACATGGTCAGTGAGCGTGGATCGATTCCACCCGCCTGTCCATTCATTCCACGCTTTACCAACCGTGTGATCTGTTCAAAAACACACACACACACATACTTGACATGTGTGTGTGCATGACTGAGCGCTGGCACTCCTCTGAAGAAGGAATATTCTGTACAGAAGGGTTTCAAGCCCTCTGCTGCACCCATGTGTTTACCTGCAGGGCGGAACGTCTCCGGGCACAAACATGAGTGTGATGGATGAGTGAGAGAGTGACATAGCCATAGAGAGAGAGAGAGAGAGCGAGAGAGAGAGAGAGAGAGAGAAAGAGAGAAAGAGAGAGAGAGAGAGAGAGACTTAAACAGTTTCTTCTTTCCTCAGTGCTAAACCACAGAGTAGCGTGTGTTTTTTGTAGAACAGAAAATACATGTGACCTATTTGCAAGTCTCCTCAAGTGTGTGTGTGTGTGTGTGTGTGTGCGCACATGTGCATGCACACCTCTCTCGATGTAAGGGACCATCCCTTGTAAAAGCATGTGGTTTCTTAGCAGGATATGGTTTTCTGGTGAAAAAGACACAGAGAGGAAGTGCTGTAAAGAAAGCTTTTCTTTCTCTCTCCTCCCATCTCTCACTCCTCTCTCTCTTTCCACGAGACAAACGGCGTCTCAGATGTGGACGTTCAGGATGATTTGTGTAGCACGGAGAGATAAATTCTTCCTTTGACTGGTAACTTAAGCATGTTGATGAAAGCTCTCTTGATGTAGTGGAAATGAATTTGCATTGAGACACCTTTTATCTGATAATCTCATCTGCAGAGGGGATAAATCACTCAGTTGCAAATTCCGGTTTAAAGAAAGACAAGCAGTGTTTTTAGAGCTGTTACAACATAGACCGGGTGTAGAATCGTCCCCTTGTTCTCTTCATGTGTCTTATTTAATCTAATAATTTTTATTTAATGCTGTGGACCCTTTAATGTCATTTTGTGAGCATAACTATGAATGAAAGCCACGCTTCCTCTACATCACCGCATATTAATAACTGAGTCTACTCAGTCTACTGAGTGATTGCTGAAGAATTAGGAGAAACACACACCTGTTTTATTGAGGTGCATCAAAGAAAGAGAAAGAAAGTTGCACACTAAGTCTGACTTAATGATTATCAATTTTTTGGCCTGCTTTAGGATAAAAATTCAGCCGTCATTTGATTAACATTTCTACTAACTAAGGCAGGTGTGTCAAATCAAAATAGGATATATTTTATATATAGCAGTAATATATTATACTTACATACTGAGTGATTTAAGAGCATTATTGCTGTTTCTGTCTGTCCAAAGCACAAAGATTGACTGCTGTGGTCCCGGCATTAAGGAAATAAAAAAACTCTACCTCTTTTCTACCTCTTGATGAAAGCCTGAGTTGACTTATATAGATGGTGTCAAGAGGAGTTTGGAACTACAGGTTGCAGCAGTGTGGAGGGTCACAGCGCTCCTCATGCTGCGCAGGCCTGAACACTGAGGGACAGCTTCGCCACGGCTCCTTCATATTTAATTGTTATATTGAATTATTCTGGCCCACTGCCGTGTTGTGCCACCATGAATTGGGCCGTGGAGTTTGTGAGTGTTTGTGTGTGTGTGTGTGTGTGTGTGTGTGTGTGTGTGTGTGTGTCAGGGACCAGAGGGAGAGAGTGATGTGGCAGGAGTGCCTGAGTTTGCCACGAACACTGGAAGCCTGTGGGAAAGCAGAGCCATAGCAACAGAATGAATTAATGAACAGGATCTGAATGCTACGTTTAACACAAGGTACAAGCTCATGCACACACACACACACACACACACACACACACACACACACACACACACACACACGAGCACAAGCCATGCCAGCTGGTGATTTCATATTCAACACAGATAACCTGATGATGCAGTTTGGGCCAGAACTACTTCTACAACGACAAAACACCCAGCCAGCAGCTCACAGCGGTGGCCATTATAGTGAACATGGTATCATAAAAGCTTCTGAAGGTTTCACACTGTTTAACTTAATGTGGACGAATCGAATTTGAAGCTGTTTCTCATCACTGACTTTTATTCTGCTCAGATCCGTCAAAAGGAGTCAACATTAAAAGTGTGCTTGTGAAGTGCACATTATCAAACAGACCAAATGATTGTGGTAGCTGAGTGTGGTTTTGCAAACATTACACTACAGAGTATTATAATGATTTGACAAGGTTAAAAAAAAATCACCACACAGAGCATGTGTTCATGGCCCTCCCTCAGTGAGGACAGACTTGAGTTGATATCCAGAAAAGTCTGCAGCGCCCCCCTCAGGAAAACACAAAATAACACCTGGGAAAAATTCAGATAAAGCGGATTTAAGGGTCTTACGGTGATTTTACAGGAGACCTGCACATACATGCACACCATATTCCTTTAATGCCTTTAGAATAACATCTGCACAAATTGCTTTTTTTAAAATTTGACCATGAAATTTGTTTTGAAGTATAACACTGAAAGAACTTTTGATTTGATGTCTTTTAGGCAATGATTTAAACATAAACCATTATTGTGCATTAGATACATGCAGGTATATGCTTTCCATAATCAGCTTCAACTATGGAGACTTCACTTTCTACTTTTCAAAACTAATTCTGCCTGTCTGCAATTACTGAGAGCAGCAGAAAAAAGCCTCTGTACAGGTGGTGATAACAAAGCCTGAGGCAGCCGATGTTGCAGGCTGATGCCTTTGAACCTCTATAGCGGTATGCATACTGAAAAGTTAACACTTTGATGCAGTCAAGCTTCAATTGAAAGTGGCTGGTACACATACGTACAGACACGTCTGGGCTTTTCTGCTCATTTAGATGCTATACAGTTTATACGTGAGCTCTGTAATTGTGTTACATGTGGAGCAATAAGATGACACGATAAAAACCTCAAGTAAGTTTTAAGTAGCTGGAATTTGTTTAAACCAAGCATGAACTGTCAATCACACTGAAACCTAATACTCATAATTGTGTCCTCCACCATGCCTTCGGTGCCTGCTGTTCAAGGAAAAAGGGGCCTTTCTGTGTGGAGTTTGCATGTTCTCCTCCATAAAAAACCCCCACTAAAAACACACAAGAAGATCACCACCTGACCAATGGTGACGAAAGGAACTGGGTCCCCGGGCGCCGCTGTCGGCTGGCAGCCCACCGCTCCTGGTCTGCCGCGGAGGAACAATTGATGGGTTAAGGATGGGTTAAAAGCGGAGGAAAGAATTTCACTTAGCATGTGCACAATGTGTTGTTGTGTTCAAAGCATGGAATGTGCATGTGTGTGATGAATAAAAGTAGAGTTCTTCTTCTTCTTCTCTTACTGAAGGTGCCATGTGAGAACACGATCTCATACCTGAAAATAAGGTTGACAAACATCTTTTGTCATAAAACAAGCAGGCTCATTCATCTTGAAATATCTCAAACACAAAACAGGGTTGTTATTTCAGAAAACAAAATAAGGATTGATTTCAACACACGTTGATTTTGCGTTTTTATTGTACAATATTACAATTACATTTGTACAAATGCTGTTAACAAAAAAAAGCCAAAAAAAAAAAATAATAAAAACATTTCAGGCTACAAGAAGAAATGTTTGCTAGGCCTGAAAACAACAATGTCCTTGAGCACTCAACCTTCATGCAGCAGTTGTGGGAACATGCTGCTGCTGTTGCTTGTAGGGAGGGCCACATACACAGACATCGCGTCTGAGCTGGGCTAGCGTGGCGTCCTCCTGCTCACCCCGTCAGATCTTAAAGACATGGGCTGAGAAAAAAGCAACAAGGTGGATACCAATGTCAGCCCAGATGAGGATCATGTACTGAAACGACTGCATAAAAATCCAGATTATGTGTCTGTGTGTTGTAGTGACAGTGGAGAAGGGAACTAGGGGAAGAAGGTTGTAGTTCATTTGTTGTTTGGTCCAGGGGCAATGTGTTAAGAAGCTGAGGCGCAGGGTCAGAGGTCATCAGGTGGGGTTTAAGAGCGGGTGTATTTCCCCCAGATGTGCAGCATGAAGACCGACGCAATGAAGAGCAGACTCATCACCAGCACTGGCACCGGGCCGCTGTCACAACAAAGACAAACCGATTAACGCACACAAATACACACACACAAAATCCCATGATTTGCTGTAACCCCGACCAGAGCGAGAGTCTTAGTGGAGCGGCTGATTTTATTGATGAGTTTCGGAAACAAGGAGGGGCTCTCATTGCTGAAGGAGGGACTGAGTGGGGGGTGGGGTGGAGGGGGTGCATCGCTAAGTAGCAGCATTGCCATGCCAACCATCTCTTCAGCGGCCCCCTCCTCCCCCTGTCAGGAGGCTGTAATTGAGTTGACCTTTCAGAGTGGATCCTTTAATGAAGCTTTGAGGCCGGCGTCTAACGCAGGAACAAACACACACTCAATATACAACACTGTATGGCGAGTCTGCCCTCCTTCGACTGCTGGAGAGACGCACTCAATAACCACCACAGCACCATCGATCAACCACGGCCAGCTATGGCCAGGAGACAGGACATCGTCTCTAATATTAGGGGTGAGGATGCAGCAGAATACAAGTTTGGGAAATTGAGACTTTTCTAATTGTGCACTTTCCTGACACACATAACTGCGTGCGTGTTTATAGACACACACACTTAAATCAAGCTGGTCCACTGCTCAGAGAGGATTTGTTTTACCAGAGAGGTCCGTCTGTCCAATTTCCTGCCATTAAACACTCCTCCTACTCTACCTGATGAACATAAATAACACTAATGATAGCACGGGTGTCAGAAATCCTGGGAGTGAATTTGTGTTTGCAAGTAGATGACAGTTAAAATGTTAAAGGTTAAATCTGTTTGCGAATGTGTACGTTCCTGTGTTGTGGAGTTTGTGTGTATGGAGCAGTGTAACTACCTTTATAAGCTGCACTTACACTTTGAGGCCTGGTGAGTCTTCTGTGTAGAAGCGCCACATGCCACCAGTGCCTGCTGATCCCGTGGTCCTGCCGCCGCTGCGTGTACCACTGCTGGTAGCTTTCCTGTGGAACGCGCACACACACAAGTCAAGAATATATCAACACTGCCAAGTGTTAGAGTAAGTCCACATATCTCTTTATCGAGGAAAGTGTTAAAATGAAATCATTTGCCATTATACCTGTATTCAAAATGTAACTAAATACAGTAGCTGTTGATGAAAGAGCGGAGTGATTCATGGCTGCTTCACTCGTGTTGAGATTAAATGGAGGTTAATGAGGTAATGAAGAGGGTGATAGTAATGGGTAATAATGAGAGAGGTAACAGGGAGCCTCTGATTACACACTGATTAAGCCCACAGCACAACATCTATCTTATGCTCTAATCTATGGAGGGCAAATAAAAAAATACAGGAAAGGGCTATCTGAAAATCATCAATCACTCTTTGTAGTACGATGACATGAGCAGGTGGGGGCCATGCTGGGGGTATTTGGAAAAATAATTGTGGAGACTGTGTGCAGGTTGAGAGAACTGCATAACTTATCAATAATGCATAACATAATTTGGTCTTCAATAGCTACTTTTTCACAATACTGGCCAACATACTGATACTGTACTGTGACGACTTAATGGAAAAAACAAACATAAAGTGTCTAAAAAAAGGGATGCAATCAAGACCACGGATCACCACAGCAACTTCAAAGTCTCTGAACTCTGCTGGAGTGACGAACTGTGGTGCTCAATGATTGTTGCTTGCCAGCAAGTTGGACCAAATTTTCCTACAGTGGTTCAACTGGGTTGAAATCTGTGACTGTTGACAGCAGCAAATAATTTACATCATATTCATCCTCAAACAATTCACCCTTTTATTTACGTCATTCATTTGTCGCTCTTCTGTAGGCACTTTTGTGAAGTTTACCATTCTGTCTGCTGGATAAAGTGTAGAGGTAAATGTTAGATTGTTTGTGTGTGTGTGTGTGTGTGTGTGTGTGTGTGTGTGTGTGTGTGTGTGTGTGTACCTCTGTCTGACTGTGGAGCCTGCTGCACGGGGAGCCACTGTCTTGCTGGGGGAACGGCTAGATGCCCCAACATTGGTTGCACTTGCTGCTGGTCCAGGCTGAGGGAATACATTAGCATTAACACATATTAACAGATTTCAACTCCGTTGTAGTTTCGTTTTCTCCGTTTTATTTCTATCAGTCTGTCAAATCTCAGTCACTAACTCATTGATTGACTCGCACACACAAAGCACACTTAGAGCTAAAACTAACCTACAACGTGCAGATAAATAGATTTAACATTGAACATTTCAATTTCATTTGAATCTGAACTGAAACGTTACAGTGTGTTTACCGTTATGTGAGAGACTGATGGCAAAGGCCTTCACTTTTGGTATACAGTTCAGTTCTTCTCAACTTCTGGTGGTAACGTGCAGAGTCTATACCTAATGTGTTCACTGGCATATATAATTGATTAAATCAGTTGTGGGTCCGCTAAAAATATGTGTTTTTGGGACTGTCTGATTGTTGAAAACCAGCCACGTCCACAGATGATGAGCTGACGTTAGCAAGATAGCTAACAGTTAGCAAAACGTTAGCTCCGCTCTCACGTTAAATGAATGTAATAGAGCTGATTAGCATCAATAGGACCACTTCAGATGGAGCTGAGAGTCTTACCATGTTGTTGTATTTGTCCCGATACGAGCTGAAACCCTGAGCCTCTCTTCAAGCTGATGTCCACGTCTAATGAACAGCAGGCAATCTGTCTGTGAATTGGTCAAAACTTGAGAAGAGGTCTCACAAAGCTGACGCTTGTCTAAAAAGGACACGACTGCAAAACACAAGACCAGCGCAGGAGACCGAGCAGAAGCCTGACCGGTTAACCACCTCCACCACATAACAATGAACCAAGTACAATTTTAGGAACTCTTTTTGCACTACCGCAATAAAAACATATATTTAAAACCACCGTTGCATTCGTTTCGTTTGTTGGAATTAACCGTGAACTTGTAGATTAATTGAAAGGCAAATATTTAGCCCTCCCTGACTCTGAGGGAGACGTGTCTCACAGGAAGCGCGTCCGTTGCATCGAGGAAACAGGCGCCATTGTGGCTCCAACACGAAGCGTGACGGGACTGATATTATGGCTGATTTGAGCCAACATGGCGCCCAAGCGGTAGAGTTTCGTGAGTTGTTCTTGCTGCTACGGGCATCCAGACGCTGATAGTTAAAGGTTTCCAGACTTGGACAAGGTTGTCAGGAGATCCAGGTAAACGTAACTGCATTTTAATTAAATTATGCTGAGATTTTGTTATATTTTTCATACAAAGTTAGCTCTCTAAAATGGGCATAATGCCTGTAGTTACGTAGGATAGTATATTATCTCACTGTTAGTTAGCAAGCTAAAGACACTTGTCTTTTCAATCGCCAAAGCGGGTCTCTTTTGCTCATGCTGTCAGTTTGACTTCTTCAGTTCCACCAAGATGTTTTTCCCGACAAGCTACTTCTAGACACTGTGACAGTTAGGGAGGTTTGCAGTAGGTTACTTTTTCTGTTAGATAGCCATGACATGAAGTGCTTCAGTGGGGAAACTACTTCAATGCAGCTCTGAGAAATGTCTCTTTCTGTGGTCAGGGAGTGGTTAAATAAATCTCTGGTTTACTTTGTTCAAGTTTTAGTTTTTTATATATCTCAGTTTAAGGCATTCACTATAATACATGTTAAGCTATTGTGAGCTCATCAGTTTATCTGTTTAATACAGTGTTGTACTTGTGTTTACCTGAACTCTGTCTGCAAACCAGCACAGTCTTTTACGGATACATATTCCAGAATCAATTTGAACTGTATTCATTCTTGTGTGCAGGATGGCACGGGTGGTGTTCCTCCATCCAGACCTTGGCATTGGTGGAGCCGAACGACTGGTGGTTGATGCTGCTGTCGCACTGAAGACTCAAGGATGCAGCGTTCAGATCTGGACAGCCCATTATGACCCTATGCACTGCTTCTCTGAGACCCTGGACCCAGACCTGCCTGTGGTATGTTAACATACACCTTACTACATAATATTGTAAAAAGAGTAGTATAATGCACGGTGGTACAGTGGCAACACTGTCGCCTCACAGCTAGAAGGTCCCGGGTTCGATTCTCGTCTGTGGCGCTGGGGGCATGTCCTCCACCATGCCTTTGGTGCCTGCTGCTCGAGGAAGGGGCCTTTCTGTGTGGAGTTTGCATGTTCTCCCCGTGTTCACCTGGGGTATCCTCCATTAAAAAAACCCACTAAAAACATGCAAGAAGATCACCACCTGACCAATGGTGACGAAAAGAACTGGGTCCCCGGGCGCCGCTGTCAGCTGGCAGCCCACTGCTCCTGGTCCGTCGCGGAGGAAGGACTTCAAACGTGGAGAAATAATTTCACAAAGCATGGCGTGTGTGCATGTAGTGCATTGCATTGTTGTGTGTGATAATAAAAAGTATGTTTCTTCTTATTCTATGATTGTTTTTTTTGACACACACGTGTGATTTAATTGTTTCTGTCATTCCTCTAACAGGTGTGTGTGGGTGACTGGCTCCCCACCAGTGTGTTTGGTTACCTGCATGCACTGTGTGCCTACTTGAGGATGATCTATGTGGCCCTCTACCTGATCTTCTTCAGCGGGGTGGAGTACGACGTCATCTTCTGTGATCAAGTGAGTTTTCTCATACAGGGACCAACCAATGTATTCCTGGTTGCCGCTCATTTAAGTTCTTCTGAGCCGTCTCATAACTGTGTCTGTTGCTCAGAGAACAGCGTCCTTTGATAACAGTGACCTGCATCTTTGTGTGTCCCTTTTTGTGTCACACCTTGTATTTATACCATGCCATGAAGTGGATGCCCCCTTGCTTTTTTTTGTCTTGCACAGAAATACACACAGGTATTACCACCTTTCTCATGCATATAATTACAGTACAGAGAAACTCATTATTCATTCATTCATGGACTTAGAAGAAGCCTCATGTCTTAAATGGTTAAAGTGCAGTCAACTGTAACATGTCATGCACACATAGAGCTTCCACAGTATTGGTTTTAGGATTTGTATTCATAGTTTGATGCATTGTTAAGTATTAACACAGTATATGGTATATATTTAGAGGTTTCTTCCCACTGCTTAGTGTTGTGTCAGAGTGAAAATAACATTCATACAAGACAGGATAAAATACCAGTCTTAAACCTTATTCAGGGTCAGACCTCTAATATCAAACTCTGGTGTATGAGCTCTGTCCTTTCAGCTGAAACTTGGTTAACACTCTAACCTGATTGCTCTGTAAACCTCTTCTTCATCATTCTTAAATAATACAAAGACACATTTGTCTCATTATCTTTTCTAGAAAGTTTTCTCACAGGAAACAAAAATAAATTTCCCAAACATTCTTTACTTTTTAGTGTTTTAATTGTTTATTGTATTGTGCTACCATATTTGAATAGCCAGGAAGGAGGAACATTTTTTTTAAGGAAAGATATGCAGATTTTTGCTTACAACCTTTTCGCTCCTCTCTAGGTGTCAGCGTGTATTCCGGTGCTGCGACTGTCCCGTCACAGGAAGAAGGTTTTGTTTTACTGTCACTTCCCAGACCAGCTGCTGACCCAGAGGAAGTCGGTCCTGAAGAAACTTTACCGCGCTCCCATTGACTGGCTGGAGGAACGCACCACTGGCATGGCTGATATGGTACGGTTGAGGGCCGAAGGTTATGTCATTCTACAGGTTGTGATGGTCAGATTTCAGGCCAGTGTTTTGTCACTGTTACCATTTTATTTCATCCTCATTTATAAAGCACACTGGGTAAAAAAATAGATAGATAAATAGCACTACAGATGAGAGGAAAATAAAATGTACTTTTGATTTTGGGATCCCTTTAACGGGTTCAGAGCGGTGAAGTGGCTTTGTTCTCTTCCTGAATGAGTTCAGCTCGTGATAACTACTAAAACTATAGTGCAATAGAATAAATCAAAATACAAAGTATGTTATTTTTAAATGCTTGAATGAAGCATAGTGATTATTTAAAATGAGGTACAGCATGATCTCCACATGCAAGCTGTTGTAAAGGCTCAGGGCTCTGATAGAAAGGAAATGACATTTCGATTTTAGTCTAGACTTCAGAATAATCAAAGTCCGCGGGCTGTCATCCCACTCATAGGGAATTAAAATGGCTGTAATATATGTGAGTTCCTTATGAACTAATCTGTCTGTATTTCCTCATAGATTCTGGTAAACAGCCAGTTCACCGCTGGCATCTTCAGGGAGACCTTTCTTGGTCTAAGAGGAGTCCAGACAGATGTCCTCTATCCCTCCCTCAACACTCGTACCTTTGACCAGCCGTCTGAGGCACAAGGCCTGGAAGGGCTGCTCCCTGAGGGAACCTCCTGCCTGTTTCTCTCTCTGAACCGATACGAGAGAAAGAAGAACCTGCAACTGGCTCTGGAGGCTCTGGAGGCCCTGAGGAGCAGTCTTTCTCTGGGCCAGAGAGCAGGCATTCACCTGGTGGTGGCGGGGGGCTACGATGACCGAGTCACTGAGAATGTTCAACATTATTCTGAACTGAAAGAGTTGGCAGAGCAGCTCCACTTGGAGGACTGTGTCACCTTCTTGCGCTCCCCCTCTGATTCGCTGAAGGTGGCGCTGCTGCAGGGCAGTACAGCTGTGCTGTACACCCCGAGCAGAGAGCATTTTGGGATAGTTCCTGTAGAGGCCATGTACTGCTGCTGCCCTGTTATCGCGGTGAATTCTGGGGGCCCCCTGGAGAGCGTGGCAGACGGGGAGACGGGCTTCCTGTGTGAGCCCACGGCAGAGGCCTTCTCTAAGGCCATGGAGAGGCTCATGAGGGAGCCACAGCTCCGCAGGGACATGGGACAAGCTGGGAGGAGAAGGGTGCGAGATAAATTCTCTCTTCAGGCCTTCTCAGACCAGCTGTATGGGTACATTGTCAGGCTGAGCCAGTGATGACAAAGCTGGAGGAGAAGCAGAAGACAGAGTGAAACAGCAGAAAAATGATCCTCTGCTGAACTGTGAATTGTCTGTGGACAACTGGGCTCTGCAGAGAGTTGAAGTGGATGTCTTGTAACAGAGAATGTATGTGTATATGTGTAGCGAGGTGGGGGTGGGTGGGTGGGGGTTATTATGAGAACTTAGAGGACAATCAATCAGCATTCCCCTGGAGGGGTTGCTGAGAGGAAAAAAAGGACGGAATCTCTATACCAATTAAGAAAAGAGTAACGAGTTTACCTACCCTATCTCTGGAAAAATACCACCCCTGCAACTGTGTGTGTGTGTGTGTGTGTGTGTGTGTGTGTGTGTGTGTGTGTGTGTGTGTGTGTGCGTGCGTGTGTGTGCGCGTGTGCGTGTGTGTGTGTGATATTGCATGTGTAGCAGGGAAGCAGCCAAGAGTCTAGCAAACGAGCATACCAACAGGATTGATTGTTAGAGTGAGATGTTTTGCACTGTGGAGTTTCTTTCTTGCTTTTCTACAGTACTCTTTGTCTTTGTGTGTTTGTGGGATGAAGAAGAAGAATGTAGTTACCGCCATGTGCCATCAGGCAGTGCACAGGCCCAGATCGATAAACAGAATGCTTTCCCATACTTCCCGTCCGCCCAGAGCTTTGTTCCTCTCCTTGCAATTCAGACGATGCTGGCCTGTCCATGACTCTTGCTGCTACGTGGAGGTTATTAGCAGATGATAGAGAGTGTTTGGCTTTATTAGAGGTCTGGCTGATGGGCAGTGTGTCTTTGTCTGGGTCATTATCAACGCGGAGAATAGCAGAAGGTCATTGTGTCTGCACACTGGCCTCCTCAGCCCTCCTACTGTATAGAAATGCTCTTATTGACATTCCTGAAGTCTTAATAAACAAGAGACACATAGTTTCCTGACTCTTACGGGTTTTGCTTTGTTGGTAAGTTTTTTTGGCCTTTAATACAGTTTGCTAAGGATTTTGTGGGTGACTATGGAGGCACAGATACGCTTTCACTGCTGTGCCATCCTTTTTTTCTTTTCATCGAACAGATTTGATTGTGCCTTGAGTTGTTAAATGAAGCATTCTCAAACAATGTAGCAGGGAAGGAGTTTTGTTTTTGCTCATTAACACCGTCGGTGTGACAGATGTACTCAAGAAGCACCACAGGAGATTTGAAGTTTGTCTCTGTCTGTTACGTTATCATTTACAGAGTTTGAGTTGTATCCTTAAGTGCTTGAGATTTTTTGTTGAAGGGACTCTAAAAAAAGAGTAAATAAGCAATTAGAACATGAAATTACAGGCTGATTGGCTGTCGATCAAATATTTCCGACACCACACAATCACACTTTCAATCAGGAGCTGCTGAACCTGCCTGGTTGGACACAGCGTGGCCGTATTGAACAAATGTGGTGTAGTGCTCACGACTGAAGTTGGTCAGGTTTTATTTGACCTCCTGGTGCTTCACAGCGGTTCCTCATCGACTCCTGTGAAGATGCAACCTGATCGAGGCTCTTGGAGGCACTTTGATCTCTGTAATGCGCTGTGTGCGATTTCTGGTCTTCCTTGGAACACAGTCACATTTTGACTTCTTGCCTCCCACTCAAAAATGGAAAACATGGCTTTCTCCATCATAAACACCCCAGAGAGACAATCCTGACCACAGGTGTGCAAACTCAGTGAGTCTCCAGTCTCTGCTGTCCACACTCTGATCAATCTAAAGACAATAAAGAGTGAAGTTACAGCAGCACAAAATATACTTCACTGACTTCAAATGAGATGAAATTATATTTATTATGGAAAATGGATATATTACATGTTGGAGAGCAACCTGTGGGAGAGAGGTGAAAGAGTGAGGCAGTATTCACCAAACAAAGCTGAGCTGCAACCATCTCATACTAACTAAACTCCATATAGGAGCATGTTTTTAATTTATGGTGTTGAATTCTTGGTGTGAAGAAAATACATTTTACTCTGGAACATGTACCTGTTTATAGCACCTCCTCAATTTCTGGTTATATTAAATAGTTCTCACCTGTCAGTTTGTCATTTGGGAAAAAATGCTGTTCCGGTTTCCCAAAAGGTTCATTGATCCTTTGAGCTGAGCTCAACAGATGGACTTAAGTGGGATTTCCAGTTATTAACATGCTGTAACCATTTGAAATGCCTTCATTAGTCACAGATAGCTTTTACTGTAACTGTGTTTCAAGATTCTAGGCACCATATTACCATATTAATCTAATATGTCAAATCAGGTTCAGACAGGCACTGTGAGACAATCACTCAAAAAGAAATGATTCTGATATCTGTCTCAGTTTGTTTCAAATGTTTGGCTCACCTGTGTTAAGTTTTCAATCCCCACTTCTCATATTGATTCAGATATTTGTTGAGAGTCATTTTCAAAAGCTGAAATGCAAACAAACCAGCAGCGGTACCACTTGTTTTTCAGGACTGAAAATGATTTGTCCCTATAGGTCCAATTAGTGCTGGTGGCCCTGGTTTAATTTGAAATAGGTGCTAAGGTCAAGCATTTTGAATATTAGTGATAGACCTCAGTCAATTTATGTTAGTGATCCTCAATGTGTGCAGATAGATTTTTAAAAAAGGTGTATATTTATTTTTTCATTACAAATTCAGGATCTGTATAGGCTGAGAAATCCCAGGTCTGTATATTTATGACTGACATTTTTTGTGGGTTGTTTGACCTGTCACTGCCTTGCCGTTCAATAATAGATAATTTGTCGATAATATTTCACATAAATAAAGACAAAAGATGAGACACTTGAAGGAATCCGCATAAATACATAATGACAAACCTCGTGGCCAGGCTAGACATAAAACATGATAAAAGCATGAACACAACAAACTAAAGATGTGAGTAAAACATATTTTAAGATGATATGTGGGGTTAACGTTAATGAGAGTTGTTTTACATGAGCTCCACAGTTCAAAAAATAGAGCAAATGTGCTAAATAGGGTGTTTCCTTTGTAACCTTATGAAATCCACATTTCATAAGGTGGTTTTTAACAATACATTTATTAAAGAAGGGGAATTTGTATACGTGTGTGTGTGTGTGTGTGTGTGTGTGTGTGTGTGTGTGTGTGTGTGTTACTGCAGTGTTTTCACATGCAGAGGTATTAAGTGTAGATGATGAGGAGGGCGTTGCTGCAGTGATTTAGAGGCCCCACTAGGCAAGATGATAAAAACGGCCCTGTGGAGCCTGTAAGGGAGGGAAAGGCATGAACGTAAACACTCACAGGCCCCTTTGAGTGTGTGTCCCACTTTACTGTCCACACGGGAAGATGGTGTCTGAAGTCTCTTTTCTATCTTTTCCTCGCTCCTTACAGGAACTGTCTTTACCTCAAAGTTGCGAAAGAAGAATCGATGTCCCCTCTCTCCCTTCCACCCCCGCCTCCCCTCTCTCAGTGCCCTGTGGTGGGGTGGTTATTGAGATCACGGTGTGTCTGAGTGGCAGTGATAACCGGTACCCAGGTGCCACTGGCACATAGTGTTTAATTAATTAATGAGACCGCAGGGTTGGTTTTCTAATTCCACCTAGCCAGCACCGAGGTGTGGGGGAGATAGCCGCGAAATGTTTAGGTGTGTGTTTTCAGGCGAGGAAAGGAGAGATGTATGTGGGAGTGTGTGCGTGTTATGGGTGTATATCTATTTTGTTGGCAGTTTGGGAGCTGGTCCCCTTGTTAGTGGAATATTAAGTATGTATGGAATATTTTTACTCGACTTTTAATCACGCTTTATGATTGGAAGTTAATCATGGGCTAAATGAAGCTGATGATGAGAGAAACACAGTTAGTGCTAATACATCAATCTGAGCTCTGCACACTAACCAGGTCATGGACTCATTGCCCTGAAACAGAGAAATGTATGTAAGATTTAAGCATAATGCAAGCGCTGCATAGTGTTTGGCGCAGCATACGGTGTGTGTTACGTTGATTTGAATATAATGAAGTGGGTCGTGCAGGGTTAAGTCATTTAAACAGAGTGAATTGTGTGTTATTGTTAGTGAGGATTTTGTATCATTCTACCAAATGCAACACAAACAAAATGTAAGCAAAACAATTTCTCTCCAAACTTTCCTTTCCATGGAGTTCCAACTGGAGGTCATGTATAAGAATTTAATGCTACGATATGACTTTTAACATAGTTCACCTTTGAATTAATCTAATGTACCAAGAGGTCACATGATAGTTTATCAAAAACGAGTCCATCAGAATTAAACAAGTCCATTATATCCGACCATGTTTAATTCCTCAAATGCAGTTTACAGAAGAAATATATAAATAAAAACTTTCAATACCAAAATAAATAATTCCCCGTGGGGCTAAAGGGTTACCAAGAAAAATAAAAATGAAGATGAAAACATTGGCATCTATACAGAAATAATTAAAACTTACAGCAGGTGAACACAAACAAAGTTGGTTAACTTGGATAAAAACAAAACATATACATATAAACATTTTAAGGCTGTCCATATGAGTCCACTGTGCAGCTGTAGTATAAATTCTAAGGTCCAACAGTTAACACATGCAGACGTGTACCATAACTCAGGGTGTAACAGCATGAATTTATTCAGGAAGAGGAGTCATACTGTACAGCTGCTGTTAACAGAGGAGTGAGGTGTGCAGTTTCAGTGCTTGAATATATGTCAGCAGCAAGAAGAGGTTCAGCATGTGTCAGTAATCTTAAACAATCAATACATCAAAAGACTGAATCTCTTTTTTTTTAATGTTCTTTTACCCTAAATGATCAAACACAAACATCCAAAAACGACGTTTCTCTTAGATGTAATGAAAGATGTTTTAATCAGGGATCAATGGAAAGACCATTAACAAAATTATCTGGTCCCGTAAGGTTATATTCTTCAATTTTCTGTGACTCAATATGGAATAAGATGCATTAGGATAATATAACATCTCCATCCTTCTCGCTCCAAACATTTTTTGCACAGGAGACAGGAGGAGCTTTACTGGATAAATGTAGCGAGGAGAAGGAGCCTTCCTGCCCATGAATGATAGAATATGCTTAAACAACAGAAAGTCTGCATTTGTATTCACAGCTCATCCTTAAAGAGCTGTTTTACATGGTACATGTTAGCAAATTATGTATTTCACTCTTTACTGCTTCCATAAACTATTCAAATATATTAGCTTACACCTCATAAATGTTAACACTGCGCAACTCTTATACTCACACAGTCTCAGGAGCTGATATCACAGACTAAAGGGATGATTTACTAAAGCTACATAAAACTGGGAGATTACAATAAAACTTCTATAATCTGTGATAGTGGAATATTATAGATAGCCTCTATAAAAATAGCTTTATGGCCCAGGAAAGAGAAGCATTACGACTTGCTCTACCCTGTGTGTTAAACGAGTCCATAGATTTCATACATCAGACGCCATCTAATTCACTGTAGGTTTATCCATAAAATGAGAGGAGTCTTGTTTCAGATGTAAAGTTATGAGGAAATGTCCACCAGCATTCATGGGCTGCAGTCAAATAAGAAACAACGCAAGATAATGCTGAGAAAGTGCGCCACACTCTGCTCTGATACACAGATATCTGACTTATTGGTCAGATTTAGTCATCATATGTTCAAGTTTCCACAACGCAGCGATGTGCTTCTGATGTTCATTGTTAATATTTCATTTAAACTGTGACACACGTATAATTTCTGGTCTGTGAATATTATTTGACACATCCTAGCAAAAAGCTGAAGGCACAACCTGGAAATGTTTGAACACTCTCATAGCTCAAGACAGCCTAAACTGCTCTGTCATGTAGCTCACTCAAAACTTTAAAGGATAAATGGACACTGGAGCTGAAAGCATCTACGATAAATTGGCAAACAACAGCTGGGAGCAGTGTCATCATGGAGTCCTGTCGAGGTTTCCAGAAAACCAGATGAGACGTTACAAGGACATGCTGGACGGACAGATAAAGCCAGATAGAGCCAGGTTAGCTGTTTCCACCTGCTTCTAGAATTTACGCTAAGCTAGGCTAATCCAGCCTGCTTGCAGAGTTCTGAATCGCTGCCCACATTCGTTCAGTGGTTCCGATAAGTCTGGGGTTTTGCCGAATGACGTCTGTTTTCCAGCCGTTCAAGAAACAAACGACCAATCAGAAATCAAAATGTGCACGCCATTTTCTCACACAGCTAGCCAGCTACCTGTCCTGCCTTCACATCATGTGAGGACGGACCATAATTACAAGCAAGTCAAAAAAAGCTAGTGGCCTCCTGGCTCCATCTTTGACTCACAGCAATAAAAGTGTCATCAAATTAACATCTAACTCCGAAAAAGAAAGCCAATAAGCCTTTTCCCCAAATGTTGACCTATTCAACATGAACTATACTATTATTATTGGTGAACTTAGAAATGATGTCTTGACCTTTTTCCTTTCATTCATCTGCTCTCTCACATTCATGCCCCGCATAACGTCTGAACACACAGATTTGCCACACAGATATCCTGACTCCCTGGTTGCTCTTCCTGGAGCAGCAGGGTAATGTAGGAGGAGGATGGGGGGGGGGAGAAAAGGGGAGAGAAAGGAAGAGGCGACAGGAGAACAGACCTCCCATTGAACTTGGCTCTCTTCCAGCACTCATTCACCCAGTAATCAGCTGTGAGTTAGTCAGTCAGACTGGTTTTAAACAAACACATTAACATTTGAGTGCACATTACACATGCTGTCATCACATTAAACACACACACATACACACACGCACACTCGCACACAGAGTTTAGCACCCTGGGTGTTTGCTGCACACTTACCTTGTGCATTTTTCTGATTTTCATGATCAGAAGCAGCGTTTGTTTCTTAAGACACATTGGCCTGACGGGTGCGTTTGGTGTAGTTCTGATGGGGACTGGCTTAGGGCGACCACAGGAAGGGGTCTTTAATGATGAAGCTGGAGGGTTGAGGTAGACTGCAGTGCATTTGTGACGTGTGTGCACAGAGACAGGCTGGCTTGGTGCACCCTGATCAAGGGGTACCATCACCCACCTACGGCCCAGAAGGGACTCACAATGTCCTGCAGGTACGATTCCACGGCGCTGCGCAGGAGACGCTGAGCAGATCCCCACACAGCTGGGGAGGATAACCTCCGGTGATTACACTCACAGGGGTGAATGTCAATCACGCTGTCTGCCTGAATGTGTGTGTGTGTCTGCATGTGTGAGACAATGCCCCTCGATTGTTGATGCAAGTATGCTTTATGTGCAATCTTAATGTGTATGTGTGTGTGTGCCCAGTGCCCAGCGATGGCCCGTTAGATTGAGCTGTCAGTCGGCAGGCAGCAGATGAAGATTAATGGAGCGTGCAAACAATAAGAGGCTGGCAATGATCATAAATATGCTAATGGACATTATCAATACACACTCACTGACATGCATAAGTGTGTGTGTGTGTGTGTGTGTGTGCGTGTACAGTATTCATGCATCAAAGATTTGGGATAGAAGGTGATTCAGGTTACTGAGTTAAAATCGTTCTCCCTCCCCTCGGGATTCATACCAAAAAGCCACACACACATACACACACGTACATTTTTAGGCCAGCAGTGTATTGGCTGACTGATGGATGGGAGAGACGGGCATCCCATGTGTTATGTTTGGATTGTGGGCTACAAGAGGGAGGGGAGAAGGGCTCATTGAGTAGATGACATGATTGGTGTCGCATTAAAATGTGTTTATTTAGTGTTTGTGCGTGTGTGTGTGTGGGTGTGTGAGAAGGGCAGTGGATAGCAATGATGTCTGTGCCAAGCCTCTGATTAAGACTACAGGTTCAGCTAATGGCACAATGAGAGGCTGATTAAGAGAGGAAGCATGGTAAAAAAAGAGAGCGGAGGGAGATAAAAGGGATAGAAAGACAGATCTATTCACTAAACTGATGATGGGGCTCTTTGTTGTCTCATCCCATTCTGTGGTTCTCTGGGGTCCTTCCTGTGTGTGTGCAGCATACGCTCATTTTTTAAATGAAAAACCGCTTTCTTTATCTCTCTCTGCCTCCCCCTCCTTCCTGTTTTTCCCCCTCGCCGCCCATCTGGGTCACACAATGCATAAGAGAAATACAGGGGCCCCTGAACTGAAACCTGGTCATCTACTTCATCACCTAGAAACACACTTCTTAACCTCCTTCTACCTGCTTTTCACCCCGGCTCGTCTCCTCTCCCGCCCCCTCCTACCCACTTTTTTCTGCTCTGCGAGTGTCTGCAAAGTCCACTGGGAAATGCTGGGGGCTCAAGGGGACTCTCTGACCTTACTTGTCCTTTAAACACACATGCATTCCTGCAGTCACTGACACGCACACCAATCCGTCCGATCCTGATGGAGAGTGTAATTTGTGTGTGGCAGGGTGGCGATGGATGGAGCATGTAATGTAGACATAGGGAAGTAGTTTTGATTGGGGCTAATGAGCTCACAGGGGACGCTGGGAAAGAGAAGGCTGGCCAATGGCAGGCTTGGCTCAAATACACCTCTCTGGATGGTCCCAGCTGAGCTGAGACCCTCACAATCCCAAGGGAATTTGTCTGTGTATGAGTATGTATGTGTCCGAGTAGTTCCTGTTTGAAAACCCAGCAGTCCCTGTGCTCATTATACACTCTTTCTGCTGAGCTGGTTATTATTGTGCTCCATGGATAGGTGTAGTTAAGCATTTAGATGTTGAATCACATTGGTCATGAAGTCAAGGTCACTGCTAACTGCCAACACACAGAAGGACTTGTTTTTGGAGTGCAACTGAGCACAATACACTTCTCTTGAAAGCTAGAGCAGAGCAAACTCATAGAAACTCCGTGATGATTGCTAATGCTGCATCAGTGGGAAGTGTGGGTGTGTGCGAACAGGTGTGTGTGACAGTGTGTCATTCTGTGTGTGTCTCATTACCATGCATCGTGTGTCAGTGTTGTCCAGGAGGCTGAGCCTCCGTGCTGTGCTCCAGGGGAGAGTTATAGATTACTGGCTGGAGCAGGCAGGGGCCAGGGGAGCTGCTGAAGCCCAGACCCGAGAACTGTAGGCTGGGCACGGCTCTCAGCTCATCAGTCCGTCTCTTGAGGCTGCGGAGCTTAACCTGGAGCAAGACTCTGATTAACCAGACTAATGACGGTGCAGCCCCCAGCTCCCACTGCCCAACACCATAATCACTGCTTAAGGCCCTGGCCAGTCGGCGTGTCTATATGGAGAGAGCGCAGTGTCACAGCTTAATGGGCGAGTCTACTGACAACAAGCATTTAAAGTCAGATTTCAATTCAAGCTTCACATGGCAGGACACCAGTGTATGAGTCAAATACATTCAGAGCTTAAACACATTGTTCTGTGTTTGTCAGCTGGATGTGTGTATGTGAATGTGTGCCTCTGTGTGTGTGTCAGCACAGTTGGAGGTGTTTAATGAGTGCTGATCGATGTCTCATCTGTGCCGCCTTATATCTCAAAAGTAAACATTTCATCAGCACAATGGAACCTTTCAGCCTTTGGTACACACAGAGACCCCAACAGACAAACTGCACAAAACAAACCATATATGCAAATATGACAAAGACAGACATGCTTTTGTTTATATCCCAATGTTAGAGAGAATCACTCAATAAGTGTAATAAGCATACACCAGTAAAGATGCTTGTCTTCATGGGAGTGCAGGTAGCAGGGGTGCGGTGGAGGTGCATTTGCTCTGCACACAGAAGCACATGCCAATAGTCCTTACTGTCCTCTGTGAGTAAAGGGATTTCTGACAACTCCTAAATGAAGCCCTGGGGATGGCGAGGCCTGCAGCTAGATCACAAACCTGCTTTATGACTGCTTGTGTGTGTGAGAGAGTTAGAGACAGAGGTAATAGCCTGGCATTATAAGAGGGGTTGAGTCGATAAGTGATCTAGCTTCTGTGCGATGGAGAATGAGGTGGAAGGTGTCATCATTGAGTTTAGATGCCAAAATAAGACAAAACCTACAAGCTTTGTTTCTGCCGCTCCATGAGGGGATAAAATGATTTCTCACCAGTTCTACTACACATCAAGTATCAACCACGAGCCACCAAATAGTAACAGAACAAAAGGAATGAGGAGAGGTGAGACACAAGGCATGAGTTATTCTATATTCATTGCCAACACATCCCTTTAAAAGGCCAAAATCGGCAGTTCATAAGCCTGTCTCTAAAGGCAGGTCTCACAGAGAAAATTTCAGCGTTTTGAAAGTAATGAGTAACTTGAATCAGCTGGAAACTGTTGTTTTTTAATAAAAGCTGCTCAATCAGATGGTGCACCAGTGAGCATGTGGGATAGTTTCCAGCTGAATTACCATTACAGCTGAGTCACAGTTTTTCTGAAAGATAAATACCTGGTGATTTTTGGGAAACCCAGAAGGTGGTTTAAGAATGTTTACTGCTGTTCTGAAGGTATTTCAAGAATCCTTGAAGATTTTAAACCCACTTCTTAACTAAGTGTGAGTCCCATTCAGGCAGCTGGAAATGACATACAGCATCATCACTGTGCTAGTTTTTCATGACACATAAAGACATTATTTTGTATTAACATCTTTGAGGATTCTTGAAATACTTTGTGAACAATGGTAAGTGTTGTGAAAGAGAGGGGGGGTCACCCTGGACATGTCATATATGCATTTTTAATGGTTTTTGGACAACAAGCTCTATGTTCACAGAGCAATAATCAGGCTACACATAAAGTTCTGTTTGTAGGCTTAATTCATCGTTGGTAATAAGAGGAATATATCCCCAGTTTTATCCTTTGCAGTGACAGAGGGAAGAGAAGAAGCAGCGGCAGAGCAGACATGAGTATGCAGGACATATGTTCAATTGGCCAGTCGTCACCAGTCTGCAGGGGCTCTTATTGACTGACAGCCCTGACTAAGCCATCCACATCGCTGCTGATCCCCCTGTAACATCCAGGGCTTACCTTGTGTGTCCGGACGTACGGGTGTGGGTGGCTGCATGTGCACCAGCCATGCATTTTTCTATTAGCGTGTGTTAATGTGTGTGTATGTGTTTAGCTCTGCCTTTACAAGTGCCGGTTCATGGCTAAGCAATAGACAGATCCAGGCGTGCGCTCATAGCAGCTGTGTTTCTGAATGGATCCAGCGGCCATTGTTCTCCTGTCACTAACTCGTCTCTCAGGCCCAGGAGACACGCCGCTGACATTTACCAGACCCCCTCCCCCCGCCCCATCCACCTGCCTCACCCTCTCCTCATCTCCTCTCTCCCACCATCTCCTTCCTCTCTCCTGTCTCATTCTCTCTCTCCTACTGCTTCCATCAAGTCCCTCGCTCATTCTGTCTGTCACACCATCTCTCTGTATGGCATGATGTGCACGGACAGCTGTGTGTGTGTGTGTGTGTGTGTGTGTGTGTGTGTGTGTGTGTGTGTGATTGAGACAGAGTAAGTGTTTGTGTTAATGAGTGGCCCTTTAAGGCTATTAAGATAAGATTGGTACACCCAGAGTCCCTCATTACCCAGCAAGCATTGCCCCCTACACAGAATGGTAATTGGGAAGGAGAGAGAGAGAGAGAGAGAGAGAGAGAGAGAGAGAGAGAGAGAGGGAGGGTGGAGGTAGAAGTGGAAATAATTGGAGGATAAACGAGGGATAATTGGGCGGATCGAGAACAAGAGGAGCGATTGATCAGGCTGATTTGCGTCTGCGTGCAGATAGAGATGGTGTGAAGACAGGAGGGGTTAAAGGTCACGTACTCTTGTATGTACACACACGTCTGTTCACAATCATGGTACAAAAAACATGTGTTTCACATGCATGAGTGGATTCTCCTCAGACCTGAAAACAGTGCAGCAGTGAACATACATGGAAACTGAAAGTGAAAAAGTGATCACATGCTGTGCATGTTGTTGTGGGTGTTATTGTTTTTTTTTCCTGCCAAACTTTGTTCAGATATCCTTCAGACTTCATGTGTTTTGGATTTTAAAAAACATACATTGCTAGGCTGTGTGTGTGTGTGTGTGTGTGTGTGTGTGTGTGTGTGTGTGTATGTGTGTTAATGGATGTCAGTCAGCCTTTCATCTCTCTGACAGTCATTGTTGTCTACTGACATTTTTAGTCTGTTTCAGATTGTGTCACAACAGCACCACCTACAGGATACAGGTATGAACAGCAAAGTCTCTCAGCCTTATTTGTGCCTCCCTCACCCACTGCTCTTGCTAAAAACCTGAAACTCCCAGGACTTTCCACTCTTTGGTCACTTTATAGTCAAATACTGAACAAAATTAAACAATTAAGGCAACTTCTTATGTTATATATGTAATCAATTTGGATTAGCTTATTAATGTTGCTTCCTAAACTTGCTTTCTATGTAAATAAAGGTGTATGATAATAGATTAAATACGGTTGTATACTCTCTGCACAATCTGTTACAAGACTAATTAAATGTTACGTATTAAATTTAGGCGTCATTATGATTTCTAAGATTGTGATGCAAGTTTGAATTTCTTTGAGATGTTCTGTCGAGCTTGCAAGCAGTGTTAAACTTTTACAGTTTGGTGAGTGTAGACCAAATGGACTGACTCGTGAAATATCAAAGTATTGAGGAAATTAGAGAAAGATGATGACTGGACACACATCAAGTGCAAAAATATTCATTTCACTGTCACCCTTATGCGTCTTCATGAGTCATTACATGGGGCACAGTAGTAATCTATCAGAGATGCTACAAATTTCTGTACTGTGGAGGTTATGGGTAAGACACAACCCCACAGAAGTGACTGAAGTCTTTACAAGTATGTTGGTAAAACTTCTTCTTTCATCTTAACAGTGAGAAGGTAAAATAAAAAAAGTTGATGAGAAGAGAGATTTAACTCACAGCAGTCAGTCTTCTGGGTAACTCTTACCTTAGCCAGTATGGTAACATACACTGGAAAGTGGTGGTGTTTGCTGGTTTAAAACAGTGAAAAGTAAAAGTGAAAAAGATAGACAGTAGTCAAAGTGGAGACACCCTAAACTGACCTGAATATGAAGTTCAAACTGTGGCTTTATATCACCATCAAGTGGCAGGACTGTGTACAACCTCTGAAAAAGACAGCTGAGCTACAGCTCCACAAGGAGAGGGAGGCTAAATGCTGTTTTCCACACGAGTGAAACAATGCATATTCATTCATTCATGCTATATACACAGTCATGCCTGTCCACAAATTATATACAAAATTCACCAGCACTGTGGGTACAGCTTTAGGTCAACTGCACTGCAGTGCTGCAAACAATAACTCAGGGTGCATACAAGGCTGCACGATCTGGTACATGTTTTAAATCTGCATCTAGATTCAGACCTGCATAAAAATATACACATTATTTGACAGATTTTGTTTTTCATTCAAGAAACTGTAGTAGGAAATTAGGATAATTTAAACAAATTTGAAACATGGTAGTATTATACATTTTATTATATTATACACATTACATGTAGTAAATAGGCATCTTTGGGGGGCCTTGAAACAGCATTTAAGCATGCTTGCAGATAAAATCTACAGACAACTATGAAAAATCCAAATAGTGAAATAAGTGATTTTACAGACCTTCTTTTTGCTGTCTAAGCATAGGGGCACTAAACTTTAGGCTATGGCTCTTGGTTATGACAAATAATAGTATTTCCAGCCAGCTATAATGTATTTTATTTCTTTAAGCTCATTGAATCACTTGTTCTGCTCATCGTTGGCCCTGCTGCATTTTGTGAGGGGATAAGACGCATCATATGCAACGTATATACCCCAAATCTCTGCCGGACTGTGTATGAACTGCTGTGGAAGTACTTTCTCTGTCTGTGGGGCTTAATTGATCCTGATAACAGCACGTAGCGGCTCCTCATTGGATGTTTGTGTGATTGACTGAAGAGGAAGAAGAGAGGGAGGCCGGGCGAAACCATTCATCCGGCCAATACTCCGACTGAAAATGATGTAAAGATTAATGAGCTGTAGTCGGCATCTAGATTCGGATTTCAAAGAGGATTATGGTCGAGTAGCTGCATTAGATGGTACGGTTACAAATCGGGGTGATTTCTGCTCGGATTAGCCTCTGAATCACACGGTCATCGGCGCTGAATCCCCCCACATCTCTGCGAATAAACAGGCAAACGGGCAATTGGGATGCGGAGATGATTTTGGTGACGCTGCGATGGGCACCTGCGAAGATACCGAGATTCAAACAGCAATGAGGATCCGATTTGACTCCAAGCTGGTTTAGTCGTTTCTATCGCTGCTTTTTTTCCTGAAAATTATTTGGCCATGATTTTCCTGCGGAGGCTCGCGCAGCTGTTGGTGCTGCTGATCCAGAGCGGATGGTGGGGGGTCGCGCCGAGCCCCACCGATGAGGGAGCACTCCGGGCCGGCCACGGGGAGCACGGAGAGCCGGGACACCAGGAGCCGCACAAGGACTCCTACAGCACCTTCGCCTCCGAGTTCTTGGAGTCCAGATACCTGTCCGATGACGGTAAGGTCCTCGCGCATTGGACAGATTCACATTTGGTGCATTTTGTTTACATCTCGTGCGCAATAAACAAACTTGTAACCGTCACGCTTATTTAGAATAGAAGAAATAAACACAAACAGTGGGCAGTGAGAGCTGTTTGCTTTGTCTTGCATCCAACCTGTGTCCACTGTGCAAGGCCTTTCAGCACCCAGGCCAGCTCCCCGGTGGTAGCTGCCCACCCCCCTCTTCATCACACACACACACACACACACACACACACACACACACACACACACACACACACACACACACAGAGCATTGTTTTTATCCCTTCAGAGGACTATATGTTGACTGATATTCATTTCGTGGAGACCCTAACCCTAACCCAAACCTAAACTTCTTCACCCTTAGATGTAATGATTTATATGGGGACTTGATTTTTGTCTCCATAAGGTTGGTGATTCACACAACGTGACCATGTAAACTGGTTTATGTCCCCACAGCATGAGTAACACGCGTCCACACACACAGTGCAGATGGCCTCCCCCTAGTTGGCCTTTTGGCTGTCTTGAAAGCAAGCCTGGTTTGTTTTTGCATGGAACCAACTGAGTGCTGATTTTGCATTTTGCAGGTTATCCGTTCCCCACCGCCCCACCAGTGGATCCCTTTGCCAAGATCAAAGTCAGCGACTGTGGAGTAACCAAAGGCTGCATAAGGTTAGAGAAGGATACATCTTCAGCCAGCTCTCATGTTCGCTGCATCTGTATTCCCCCGGGCTGCTTTGTCCTGGATGCTGTGGCCTGACTTCAGAAAGCTGGAGCTAAACATGGACCGGCACTGCCTAGTTGTTGCTGAAATTCATTTAAAAAGTGCACTAGTTTGGCCTTTACATTATTACCTCACCCTCTCAACTGAGATCTCTCTTGCCTTCAAAATGAGGGTGTGCTTCTATTCATTTGTCTTTGTGCAGGTATGGGAAGCCAGGGTGTGATGCAGAGACATGTGACTACTTTCTAAGTTATCGCCGCATTGGGACAGATGTGGAGTACGAGATGAGTGCTGACACAGACGGCTGGGTGGCCGTAGGGTTTTCCTCTGACAAGAAAATGGTGAGCAGCTGCATGATCTCTCTGACTGCTGAGACTTTAAGAAGTTCTTGCATCTAGTTTGAGACAGCACAACACATATGTGTGTTATCTTACAGCACACTTGTTTTGAAGTTTGAAGGTTTTTATTTCAAATGCAATTGTTTGTTGTTTACTTAGTATGTATGGTACCACATTTAATGATGAATACACAATATGTACATCATATTTTAAGACAGTGGGGGTCCCAAAATAAAGGTGAGGGCTTATTAGATGATTATGATGTAAACAATTTCTGCTACAAAAAAAAGTTTGCGTTTTCTGACTTTCCTCTTATTTCTTGCATTTTTGTTGCGAAATACTGGACACTTTCTGGAACTCTTTGAACTCTTTGGAGCCACTAAAAATCCTTCAAATGTAATAATGTGACAAGGACAAATCAGTCTTCCCTTGAAATGGATTTGCTTCGATACTGAAGCCATAACATGTGATGAGGGTCATAAGAAAACACTGCTTAATTTTAGGGAGTCACAAGACAAAAGGTTTGCGAAACACAGTTTAAGGTGTTACATTTACAGCACATATAATTAATATAACTGACATAAAACTTATTTTATTTAATCTTATTTATGGATTTGGCAATGTATGTGTTCTTGATGAGTTTGATTAGATTTTACACCAATCAGCATTTACAGACATTAGAAATGTAATCAAATGTTTAGAGCCTCATAACGAGAACTGGACACTGTGCCAATATTTATCATTTATTGTCTGATATCTACGTGATCATATTCAGAGAGTTTTTATATTGTTGGTCAATTTTAATCTAACATTTCAAATCACTTAAACAACTGACACTTCTCTCAAGAATGAACTTTGACTTATCTGCCACCTAAAAGCCAGTTTGACATCCAGCTGACGTGCCGTCCCTTAACACAAGTTTTTCAGCTGGTGATGGTGAACAAGAGTAAATCCAAATTAAAGTTGGGTTTTCTAGTTATTTCTGTTCATTTTTCCTGTACTGCTTATTCCTACAGGACAAAAATAGAAAACTCATGTGTAGCGCTGATGTGCATTATGACCCACTTTCTAAAAAGAGCCAAGATATGTCTCACATAACTCCAGTCACAGTATGACAGGTCTCTGGCAGAAAACACTGGGGCTTATTTGCATGAACAGAAATAGTGTCTGTCCCACTTACTATATTTATGTTTTGTGTCAGAATCCTACTTTGAGAGAGGAAGAGAGAGATGAATATGTAGCACTTTGGAATGTGGCTCTTCATACTTGTTCCCTTTCCTCTCGTCAGGGAGGAGACGACGTCATGGGCTGCGTCCACGACGATAATGGACGCGTGCGGATTCATCACTTCTACAACGTTGGCCAGTGGGCCAAGGAAATAAAGAGGAACCCGGCTAGAGACGAAGAGGGCATTTTTGAGAACAACCGGGTGACCTGCCGTTTCAAACGACCATTATACGTCCCCAGAGAAGAAACACTTGTGGATTTACACCTGTCGTGGTATTACCTGTTCGCATGGGGACCTGCCATACAAGGTGATTGATCAAGCTTTAGCATCAAGTCCACTGTCTTATTTTTTGGGGCGGTATTTCATCTTACATCATCTTACCTTTTTCCAACAGGTTCCATCACAAGGCATGACATCGACAGCCCACCAGTCAGCGACCACATGATCAGTATCTACAAGTATGAAGATATCTTCATGCCTTCCACAGCCTACCAGACCTTCAACTCTCCCCTCTGCTTACTGCTCATAGTAGCCCTCACCTTCTATCTACTGATGGGCACGCCATAATGAAGCACAGCGGAGCACATGACGGGAAATACAGGGACGAGAAGGCGAAGCAGCAATAAAAAAAAAACAGTTGCCACATTCAAGTGTGCGCTTTGCACAAAGAGACACTGTAGTACATATATTAAACACACTAGAGAGTATATATTCATTACTCTGAACTCATACAGAGGATCTTGACAGTATTAAACCTATATTGTAGAGGTGTCATGTACTGATGACAGTACAAATCAAGAGGTCTGATGAAAGAGTATAGTTATAGTATACATATGCCAGCTTCCTTCAGTATTCATGATAGCTTCCAAGCATTTAAAAAAATATGAGGTCCACACATGCCAGTAAACAAATCGCACAAGCCTGTCAAATATTGCATGCACTGGGAAATCTGGGAATGATTTCAAAAACCTACTGTTCACTGGTGATGAGAACACAGTGCCTCATGTTGAACTTGGCTAAAACACAAAGGTTTGCTGGGGACAAAAGAAGCAGCTCACAGCTGTTTGCACAGGCTCTTCCTGTCCCTTTACCCTGTTATGTTTACATGGACGTAACAGTCTTCTGCAAAAAACAAAAGAGAAAATACGGCTCATTTGGTGGTTTGCACTGTCATAAAATATAGTGTCAAGGGACGTCCTACAGTCTGCGTTTACCATGTAAAAGATTTCCGTTTCTTTTTCTCATGTTTATGTTTGGCCCTCTTAAACACTTGGCTCATCTCACTTTTCCATCATTTGCTTTTAAGATTTTTTCTCAGCCACAGTGGCTGTTGGGTTTGTTTATCAGTACTGTGGCACTGTGTCTGTGTGTCAGTGATAGAGAGACTGCTATGTGAGTTGCTCTTGCCCACAGCGAGCCATAACACACTGGACAGGAGCACACTGTGGATTGAAGAACAGTTTGCTTGGACATGGACTCATCCCCCCCCATACTGTTAATGTAGCCGTTTGACCTGTATTAAAAATGGATGGATATGTTAAAATGTCTCCCACTGACGCAATCTGCCACAATTGTGTTAATTAAAAATAAACCTTTTAAAGAAATAACAAGTATGCACAAGAAACTACAGACCTTGCTGTGTGTGAGCAGACAGCTCAGTCAAACAGTACAGATCCATACAAGATGCTTTTGAATAGAATAATCATATTAATTTATATTTATGTCCTCGGTATTTTGAGGATGCAGTTTTTAGCGACCTGTTACTGTGTTTAACTTTCAATTTTGATGGAAATCAGGTGTGAAAAAAGTCTTCCAGCTGACATTTTTGAAAATTGGAAAAAGCTTCTTTTTTTTTTTTTTTTTACATTTTTAATTTTTCATATTAAAAGCAATGTGTGATATATGCTACTCACAAAAAGTTAGGCATATTCTGCTTTTGGGTGAAATTTCAGGATGAACCTAAAATGTGCTATAACCTTTACAGGTAAACTTAATTTGACCTTCTCTAAACTTTTGAATACACATGTCCAACTGTTCAATGTTACAGTATGTTTTGCACAACTTGCTGTTCTCTAACAAGAAGCTGAACGGCAAAACTCACAGCAGGTGTTTGATCCATGAATTGACCAATAAATTTCCTGGTTCAATTAGAATCGGTATTAAAACAGTCCTCTTCATCATGCTGTTCACATTTTGACATCATGAGACCAGGACAACACTGAACATGTGAGGCTTCAAACAGGATGTTCTCAGAGGGAAGTGGCTACTGAGCTTAGAGTTTCACAGAATGTCATCAGCAGGTTGCAACAGAGATACAGAAACTGGAAGAATCACAGAAAGGCATAGAAGTGGACGTCCTTTGGCCACATCCCACACTGATGACTTCATTGTGAACAGTGCCCCCTGGAACCGGGTGATGAATGGCACTCAACTCCAGGCACATTTAAGGGAGGTGAGAGGCACCCAAGTGTCACGTCAGACCATTCGAAACTGTTTACATCAGCGTGGTCTGGGTGCTAGATGACTTGCAAAGGTATCTGACCACACCACCACGCATAGGTGTCATCGTCTTTCATGGGCCAGGGAGCATTTACACTGGACGAGGGGCCTCAGTGCTGTTCTCTGATGAAAGTCGATTCATGTTGAGCAGAAATGATGGCCGCCGTCAATGTTGGAGATAACAAGGAGGGCACTATGCATCAGCCACTGTTGTCACCAGACGAGCCTTTGGTGGTGGTGGTGGTGTTACAGTGTGGGCAGGTGTGTCTAGTCAATACAGAACTGCCCCACACTTTGTGAATGGTACAGTGACAAGCCCATACTACCTGAATAACATCATTAATCCAGTCATTGTGCCCCTGCATGAACACAGGCCTAATTTCATCTTCATGGATGACAATGCTCCAGCTCATCAAGGTCGCATCGTTAGGAAACGGCTGCTGGAGACTAGGGTACCTCAAATGGAGTGGCCTGCACTTTCTCCAGACCTGAATCCCATAAAAAAAACCTATGGGATCAGCTGAGTTGCTGTGTGGAGGCTCATAACTCTGTACCCCAGAACTTCAAAGACCTGAGGGCCGCCCTTTAAGAAGAGTGGGATGCCATGCCTCAGCAGACAATAAGTCGACTTGTGAATGTGAGATGTCGTTGTCAAGCTGTAATTGAAGCTCAAGGACATATGACAAGATATTGAGACATTGACATTTTTTGTTGTTGTTTGTTTTTGTTGTGGTATACCCACCACTGTTGTTGGCTTTTGTTTCAATAAATTGTTTGAGATGAGGAAATCACCATTGCACGCTTCTACTTAAATGCCCTACTTTCACGATATTATATCACTGTAGTGTGAACTTTTTACATTTTCCATAAATTTCACCCGAAAGCCAAATATCCCTAACTTATAGTGAGTAGTGTATTTGTCCTAGGACAGCAGCCACCATGTTTTTTGAATGCTACCACTATGGGGCGCCAAAGCACACAGCAGCAAAGTATACAGCACCACACAGTAAAATAAAAACAAGCACATTATTTGTTTATTTAGATAGAATGGGTAATAGTGCTGATATGACTATACGGAGAAGAACAAGAAGAAGCATTAGAAGGAGAGTGAGAAGAAGAATTAGTAGACGAAGAAAACAACGAAGAAGACGAAGAGGGTAGTGCCCTCGGGCATTTCGTCAGTGCTACGTCATGTGTTTTCCTCCCTCACGCGGTGGATCCTCGGGTACGCTGCCGAGGCGGAAAGGGAGAACATGGCAGACGAAGAGGAGTCAGCGCCGGACCCTGCTGCCGTCTCTCCACCGGAGAGCCCTCACCTTGGGCGGCCTCACTCCGTCTCTTTCTCTGAGAGCGTCCAGCCGGCCGTCGGGATGGTGAGCCAGCTGCTAAGCCAACCTTCGTCCCTCAAGTTTGACAAAAACATCAAACAGGCCTTCTACAACACCGGCGCTATGATCTTTGTAGCTATCTGCTGCGGAGCGGCTGTCCTGGTCTACTTCATCCTGGAGGCCTTCCTCCGCCCGCTGCTCTGGGCAGTGCTCTGCGGCACCTTCCTCCATCCCTTTAAGTACTCCCTGGCTCGGCTCGGCCGCTCGTGGCTCAGCGGCCTGCAGGAAACCGGGACGCCCATCGTTTTGGGCACCCTGTTAATTCCGGTGTGGTGTGTGAACTACGGGGTGGAGGCGATGGGCAGGCTGGTACTGGAGAGGCTCACGGTGCTGCTGGTGATCGGGGCCGGGGCTCCGCTGGTCTACTTTCTCTACCTTTTCTGGAGCGTTATCGGGATGCAGGTGATCATCGGACACGTTTGTGGGATCATCGGGGCCGCGCTGGACTGTTTCCACACTGTGTGGGTGAGTGAATGGACAATGGCATCTGGTTCCACCTCTTGTAATGATGACAAAAAGCCCTCTGTGTCGGATGCCACAGAGGTCAGCTGGGTCCTGTAATCAGTCTTTTTTTTAACCAAGTAAATGCCCAAAACTGACTGGCCTCATGTTCTATTGTGTGAATATCTGCTGGTTTTCTGGGTCTTCTGTCATAGTTAATTGAATGTATTTGGGTTCTGGACTGTTGTTTGGGCTAAACAAGCAATTTGATGTGAAAACCTGCACTTTTGAACATTGTGATTGGCATTTTTTAGTATATGATGTTTTATAGATCACATGATTAACTGTAAAAATAGTCTGTAAGTGATGAGAAAGATAATCATTAGTACTGAAACAAATGTACTTAAATGAATCGTTCATGTGTACAAGGGATGACACAGTATGATATTATCACCCCAACCTGATTCCATAAACGTTAATCAACAGTCAATAAACGATAATGTTGAACTAAAACTGCAGAATGACAAATGGCTGCAAAATGTTTGAATTGCATTTCCTTGAACGTGTCTTCTCACGTGTTATTCCATTAACCTCAATGCAGGAAGTATTTTTCTTGGAACTGAAACTTGTTCCTCAGCTGATCTTATTTCCTGCAGTTTCGGTGTCTGATTGATCAATACCTTATTATTCCAAGATGGCTGCAGGGGCCTGAGCCCAGCTGAGTTTTGACCAGATACAGATTGCATTAAATGGTCCTCCTCAGACAGCCTGTCCTATCCCCGTCAGAGAAAGACTGACAATCTATAAATAGGATGGAGGACACTACATTAAAAGACATCAAAAGACGTTTTTGTGAGGAGTGGACCCAGCTGAGGCCTGTGTGACTGGCGGAGTACAGACTGGGACACCGTACAGTATGTGCTGCAGATTATTTGCTGCGTGATGTTGGTTAACAGAGGACAGGGAAGCCTGGAAAGGACAGCGTGACCACTTCACGGTCTCAATCTCTCTTTTCATTAATCAATAAATGGCATTGCATCCTGTAACATCCCCTCTGTCTTTTTGCCACTCAGGTGTGCACTGTGGTGTTTGGCTACTTGCTGGCGGTCTGTTTCAAATGGAGTCCCCAGACTGAGGGCTACCTGAGGGCTCTGGCTCTGCCTGTCTGGGCCGTCCTGCTCTTCTACCTTGGTGAGTGTGTGGGGGGAGGAGGGGAAGCTTGGAGAACTGCTCAGACATGTCGGTTTGCATTTCATACTTTTATGCAAACTCTTTACCTGCAGGAAGACTTTTCAAATTTTGCCTATTTGAGTAGGTAGATCGCAGGTCGCAGGTCACTAGATGCAGAGAATGAGGCTAAACACTGTGATTGTCCAAAGGTGAGGGAGCAAAGTTGTTTTCTAGTTAAGATCAGGCCCCATCTCAGAGGGTCCATTAAGACAGAGCACATGCACAGATTCGTCGTAAGATGAGGAAGTCGTCAGTATTTTTAGCTCACTCAAGGCGTGCTGAGAAGAGGTGTTGACCTTCAGGCGTGAAATGTTAACAGTGACTGAGAGATATCAAGACAATCTGCTCTGCAGGAGAGTGAGACCGTATAAAAACATGACTGCTGGAACAAAATGATCAATAGTATCTCAGTAATTATTTGAATCTTGTGTATTTTTTAATAATTTTATGGTATAACCCTGATCCCTAAAAAGTTGGGACACTGTGCAAAACAAATTAAACAGAATGTAATCATTTGCTAATCCTTTTTGACATTTACTCAACTGAAAACAGAGCAACGACAATATCTTTAATGTTTAAACTCGTCAGCTTCATTGATTTTTGTAAATATCTGCTTATCTGGTGCAGCAACATGTTTCAAACACGTTGGGACAGGAGCAACTAAAGACTGGGAAAGATGTGGAACGCTCCAAAAACACCTGTTTGGATCATTCCACAGGTAAACAGGTTCATTGGTAACAGGTGGTAGTATCATGATTGGGTATGAAAGGGCATCCTGGAAAGGCTCAGTTGATCGTAAGCAAGGATGGAGAGAGGTTCACCACTTTGTGAACACATGATTGTATAAAGGATATTAATACATGGACTCAGGAACATTTCGTAAACTGTTGTCAGTAAACATAGATCATTTCCAAATGATTGCGTTCTGTTTTTATTGGTGTTTTACACAGCGTCCCAACTGTTTTGGAATTTGAGTTGTAACACCTATCAAGAAACATGTTTTCACTGGTCGAATAAGACACAGAAGTCCACCAGAAGTCACCATTTCGGCCAAGAAACAACCAATAATGTCAACAAAATATTATGCAGTCTAAGAGCAACATGCGTCTCCACAGTAGTGAGAAAATACACATTGATGTCCCTCATTTCTGCATCTGCTTTTAGTGTCTCTGACTGGCTCGTGGAGAGTGCCCATATTTGTCATTGTGGTTTCACTTATCATTGTGGGCTCCCAAGAGAAACCACCTGTCCCTGGCAGAGGTGAGCACGCACACATGAACACACACACACACACACACACACACACACACACACACACACACACACACACACACACACACACACACACACACACATTCAGCACAGAATGAAGTCCCATCAGCTGGGCTTTCATAAATATGGTAAAAGGAGTCATTTTTGTGTGAATCAAACAGATGTATAACTATAATTTGTGAGCTGTAGAGGAAGTCAGAAGGTTCAAATCAGCTCATAATTAACTTTGATTCCTCAAACAAAGGACAAACAGCTCAGCGTGCTGCTTTTACAGTGTGTTGCTTTTTGCTCTGCAGCAGCTCTGCCTCGATGTTTTACTGTTGTTTTCTGTCTCTCTTCTCCTCTCAGGAGAGCTGTCAGGGCAGGTGCTCTCATTTGCTGCTAACACTATTTACATGGCCATCTCCTGTAGCAACCTTCAGCTGAAAAGTGAGCCCAGTGAAAACACCACTACAGGTAAGATACCTCACCTTCATCTCTGTGTATTACAGAGGCGGTTTGTTTTGCTGTGGAGGTGGCTGCGTGTTTGGATTCACCTCTGGCTTCCATCTTACTAGAGTGTGAAAGTGTGGACTGAGGCAGAGAGGAGGAAGGTTGGTGGAGATTTGGGATGAGCAGTCAACAAGCACCAGGTTACTGAAGCAAGAAAGGGCCCTAAAACATCCTGATTTCTAAGTGTGATGATCACAGAGATGCACAAAGTAAAATAATTAAGAGCCTAACTTCTTGTAGAAAATACTTAATTCACTTTTTATCTGAATAGAGAAGATGTATTTTTATTCTATGCATTTTTTTGGACCCAGCCCCTTGCAGCCACTAGAGGAACTGCAGACACTTCTGCTGTGGTTTCAACGGTTTTGGTGGTTGGCACAACGAACCAGTGTCCATCCTCACTGCTTTGTCCTTTCTTCCTCTTTGACGCTCCCTCCTGTGCTCCGTCAAGATGGGGTGCAGTCTGTGGGCCCCCTTCCCGCCACGCCTGGGTTCCCCTCGGGCTCTCGTACTTTACCGGCCGGCCTCTTCCAGAGAGAGAAAAGCTCCCACAGAGCCAGCGATATCTACTTTATTCTCCTGGCCTGGGCCATCGTGCTGGTTCAGGTCTGGCTCAACCTCTGGATCCTACAGCTGCTGCCCATCCCTGTGGCTGGTAACACACACAAGCACACACTCTCCCTTGTCACACGCGTCTTCTCACATCCGCTGTACTCAGACTAATGTTGCACTGGTGCTTTAGTGTGGGTGCTGAAGAAGCTGGTGGTGCACTTTGGCCTGAAGAGCTTTGCAGAGCGGACCCTCACCGCATGGTGGGCGGTGCTGGAGAAGTTTGGACGGGAGCGAGAGGAGGCCCTGCTGCCGGGACCAATCAAAGGCTTGGCTCAGTTCCTGCTGCGTATCGACACAAAGGTAATGTCTCTGACTGATCTCCAAGGTGCCGCCAGTGCAGGCGCTATCCTCGCCTCTTCTTTGATTTCACGCATCCTCATTCAGGCACACACACATCTGTTCCACTGGTACATCTTTTAGAGTCACTGTCTGGCTAATAGATGTTGAAGGTCAGGCCTACTTGGTATCTGCAGTTTAGAGATTAGAGGATAAAATGTTCTCTAAAAATTGAAATAGCTCAAAGGAAATAGCAAAAAAGGAATTCTCTACAATGTAAAACAACTCTGTGAGAAGGGACTCATCACACTGTTTGAAGCTTGCCACTAGAACTTTTCCTTCACAAACAAGCTTCACACTGGTTTCGGTCACTGTGCGGGATCCTTTCATTTGTCCTGATGGTGTCTTTCCTGATGCACCTATTCCTCAGGACTTCAGTACATGCGTGCAGAAGGACATCTTGTAGCTGTTACCTCCTTCTTAAAAATAAAAACCAAACTGTAATTGTGTATGAATTCTGATTTTGGAACAGGAAAAAAGTGCCACAAAATAGACAAAGTTTTAATGCTTTTGAGGAACAAAACCAGCTAGATTTTGTTCATTTATTTGCACCATGATGAACAAGAAGCACAAATTATGCCGATGATCCCACAGCGACTTATCAGCCGACTCTGCCTTTCTCCTCAGTTCTCTGGAGCTTTGTGGCGTCCTTCGGCTCATTGTTTCAACTGGCCCGAGATGCAGCCACCAGTTGTTTGTAGTGAAAAGTTGTTTGTACCTGTCCAGGATCAAAAGGCAGACAGACAGACTGGTGCCAGCTAAAGAAGCAGATATTTCCAAAACTGAGCTAAAACAGAGTGAATATTGGACTTGCATTCATCTGGTGAACAAACACAGCTCCAAATGAATGACAGTGTTCCTCTGTGTCTGTTGGATGTGTACAAAGACAACTGCTCGCCCTCATGTTGTGCTGCCTCTAGTGGCCAAAAAAATCTATTCATGTTGCTCTTAAGGCCCTTAAAAAGTCATGAATTGAATTTTATGAAATGAGAGAATTTTCCAAACAAGAGAAACCTGAGCTGCATCTTCGACAGAGTGACGGGTCACATGGATTCCTTTCCTTGGTTGCAAGAAATTCTCACAAGGTTTCATACAGCGACATGAACGGCCTCATTGTGGACACCTTTTACACTGAAAGATGTCTTTCTCCTGATGTTATTAGGATGTAGTCATGTGCTGTGTTTGTAATCACAGTGATTTGCATCCCACTCTGTAGCCTGTCCACACTCCCTGTACGGTCTGTACTTAAATCCTGCCTGCCACACTCCACTTCCTGATCCCTCACTGCCGTATGCACAAAGAAGTTGTGTTCTTGTCGCACGGGTACATGTGATGACTGCTTTCCAGAAATAATCTTCCCAATGTCTCTTTGTCTCCTCCCCAAGCTCTGGCATTGGCTTAACAAGCAGGTAATGACTTGGAGGAGCAAGTGCTGAGAGAAAGAGAGATGGCAGAAAGAGTGTGTATGAGAGGAAGCGAGATGTAAAGAAATAACCTGTATATATCTGTGTGTGTGTCAGAGTGTGTGTGCCCGAGTGTATGTGTGTATGAAGGCGTGAGCACACCTTGTAATAGCTTGGACTGGCACTTTATCCATGCACTGCCATCACCCTCTCATCCTGTCTTACATGTTTGTCCTCCTGCTGCTTTCCTGCTTCCTGCTTTCATTTTGACAGGAAGCTACGGTCGGGGAGGCGGGACTCTTGTCGGCCCCTCAGCCTCGTCCGTATCTTCCTCGCTATGATCTAACTGGCAGGTTTTGGCTTGAGAGTGTGTGATCTGCATGGAGAGATGGCTGATCAGAGAGAGTAGAGCTGAGAGGGAGGAGAGGGCGGTGTTTCTGAATACATGCTGGTCGATAAAGCTCATGTTAGCTCCTGAATGTTTTTAATAAAGACACACTGCCCATGGTCTCCCAGAGAGGACTGTTGGAGGGATGTGGCCATGCTTCAGGAGCTTTTATGGGTGGGAACAGGGCTGGGGATGGACAAAACAATGGAAACACCTAACAGTTTGTCAGTATGAAGCACTAAATTAAAACCTGGCCCAGGTTTTACCTTTGAAGAAGAAGAAGAAGAAACGTACTTTTTATTATCACAACACACAGTTTTTAGTTGCACACTACATGCACACGCCATGCTTCTGCAAAATTATCTTCTCCGCGTTTAACCCATCCTGGTAGTCCTTCCTCCGCGGCAGACCAGAAGCGGTGGGCTGCCAGCCGAGAGCGGCGCCCGGGGACCCAACTCTCTTGGTCACTGTTGGTCAGGTGGTGATCTTCTTGCATGTTTTTAGTGGGGGTATATTTTATGGAGGATACTCCAGGTGAACACGGGGAGAACATGCAAACTCCCCATGTGGAGGAGCTTCACTTCTCTTTGTGGTGCTATCAGAGTCCTGACCTGTACGTAGTCTTTGGCGTTTTAGAAACTGCTGCCATTTACTCTCCCACGATCACCAAATCACACCCAGAAAAAGCAACAAAAAATTCATGTTGCCTGTGAAAGAGCTGAAAACTGTTAAAAACACAGAACAACACTCATGCACTGGATGACGTGTTCCTTCATTATCATGAACATGGGCGCTGCAGTTAGTGTTTTCAGGTGATCCCACATTCACTGTCCCGCTTTTAGAAATACTGTAAATAGTCCCCAGTCAAAACTTTCTCCTGTTAGAGAGGCAGAAAGGCGCTTTGGTTCTGAGTGCCACAGACGGGGTAGGGAAGCTGGAAAGTGCTGACAGATGGACGAACGTGTGGTTGGTTCTGGTGTGTTCTTGAATTTTGTTGACAATAGAAAAATAGCAGCTTTGTTCTTCAAAGGTTCAGTTTAGATCTTGAACTCTGGCTCTGCTCACGGCAGGTTTGACATGAACAGATTTCTGCTGTCACAGATCCGGCACAGTGTTTAAAGAGCCGGCAGCAGAGGTGTGCAGAGGGTGTTCACTGGGTTCCTTTGTAAATGTACTTAAGCATGATTTTTCTGGGTTTCCCCGGGCTACATTAGAGAAATGCAGCCTTTGTAACAACTGCACTGACTGTGCTTTTGTGTTAAGTGGTGGATTTTTGGTACCTCTTCTCAATCTGACCCTTCCTGCTAATTGGTGCTCAACGTGCAGCACTAAGTTGCCTGTTTAATTGCCTGATTTGGTTATTTCAAAATTAAAGCCCCCACTTATGGTGTTTCCATTTTTTTGTGAACCAGTTTCTTGCTGTACTGCATTTTATCAGTCTCATTCTTCTGTAAGGTAAGGACCTTTACAGCCGTATCATTTCTAATGACAGACCGTGAGCACTTGTCCTCTTCAGTAACCTACCATTGACTCCAGTAACCTGACTTTAACACATGGCTCTTGTGACATTAACACACACATACAAATCTAAAGATGTTACAAGCTGGCCGTTGATGCAATTTTGAAGCATTGAGAAACCTGAGTTACGATTTTCACCACCATTCGACAGACTGAACTTTGAAAGACTCGACGGCGACACAGTGTTAGAGGAAGACAAACGTGAGATGTTCAAACGCACACAGCCTGAGCTTTTCACTGGCATGTTTCCATGTTCAAGTGTAAAGACACCCTGGCTGTTGGCTCACTCAGTTGACTACCTTACTGTGCTCAGGGCCCGAGGCGGCAGCTGTTAGATCCAAAATGGCTCCTCCTCATGGGACGGACGCAGGTTTCTCCATGTGTCTGATCACTGTATGTTTCCAGTGTCTTCACAATTCCACTGACTTTGTATCCACACTCTGTCACCTCCCTGCCCCCCTCTCTCCTGTTTCTCCTCCGTCTGTGTCCTCCTCCTCCTCTATCTGTACGCAGATGATCGTGTGGTTGGAGCGATCCCTGGATAAGATCATCAGCATCTTCATCATCTTCCTCCTGGTCACCGGGACGCTGCTCATGGCTCTGCTGCTCACCGCTATGGTACTGTTTTTGTCCCTTTGAATGAATTCACTGCATTTCAGAGGCGCTGAGACATCGTTCTGGATAACAAAAGCAACCGTTATCTCTCCAGGTTCATCATGAAAGTGCTCACATCATCGACGTAACCAGTAACCTCATCAACGAGACCGTGTCCAACCATCCGGAATGGGCCAAGTATGACAGCATCTTGCTTCTTTCTCTTTTGGGCTTTTGAATTTCTCATCTAATGGACACTTTATCTCCTCTTTTCTTACATTATCCTCCTCTAGTTGGCTTCCAGAGGCTCGTGTGGTGCAGAAAGCTCTGAATTCAGCTGCTACTAATGTTTATCAACACGGCAGAGAGTGGATAACACAAAAGGTAAGAATGATAATCACCTTTATACCATATTTCTCTTTGATTTCTGTTATACATTGGCTCTTTTCTTCTTTTGTGCAGCTCCATAAGATGTTAGGGGACAAGGTGAACCACACAGCTGTGATTGAGAAACAGGTGTTGGAGCTCTGGGACAGACTGTACCACTCCTGGTTTGTGAAGGTAGCGTGAGGACGGCGTAGGTCACTTCCCTGATGATGAGGAGCGATTTGACCCCGTAAAATGTGCTCACATAATGTTTCATGCATTTTCCAGAACGTGACTCATGCTGGGAGGCAGCGCGGTCAGAAGATGATGGCTCAGAAACAGAACAGCTGGCTGGGCGACATCCTGGACTGGAAGGACATCGCCTCCTTTGTGCAGGAGAATATTGAGACTCTGCTGTCTGTAAGCATGACTGTGTTTAACGATAGGAGCCAGAGGATTTGCATCTATTTTGCTTCACCTGCATCACATGCAATATTAGAAACACACGTCAGTGAAAGAAACTTGGCTAAGGCCTGGGGGGGTTGCTACATCCTTTGTTTGTCCTGATATTTCTGAGAATTTAGCGAATAGATGTGGCTAAAATGTGCTGAAATGCTGCACGTCAGCTCTGATTGGTCTACAGTGGGCGTCTACAACAACTACAGGTCATAAATCGTTGACATGTTTACAGCTGTGTGTCTCAGAGGGGTGTGCAGTTTCCCTGTGGTTGACGTGTTTACCACTGCCTTGTTGTTTGCTAGATCCTGGAGTCTCTGTGGGTGGTGATGAGCAGAAATGTCGGCCTCCTCATCTCCACCTCCACCACGCTCTTCACTGTCTTGTTCCACAGCGGCACAGCTCTGCTCAACTTTGCCCTCAGCCTGGTATGAAACACTGACCCCTGAGAAGCATCCAGCAAGAGTACATGGAGTGGTGGCGGTTTGTTTATTGGTATTATGATGAAACCAGCGTAAAAACTGTTTCACACTCAGAAGAAGTCCTAAAAACTTGACTCTAATATGTTGTAGAATGAAGCAAGGATTTTGAGCCAGGCTTTATCCAGATGTTCAGATTCTGTTGTGGAAATGTATGCAGGTTTTATTTGGATAATGGCTCATTTGCATGTTTAGACCTAAAAAAAAGGAAGTTTCATGGTGATATCTATTAGTCAAGTGTCTCCCTTTAATGCAATCCCTTGTAACAGATCTTGAAGCTTGATACATGTGCATCCCTGAGGGGTGAAGGGCATGATTATTCTTAGTTATGCATGCTTTGGCGTGTACAGGCGGTCCACATGTAAAGAGGACTCTGCTCCTTCATGCTTTAATTGAATAATCTGGACTAGTTTGTCTAAAGTGAACTTGCTCATCATATTCTTGCAGGTGATTTTTCTGACCACTCTCTTCTATCTGCTGAGCTCCAGTGGTGAATACTACAAACCTGTCAAATGGGTGATCAGCCTAACCCCCCTCTCACAGCCCGGACCCTCCTCAAATATCATAGGCCAGTCTGTGGAAGAGGCCATCAGGTAGTCACACACACAAAAACTCCTGTTTAAACAACCTGAACTTGTCCTGGAGATTATTTTTTTGACGGTGCGTGTTTCTGTTTTGAAGAGGAGTGTTTGACGCCTCTCTGAAAATGGCCGGCTTCTACGGCCTCTACACTTGGCTCACTCACACCATCTTTGGCATCAACATCATCTTCATTCCCTCTGGTGAGTCAGTGTGTTCACAGCAGATCGTGCTGTCACTATAGCTGCACCTGCCAAGCCACAGTCGCTGTTTTCTCACTCTTTGTATCCGTCTCTCCTGGCCTGAAGCCCTGGCCGCCATCCTGGGTGCGGTGCCGTTCCTGGGGACCTACTGGGCAGCGGTTCCCGCAGTGTGCGACCTGTGGTTGGTGCAGGGCGAAGGCGTCAAGGCCGTGCTGCTGCTGATCTGCCATCTGCTTCCAACGTATTTTGTAGACACGGCGATCTACTCTGACATATCGGGGTATGTATGTGTGATGGTGCTGTTCATAGACGTATATACAGATGGACAACGCATTACCACTTCCTCCCACTGTACAAAAATGAAGCCAAAAATATCCCAGATATGGGCGCTGCCACCTTGAGCTGTTGGAATCATTTGGAGCGGAGTCCAGCCATACACCCACCTGACTCAATCGACAGTCAATCACAGCTGTCAGTCATGGCGAAACACCCCCATGTAAAGCATAAAGTTACTGACTAAAAGCAAACTTGTCAGAAAAATGAACAGAGATAAAAGCTACCAAAAATGACAGAAACCATCTTGACATTTATTTGACTATGATTTCTTAGTTTGGCCCATGTCTCATCCGCTAACCAGAGAAGCATCGAGGTGTTTGGGCTGTCATAAGTTACCATGTCGTCCATCTTTATATACAGTCATTGGTTGTAACTTGTGTGTTTGCGTCGACACATTTGACCAACGAATGTCAACAAACAGCTGCCTGGCTGGTGCTGAATATGGCTTTGTATATACAAGTCTATAAACAGTGTGTCCATTTGCCTCGGCCAGTTTCATAAACTGTCAGCTGTTGAAGATATAAAAACAACACCAGACTGCGGGCCAGATGATGCTCCATCTCAGCTGTTACTGGCAGCCCGGCCATGTGTCCAAGTCTGTTTCTCCTTTCAATAGTTTTTCCTGTAGCGCTGCCCTTTATGGTTAGGACTTAAATTAGCTTCATGATTAAGAGTCTCCAAAAGGACTAGTTGGGGTTTGCTTTACGAGTAGGGGAAATTTATGGGGAAACAGACCACAGACAGACATATTTAGTAAGATTGCTCATGTTACCTGCAGTGTTTTTCTTGTTATAGTCAGGTCATCTCTGGTTACATATAATTTACATTAGTAAGTATTTTTAAAAGCATACTTTGCATTTATGGCTTGGGTTCTGTCATTTCAGTGCAGAGTAAAAATCAGCTTCTATAGTCTTAAAGTCCATGATAAACATTGGTTATTTTTATATATTTTAAAATGGTTATTACAGTTTTCAGCACTGCAGTTGTGTAGTGCAGCTGCGTGCAGGGACACATTTCAAACCTCTCTGTGAGGGTGCATTCATATTCTAAAATCCAAGATGGCTGCCGTAAAGGTTTGTGTTCATGATGCGGATTGTTGAATAGAAATTCAGACGAATCTCTGATGCTTGGGCAGAAATGCAACTTCAAAAAAAAAAAAAAATGTGATGAAGTGTTAAAAACGTGGGAGTAACGTGAACTATACATCATGATTTATGTTACGTATATTTGAGGTTGAATATGTGAAAATGCATTTCATACATTTTCTAACATTATCTTTTGTAGTTATTTTGTTGTGTTGATCTGTGTCCTTGTCGTTGTGTCTCAGGGGTGGACACCCGTATCTGACAGGTCTGGCAGTGGCAGGTGGAGCGTACTATCTGGGTCTGGAGGGCGCCATCATCGGGCCCATCCTCCTCTGCACCCTGGTGGTTGCAGCCAACATCTACAGTGCCATGTTGATGAGCCCCAGCTCTGCAGTGCCAACACCGGTGCAGTCCAACTGGCCGCTCCACCCCATCAGGTAAAGACAGCATCTGCAACGCATGCACATTCAAATCTCCAGGAAAATGCAAACACAGCGTCACTGTCCTCTTGCTTGTCGCTTTCAGGACCTTTGCAGACTCCACCCCCTTTGTCCTAAAGAAGACCAGTGAGTGAGCGCGAGAGGGCGTGACCCTGTGGAACGCCACCTGGCTTCCTATTGGCTGATTCCTCAGGGGACCTGCTCCCCTCCCTGAAGCTCCTCCCTATGCCGCCCGGCTCTACAGGAGTCAGCCCCCCGGACCAAGAAGAGGCGGCGGCGAAGTGGCTGGTTACCCATGATGCCATTTGCTGACCAGAGCCGCTTCTCTGAGCAAAATGGCACCAACTGCTCTCACCTGAGACCCTAAAATTACAGATGGGAGCGTTCATCGTGGACCAATGACATCACATCAGGCTTTATGATAATGAGTGGCGGAGACGTTGATGCTCATCACATCATCTCTCAGAACTCAGTGCCTAAATTGATTTTGTATCAAAAATGTCTAAACTTATCGTGCGGCAAATTGTTAGATGATATATTTTATCTACAAAGCCCCTGATTTCCACCCCACACACCCTGGCTGTGTGTAAGCTACAGTGCGTGGTCGTGCAGTGTTTGTACTCCCTACCTCTCTCCACGTGGAGGCTCAAGTAGAGTTTGTAGTGATGGCTGGTTTGTGTTAAAGGTGACCTCAGCACTTCCTGTCATAGAAGTCTTCACGCCTGGCTCAAGAGAAGGAGCTGGTGACTGGTTTAATGCGTCATCCGTGTTTCAGTTCAGCAGCTTGTGAGTCTGCAACGTTAGATATCTGCTTTGACAAAGACTCACGCTCCTGCTCTGCTGGACCAGGCTTCGTTACCACTGTTTCACTTTTTTTTTGTATCTGTTTAGTTGAATCACAGAAAATGTCTTGTGCGTGTTTTTTTATTACAGTTGCAGGTTTAGAAGGATGACGACTACTTTATCTGATCAGATTAGACGTCCTGCTTTCAGGGAGTTGGGCCTGAAGTCTGACATCTGAGGATTACTGCAGGATTCTGTTTGTACATTTTTAATTTATTTGAAGCTTATCTTTTTTTTTTTTCAACACAATGTGAGCGCACATACACACATACATGCAACCAAGGTTTTCATGTTTAACACACTCCACTGATCTGTCAGTACTGAAGCTCGTTTACACTCAGAAGATATTGATATTGATAGTCTGAGAATTTTTGTGAGAACTTTCTGGTTTTGGTAGGCCTGTGACATCCTCATCGCACGACTTCAGCAGTAGTTTCTGACCTCACAAACCTGAAATCCACAGTAGTCTTTATATTTTCTTACTCACCTCATCCACTCCTGCACCTGCTCACTCTGCACTTAAACTACAGCCGGAGCACTTTTCTGAACAGAGAGTATGAAGTCGTTTACATCACGTGAAGCTTTAATGAACAAGCTGTACAGATGAATTCTGTGTGCAATGTAACACATTGATCATACTTGGCTACTGTGTTAGCTGCCTGTGTTCGCTGGGAGGGTTGTGATGTGTTCTGTGTTGGAACAAGCATGTTTATTAGTTAACGGTTTCACTAAATTTAGTCTTCATTTGGAACAGTTTTGTTACTGGATATGCACTGACACAATAAACATCATTTTAACTGTAGCATCTTTGTCGGCTGTCTCATTATTAGTTTGCTTTTTGGGCTGAATTAAGACTGCAGTTAATGATTATTAGTTCATCCATTGTTTGTTTTTTTCATTCATTTATCAAATGTTTGGTCAGTGAAATGGTAGTAACCAGTAAAGGATGGTCATTACCCAAAGATGCTGACTAAAAATACACCATTTAAGTTAAAATCTTATCAAAGAATGGCTGCTGTTAGTGCTGTATTATTATACATTAATATCATTGCTGATGCATTATAGTGGAATTTTAATGTAGCTCCAAGTTGTGTCTAACTAGTTTCTGTTTAGTATGTCAAGATAAGACTTTATTTATCCTACACCAGGGAAATTAAGCCATTGGATTGCACAAGTCTATGTAAATGTATAATATGTACAGTCTCTAAGAATATGTCTGTTAACAGCTGTTCATGTTTTGGATGTAAAATCTTAGTAAAGTTAAATTAATGGTAACATTTGAGGAGCTTGAACAGGCAGATGTTTGGCATTTCTGCTTTAACACACTTAACGGTGATCAAAAATCTCATTGATATTCTGCTAATCAATTAACTGCTCAGTTCCACACGAGAGGCTTTTGTTATGTGAAGGAAAATATGTGCTTATTTTCTCTGTCATAGCTGGAAAATCCATGCAAGGAAACGTGAATATTTACTGAAAAGTAAACTTCTGCTGCTAAACTGCACATTTACTTGCGCAGACTTATTAAATTTGTGCCTAAGATTCTCATCACAGAGCAGAATATTGTTCTGCATGCAGAGAAGAACGGAGCTGTTCTGGGCAGCTTCCAGGTGGGATTATGTTGAACTATGTGAATATACAGCTACAAACTGAGAAAAGAAGAGCATGCATTCAAAATCTAACTTTCCCTGGATAAATTAAAGTTAAAACTTCCATCTGTATTTGTGTGAGTTGAGTCAGACGGCGTCATCTGTTCTGTGAAGGCTTTACAGATTGTCAATGTGTCAGCGAGGCTCTGGACAGATGGACAGAATAAATATCAAATCCACTGAGAAACCTACACGGCTGCTGGTAAAGTCAGGCACCTTTCAAAAGAAGAGTCCAGGAAACTAATAAACAAACACGCTGACCACAGGTTCACATTCAGATTACTAATATTCAAAGGAAAGTTGTTAAATATACATGGAAGTATTCTCAAGCCCAAGACAGATTTTATCATTTCTCTATTCACTGTAAATAAATAATTAATTTGGTAAAGTCTTTCAAAAGTCTTTTTGATCCATATAGAAAATGTAGGATATTTAATGTTGGACTGTAGAAACCATGTTGTGCAGAGAGAAGCTAATTTTGTCGCATGACACAGCACTTTGAAGTGTTTTGAGAACAGGTGAAAATATCCTGAGGGGACGATTAGCGACACTAGTTCAGTAAGTCCAGATGATCTTCCTACCTGACATATGCTGAATTAATCTGCTGCCTTCCAGGTCAATTCACACACTGATAATCTGTAAAAGAAAAAAAAATACAAAGGAGACTTTAGTGTTAAAAAGGCCGGCGACATTATTCAATTCATACCAAGAAAGAAGACAGAGGCCAGAAAACAATGCATCTTATTAACCTCTGTTGAAGCTCCATGTGGATGCTGCTGCTGGGCTCAGGTTCAGGCCTCATCCGTTTAAACTGTGGCTTAGAAAACCTGGTCAAACATGATGAAACCTCCTTCTGAACAGGTAAAAATGAAATCAGTTCCATCAAAGCAATAAATTCCTCATGTAATGACAAACAAGGATCAATAAAACAACAACCCCCCTAAATTAGGTGGTCACACTTTTAAGTGGAGAAATTCACTCTGTTCCTCTGAACGTGCTTCAATATTCCGTCTTTTCGGGGAGTTTCCCTCCGGGCTTCAGCCTGATTCAGCTTTGATCCTTTTCTTCACATCAAAGACTCCACATGGTTCTTCTGAAGTCTGCAGCACATAAACCAGAGCGGAGTCTTCCGGAGCTCTAAATCTCCTTAACGGCAGAATCACTGGCGTCGTTCACACAAAGGGAGGTGTCTCCTGGAGGAAGACTCTTCTTGGATCTACAGGGCAGGTTCATCTTCATCAAGGAGGAAAGCACTCTGTAGAGCGACTTCTTGACATCAGACTTCTCCGGCCTGTCTGACCACTGAATACGTGAGAGCAGCGCACGTTAGAGAGCTGGAATGAATCTGTAACGAGAAGCTGCAGCAGTATGAAAACATCCATTTCATCTCATTTACCACACAGGAGATGCTTTCAGAAAACAAAAGCAGAGAATCAGCATCTTTTATTTAAGATGTGTGCGCAAAACGTTGCTGTCTAATACGTCTTCCTGATGGCTCTCGGTGGGTCTAATCCAGACAAATGAATAATTCAACATGTGGAGTCAAAGAGTTTGAATAATCCACTCTCCACAAAACACGCAGTGAGTCTGCTGCCTGACTCGGTTACCCTCACTGCTCTGTCATGTTTATTAAAAAGACAGAAGAATCCCATTTCCCCACAAGACTTATCTTGCAGCTGCCCAGACTCACTTCCTCTCCAGCACTGTGCTGCTCACAGTGGGAGATAAGAGAGATGATGATCTTCTGTCACCCATGGGCGCCTCACTGGTCACAATCAACACCCCATGACCGTGTGATTACGACGGGGCCCAACTCTTCCTCTTTCTGTCAAAAACAGAATTACTCTAAAGTATTTCTAACCCTCACTCCAGGAAAGAGATGAGTGAGCATAACAATCCTTATTTATTTCTGTACAAAAAGAGTATTGGTGGATATGCTTTACCTAACTCTGGCCTCAAAAATTCAGTATAGTTAATCAAGTTAAAATCACATTTTTGTGAACTGTTCTTGTTTCTGACTGGAGACAAAGTGTGTGTTTCTGAGTGTGTGTGCAGACAAAAAGAGGCAGAAATCAACATTTTCCTCATTTTGTTCTGTAAACTTTTTCGCCTTTATTTTCTACATTTGGATCAGCTCAGTGTGGAAGCCTGGACATGTCGGTTAACTTCAAACCCCCACCCACCAAAAGTCAGAACAATCGTTATCCTCCCTCTGTCTCACGATCAAAACAAAAACAAAAACAAAAAAAGTCTGAAAACATTCACATCTTCACCACAGTCACTCGCTCAGACATGAAATCAGTCGACGGCCGCCTCTCGCTACCATGTCCACAACAAAGATAAACCTGTGACGTGTTCCTATGTGTAAACCCCTCCTCCACTGGAGGAGGCTGAAATGGTTAAAACCTTTATGAAACCACCTCTCCTCCTCTGGCTTGCAGCAGCAGGAGTGATAAAAAAAGAAAAAAGAACAAAGAGCGTGATGGTTGAAATGAGAATGACACACTGATGCAGCTGTTCAGCTGTCTGGCTCACGGAGATATGAACAGTGAAATACTGCAGGTGAGCTCGCTAAGTGAGATATGTAGCTATGGATTAAGATATGCCTGCTCCTGCTGTGATCCACTGTTCAACTCTTCACTCCCGTCAGCTCTCTACAATTATTATTCTGTCCCTGATTAAGTCTCCAAACACACCTCAGTGACGTGTCTTTGATATTCTAACAACCGCCTTCCAGGCTTCCTCTCCTACTGTAGATATACGTCCTCGGGGGAGTGCGGAGACTCGGCTCTGTTTAGAAAATAAAAGCAGCGTTTTGCTCTTTTGTACAATGGACGCAGGGATGCGCTGATCTGCCGTCAGTCTACGCTACAGGCTCTGGTTGTCCAACAGCGAGGGAATCTGAGAGCTGTTTGTTCTGGTGAACAGGGAGCTGAGGGACCAGGATTAGTACTGAAGACGAGCTCACACCCACACCGACGCAGCCATCCACACACTCCACTGGAGGAAAGAAGCCCTTGGAGTGTATTTGTTTAAGAGGTCATTGAGAGGAAGATATGACAAAATGGATTAAAGTATCAGGCAATTGGAGCCTGTTTCCTATATGTATACAGGATGTATGTGTGTGTGACTATGTAGTGCCTTATGGGAGAGTTCCCTATGGTTTAACACTACATTAGGCAGTGAACATCAGTTACATATGCAGAGTCCTCAGTGTGTGTGTGTTAGCTCTATGTTAAACAACTTTAAAGACGACAGAGACGGACAGACTGACTAGGGTTACTGCTCTGTGGCACTCTCACAGGACTGTAGAAACAGACAAAACCATGTAAAAACTGGACATACAAATCTCAAGATATCACAAACATCATATTTCTCTATCTCTAGATCTCTGCCGGTGGCAGACGTTGGGTCCTCGTGTCCTTGGTTTCTTATGTGCAGTTCTGTGGAAATTCCTCAGTGGGGAGGCTTCGGTCTGGAGGATGAAATGTCGAGGATCAACACCAGAGGGAGACATACACTGCTGCGAGACTGTAGGAGGGGCTCTGTCACTCATACATGACAGTCTCTCACTCACACACACATACACACACACGCACCCACACTTACACGTGCACCCATCTTCATAGGTGTTCACCAGAGTTCATTTCCAAAATCCATTAAAAAATTAAATTAAAAAAGCAAAGAAATTAACAAGGAACTCAGTCACCTTCTCAAAGCATACATTCATCTCAGAATACACACATCCCTTCACACACACAAATGAGTGCACACACTCGCTCAAAAGAGGCAGTCAGTAAACGTTAAGTGATGAGTTGGGTGGACTGCTCTGTCCAGGGAAGCTGTGAGTGCAGAACCTCGACTCCACCAGCCAGTCTCAAATCCACGCCCAGGAGCGAGTCACTGCGTGGTTAAAATCTCTTTAAAAACAACAAAAATGAATGGAAAACAACAGCCATCGTCTCCTGCGGGGAGTCTTTCCTCACGTCCCGCTCGGAGGAGGGTCAAACACACTCCTCCCTCTGATTCTGGCAGAGGTAGTACCATCCAATTCGTCCTCCTCTTGTCTCGAATCCCATCATGGGAAGTCCTTCCTTTCTTTGTGCCCAATTTTAATCAACGCTGTCCGTTCCCCCGATTACTTACTCTGGGCCGCTGTGTGTGTGAGTGTGTGTGTTTGTGAATGTGCGGAGTGTGGTCAGAAGACCTCTGGTAGTGTGACGTTGCGGAGTAGCCACTGTTGGGAGCGTGTGTGTGTGCAGTCTCTGACGCTGGGCACCTGGCTGTCCTCCTCACTGGCCTTGTCCAGACACTGGTTGCTGTTGACGTGGATCAGGGTCAGCTTCTGCATGGCAGGGAAACACAGAGTGTGTGAGTGTGTGTGAGGGGGTTTTGACTGGATCATTGGAATTCACAAAGGGCATGTACATAAATATCTATTTAAACAGAATATCTGAAGACAGGGTTCCTCTCATTTATACATCAAGTTTTTTCTGTTTCTCAAAATTTAATTTTGAGGCTCAGTTTAGTTTTGGCGTAGCTGTGAGTTCGAGGCATGCTGTGGTTGGGTTGGGTAATGTGCCAACTAGGATATATCACCCTGAAGCTGAAGACAATAAATATCCCACAAACTCAAATGACAGCTGCTGTATGTATGTGCTGTCATACCGTATGCAGAGCGGGAATCTGCTGGGTTTATTATTTTCATTTTAAAACGTAAAATGTTTGCACATGTAAACATATTTTTTCTTTGCTTTGCAAAATCAGCAACTTTTGTCAGTGTTAAAATGACAACCCTCTGAAATACACGGCTTTCCAGGTGTCTCTGGTGTAAACTGACCGTCACGAGAAGCCTCTGTTAGTCTGTGTATGTCTACTCCACCGCTGAATGTGTGCATTTATCATCTGCTCACATACACCATATCATGTACACTTTCATCAATTCCTCCACTTACCACGGGGTCGTACTCCCAGAGCTGGTTGCCTTTGAGGTGATGGCACTTGAGCATCATGACAGGACCGTTTAACTTGGACACGTCTAGACACAAGTCGTCGGTCCTGATCTCCTTATTGGCCGTGTAGGAGAAAACCTGCAAGTCACACAAACAGATTTCACCCTTTAAAACGAAACTTTCTCCTCCTAAACGTTCTTACCTATACTTCTCTTTCTCATGACTGCTGACAGGAATTACTCTAACATCACTGTGTTTACACTTTTATCTCATTTTGTGCCAATGTCTGTTGCTTTAGGTTGTTTTATTCGGCTGTATCGGTCTGATGATACCTGGTTGCCTCCCATGCCGTGGCAGTTGAAAATGCCGACTTTCTCATTCTCCTTGCGGGCCATGTTGTCCAGGCACTGGTTGGTCTCCACATTACGGATCTGAGCAGAATACACACCCACAAATCAGATTAAGCAACAGCACTACCTGAACATAGAACCACACCCTTTGATTCAAACGCATTTCAGACTCAGTTTGTCTGCTTGGATTTCAGCCAAAAGGTAGCGAATCACAGATGTGTCTGTGTTTCTGACATGTTTTGAGTCAGATAGTGTGTGTGTGTGTGTGTGTGTGTGTGTGTGTGTGTGTGAGCATACCTCTCCCAGGGAGTAATAGTGCCTGGGGATCTGGGAGTCAGGATAGACGTTCTCCAAGTACCAACTGAAGGGTTTACATTGAAGCTTTTGTCTCAGAGCTGTGCGAGACGTGATGTCACCGTAGTCCACTTTGGTCACACCTGGAGACACACACACACACACACACACACACATTAACATGAAGGTCAGTCACTACGGCCCCAAACAACATTCATACAGTCAGTGTTTGCTGTTCAACTCATTTTTCCACATACGCATTATTTAAAGTGTGTCATTGGTAAAGTAGAACGAGGCCACAGATTGGTTTTGAAGCAGCCGACTCTGACCCAATATCATTGAAATTCAGAGGTCGCTTGCCTGATGGTCAAGAACCTGAGAAGGCCTGATGCTGTGTGACACTTGAACACAATTATATTTGTTGAATATCAAAGCTCTAGAGAAGGCAGAGCTTTGCAGAGGGCAGCAGCTGCAGATTCCATAAAAAGACGTAGTTTCAGGGAAAAAAGTCCATACACACATTTCAGTCCAGACCTCCAGGATAATCAAATTCTATGTTGTCAGTAACGATGTACATGTTTGCTCTAAACACTCGTGTGAAAGCGTGTGTGTTGGTTTGCCCACGCTGGAGTGTCTGCCCTCTAATCCTCCACTGATGAGCGCAACGAAAGCAATGCTCCATTTTTTATAGGATGCAGCCAATCAGAGCTTTGTGAATGAATGAGGACCAGATCTCCCTGTGCCATATCCAGAAGAACATAGCGACTGGAAAATGGCCAAAGAAAAGGTGAGAAGCTATAGATTTTATTTTGAGCCGACTCACATGAAAAATCCTTAAACCAGCCAATTTCCTTGAAAGGTTACATCCACTGCTCCAAGCAGCTGTCACCACAAATGTCTTCTGTGTCAACTGAAAATGACCTAGAGAGGACGGACAAATCACTCCTACTGACAAAATAATATCCATGGCACACTACAAATGGCCAGAGAGAAAACAATGGCACACTAATAACGCTGTGGCAGTTCAGTCTGACCACCAGGCTGCATGCTGTAACTTTGTCACTGCACGCAACATCTGTTACTCTCTTTGCCTGTAGGTGGCGACATCAATACGTCCGTATCTGCAAGTTATTTGCTGTTACTTTCATTTCTAGTAGGTCTTGCGCATTTAGCATGTTAAAAACTGGTTTGATAGAAGCAGAGGAGCTCCTCTTGTGGAAAAACTGCAGCCTGCTAAACAAAAGTGAAAGTTGGACTTTGAGAGTGAGTTCCAAGCCACTTCACGGAGCTGCTTGACATCTAAAAATATTCTCTATTTAAAGACTCCAGCTTTACTTTAGGTTCTCTCTTTTACCAGCTTGTGTGCGTGTGTGTGTGTGTGTGTGTGTGTGTGTGTGTGTGTGTGTGTGTGTGTGAGTCAATAGATGCTTAGTAGCGTGAAATTACTCACCGCCCCCTGTCCCGCACTGTTGGGTCACCACTGCAATATCACACTGTCACTGGTTTAATGGATAGATCACAACTGCCACACAAACTAACCTCCACACACATGCATACTTGCATGAGCACACACACACTGCACACAGTGACACACAGAAACACACAGGCCATCTTACCGGGAGAGATGATATAGAAGAAGTTTTTAAATTCATCCATCCAGACTTCTGCCAGGCGTCGGTTGTTTTTGTTGATGATCTGTCCCGTCCCTCCGGGAAACGTGTAGGGTGTAGCCTTTCTGAACACGTGGCCCACATGAGAGCACGTGACAATCTCTAGAGTCCCACCACACTGCCAAATCTGCAAAGCACAAACAACACAAATATAAAGAACGCTGTGTAGAATGCGCATAATGTAATGATCCCTAAATGAGGGAAGGCTGACCGGAGAACTCTGCCGAGAGATGGATGACGCAGATTGGTCCTGTCTGTGTTGTGACTATGAATAAAGTTTGATTGAATGCCAGTCCGAATGACGCCTGACAAAGTGTTAGTCAAGTCAACAGTTTAGTCAGAGTCAAACTCACAAGTGTAAAGTGCGTGTGTGTGTGCTTCTGACCCCGAGCAGACACTCCTGAATGACTGCCAGTGCATGGAAGAACACAGTCATGTCAATTGGCCGTGGGCGTGCTCACTCACTCTGAAAGAGATTTCCAGGTTCTCTCCTCCCCAGATGTCCATGCCTGCGTCATACGTGCCGATCTCCTGGAAATAATCTCGGTCTATGGAGAACAAGCCGCCTGCCATGGTGGGAGTCCTGGAGAGAAGCAGGATAGGGGGATACATTAAGAGCAAGGTGAGTAAGTTCCACTTAATTCACTGATGGCAGGCTTTCTAAAGGTCACACAGTATCTACAGATCACATCCCACACTTTTAGATTTCTCGACTCTCACCCCCCGGTTCTGTGTTTTTCTGCTCACTTCTCTGCTGGTTCTGTCAGCGTTTAATGGCCTAAAGCTCTTCTCCCCCTCATAGAATGGTTTCCTCCTTCACACATCAGGCATTTTTTCCTTACTGCCTGTTTTTGCTTTCATTTAACACCTAAGTTGACTTACCAGCGCACAATGCCTCGCGTACAAATGTACAAACACAGATGACACATCCTGTGAGCACACAGGGTAATGGCTGAGAGTGGGAAATAATAACACAAACACTAGCTTTCCAAACAGTACGCAGCTGTTGTTTAACAATCACAGATAATACTGAAGATTTAAAACAAAGTGGTGAATTTTGACGATACTACTCAGAGCTATATGTGTGCTTTTCTTTTTACTGTAAACTCTCTAAAATCGCTGTTTGTTTAAGACACATCACAGTAAAAGAAACAAGACGTACTAATTTGAGGGAATCCTTCAGATGCACGCTGCAGCTCAAAACTATTTCTAATTAAAGATATTTATCTACACAGTGAGTGTGTATCACTTACAAAGATGTATACAGAGTGTCTATTTCCTAAACAACACTGTGGTTTGAAATAAAGAAACATACTGCTGAAATAAAAGGCAACAAAAACCGCTCTGTATTTTGTACTTCAGTATTTCTGTCACGTATTGTTTCCAGGTGATCCTGCTGTAAATTCTCTCAGCTGTTTTTCTTGAGGATTTACAGCATCTAACTCAGTGTTTCCCAACCACTGTGCCGCGGCACATAAGTGTGCCGTGAGAAATCATCAGGTGTGCCGTGGAAGATTATCCAGTTTCACCTGATTGGTGCTCTTAGGCTTAGAGCACCAATTAGGTGAAATCTTCCTGTGTGTCTTTCTTCAATTCTTGCAAGAATATCAGCTTTGTGTTCAACGACACAGGCCCAGATTTCACACGGAGTAAGTAAATTGAGACTAGATTTTCATTATATTTCAATAAATATACTTTTTGTGACATTTTTATTTGGTGGTGTGCCTTGTCATTTTTCTAATGTAAAATATGTGCCGTGGCTCAAAAAGGTTGGGGAAACACTGATCTAACTGACACCAGGGCATCTGATACGTCCAGAGGATTTTTTCATAACCTTGGATAACTTGCATTTTTGTCAGTCCATTCATTCATTCATTCATCTTCTATACCCCCGATTATCCCTTTCGGGGTTGGGGGGGGGGCTGGAGCCTATCCCAGCTGTCAACGGGCGAGAGGCGGGGTACACCCTGAGCCAGTCGCCAGCCGACTGCAGGGCAACATACATACACACATTCACTCTCACATTCACACCTAGGGACAATTTAGAGTCACCAATTAACCTAATGAGCATGTTTTTGGTCTGTGGGAGGAAGCCGGAGTGCCCGGAGAGAACCCACGCATGCACGGGAAGAACATGCAAACTTCACACGGAAAGGCCCCGCCTGACCAGGGGATCGAACCTTCTTGCTGTGAGGCACGCGCACTACCTGCTGCGCCACCGTGCTGCCCTTTGTCAGTCCAATAGCTGTAAAAAGAAACTTTCCAAGTGACCTCAGATTTTCGAACAGTACTGTAAATTACAAGGTAGCCGTGCCGTAACAACCAGTTCAGCTGTTGAGGTTTCCTCCTGTACTGTCACTTTACAGGGTTCCCACACATGTTCATGCACAACATTTCAAAACTATTGCATGACACTTTAAAAAAAAACAATTAAATCTGTAGTTCATGTACTATACAGAATGGTAAACTTTCTCTAAATGTTGATTATTGTATGCAAATTAAACAGCAACATTTTTCAATAGTTGGTTTGTTTCTGTCATCAGAGAACCATGAGATATTAAATGTACATTTGTCTGCTATCATTCAAACATTCAGATTCAAACTCTACTCAAACATTGTTTCAGTTATCCAGCATACATGGAGGGAGAGCTGGAACATACGTGATGGTTTACAAAACGCTGTCACGCATCGACACACATTCGAGCTACGTCATGTCATTGGCTACAGAACATATATTTGCTGTTATGTTACATAACGTGGAAGCTTATCCACTGAAGATTACTGCAACAATTTCATCACACGCAACAAAATTCTACGGCCATGATGTTAACAGGTTAAGCCATGATGTTTTCAGGTTTTCAACAACCGTGAGAACCCACGAGGCTCCTCAGAGCGTCCCACCAACAGGCCTATAGCTTGCCATGCATTAGTTAATGAAGAAGAATTCCCAATGTAGTCATATTAGCAGCCATTTAACACCAAATGCCCCTCTGAGAAGTTGAAATCAGTGTTACTCTGTGTGTGTGTATCTGTTCATTTCCCACTTAATACACGAGGTTCATTTTGAAAACTTGTTTATGTGCAAAAGTTTCCAAGTCTTCTCAATAATGGAGAACTACTTTGTGACAGGACAGGGTTTATGTAAATCATGTCATTAGTGTAAAGTACTTATTAATTTCTTTCCCTGACACTACAACCCATTTTTGTTTTTTAGGCCACTTAGACACCCTTAGGAACATTTTGTCACGCAGAGCTGTGAAAAACAACCGAAAACAGGGGCAGAGAGTGTTACATAAGATATATTATGTGTGTGACCTTGAATAATGGCGTCAAGCATGCTCAGAAACAAGAGCAGGAAGAAGAGATGATAGACAGGCAGAAATAAGCTCTTGATTTTAGCTCCAAGGCCTGGGCCATGAGAAATGATACAAGGAACAAAATTACACAGAATCTTACATAAACATCTTGACTTCAGCTACAGAGGAAAGTTCAATCTATTCTTGCAGTACTTCTGCCTGAGGAACATTTTACGATTATTAACTGTGGTAAATTAAATGGTGAAGTGCGATTACTCTATGCACATCAATTGTGAATGCCTATCAGCAATGCTAAAGCTCATAGGATATGAGCTATTTTAAACTGCTGACTGAGTTAGTGTGTATGATTCATGTGGTATTTTACTAATGATTCAATTATGCCCCTGTAGGCAATTTCTGTTTTCACTTCACGCAACAGAGAGGTCAGGGTCAGCTGCACAACAGCAGCCCCACAGCTGGTGGGGATTAAACTACTAGATGAAAGACACTTCAGAAAGCCAAGTGAAACCTCTCCGATTTGAAGGTTCATCCCACTATATTACCCACCTGACAGGCAGAGTGCGGTCTCCTTTGCGGCGGTCCATCTCTCTCTGGGGCACGGGGTACCAGCGGAAGTTGAGCTTCCAGTTGAAGCCCCCGTACGTCATGTCGGATCCCGCCATGTATTCGAACGTATCGTCGCTGATAACGTCGATGATGGGGCACACCACCGTTCTCCTACAGCAAACAGAAACGCCAACACGTCAGCACACACACAGGCACTCATCAGCCTGCTGTTCATAACCTCGGGTGGTCATCAATCACGACTAAGTGCTCATTTGCAAGGTGCGCCACCAACACCACCAAAAGCATTTAAACAATGGACCATGCTGTGACTTCAGCCATCACTCATCGCACCTTCTTAAACCCAATGTGTGTATGTGTGTTGGTTTGTATATGTGAGTGCCTGCTTGTGGGAGAGCAGTTAACAGAGAAAGAGTAATTAAGCATCAAATAAACACAAGGGCAAGGCTCAGACTCAGCAATAGTTTATTGATTTTCTTATGCTGCTATTGTTGTGTGTGTCTTTTGTGTGCGCGTGTGTGTCTTACTTGTCTTGCTTGATGCGGGCGAGCAGAGGCTCTAGCCATCCTGTTGTGCATTCACAATGAGCATCCAGAAAGGTTATGACCTAGAAACATGGAGAGAAAACATTAGATAACCCCACAGTGCACACACCATGCAGAGAGCAGGTCACTGGGCAGCAAGTGTCACATATGTGTGCACACACACACACACACCTGGCCAGTGGAGAGGGATGCTCCCTTGAGCCGAGCGCGGATGAGTCCAGAGCGCTGTTCCATCCTCACCACTCTGACAGGAACTTCCAGCCTTCTGACATACTGCTCCAACGGTCGCTTTAGGAAATCTTAAACATACGAATAAAAAGATAGAAAAGAATCAAATTAACACATGCAAGCTAACACACAAGACAAACACACACACACACACACAACAGAAACTAGACGATGTGCAACTCCTCCAAACCACTCCTTTCATAGAGACAGAGATCAAAAGGTTGTGTGTGCCTGTGCTTTTTGCGTGTGTGGATGTGCCTTAGCATGTCTGCCGGCGTCCTGTCTACCTGCAGAGAGCTCCCCTCCCTGCATTCACCCCAAACACACACAAACACACACCCTCTGACTGGCACCGTCCAACCTGAGGTCCTATAGGGTGAAATGGTGCTGTGTGGTGGCGGCTGGGGGGGATTGAGGGTAATAACAGTGTGTAATCCCTGCGGCTGGTGAATTAAAGACCTAATCTCCCCCAAACAGGGATTAGCAGCATTGCACAGGGTGGAGTGGCGCACGCGCGCACACACACACACACACAGAAATAAACACACAGACGCACACAGCCCATATATGCTGACTGGCTGTTGGGCATCAGCACAGACACACATAGTCACACAAACCCGGTAAAATCATACAGTAGCTCTAAAAAAATAGGCTAAGCCTCAAACAAGAGGCACAAGCACTGAAGGAATTATCTGCAGTGTGTGTATGTGTGTGTGTGTGTGTGTGGGGTACCTCGCTCGCTGGCATCATCCACCAGGACAATCTCCTCCAGCAGTGTGTGTGGAGAGCGGTCGATGACAGAGTGGACGGTTCGCAGCAGTGTGCTCCACGCCTCATTGTGAAACACAATCACAACGCTGGTGCGAGGCAGATTATCTGGGTATAACTTGTTCTTGCACCTTCAAAGAGAAAAGCAGACAATCAGAATAAAAACTTGCTTTCAATGTGGAATGACAGGAAAATGCTCAATACAACTATGCAAGAGCATACAAAGCAAATCTCAGATCATTCCAACGCTGAACAGACAACAAACTGTCACAATGACACGGCACGACAAGCGGAAGTGTGTGAATTGCATCACACTCCAACGCAGACATGATCGCACAAAGACAACCACATGTGCGATAAGTGAAGTTGTAGGCTTTGAACAGAGACAAAACTGAACTGACAGAGAGGAGAGAAATGCACTCTAGTAGAGACATCACAATCCAGCCTCTGTCTGATTGTAAGAGACTGCTACAGAGAGAGAGAGAGAGAGAGAGAGCTGCAGCTGAAGTGAGTCCACACAAGAGAGAGATGAACAAGAGGGAAAAGCTGGGACTTAAACATCAACTAAAGTGCATTAGTCAGTCATGGAGTCGCTGCATTAATCAGATCTTCATTTATCATATTTTTATCGACTTCAAACAAAGAAAACTGAGGGTGAATAATGAGCGAGCAACCAAGCGTATATCCCCAAATTTAGACGGAGGAAGACAGACACAGAAATAGCGGGTCAGCATGATGACAGTTGATTAGTGATGCTAATTAGAGTGTGAGTCATTATCATAGCAGTGTAGAGCACACACACATCAAACTCTCTTATTGAGACACAGAGGAGCGCCGGTATGAGTGGAGATTGATATCAGTGAAGACAGTCACAGGCTTATTTATATATTCCCTGAGAAACGCTCCGTCAGGGTTTGTACAGCTTTTTAAGAGTAAAATTCAAGCAATTTTAAAGCACTCTCAGCGTACCTGAACCAAACAGGTCCAGATTCTCAAAGCCATTATCATCACATCTGAATTATTACTAGAAATACAACTACAAATAAATGTCATTTACAGACCAATGTATATTGTCACCTTGTTTATTTTACCAGCTGTTCATATTAACTTTGCACGTTTTGACCTTCAGTTTTTAATGCCTGACAATTTCAACAGCAGGATACAGCAAACAAATATGATGATGGGATCATTTCATTTCAAATAAAAGATTAGTGTTAAATGAGTGACTGTGTCAACGACACACCAGATTATGTTGAAAATCCGAGGACTATATTCAAATTCAAGCATATTCCTAATCTTGAAAACATAGATTGTTAAAACTGAGCATATTCCAAACTTTAAAGTCTTTTTACTAACTGTTTTAAATGAACGTGGGTTTGCTTTGCTTAGGACATTAAGTACATAGTTTGTGTAGTTTAAACTACAGAGAGCACTTTCTTAAGAATAGTTAATGGTTTTAAAGTCGGATGTTCACTTTCCAGCAGCCACTGATGAAGGTTTATTTGATTTTAGTATGAAAATCAGCTTGCAGAGACTTTCTTGACGTAGCTAGTCCACCACAGTGAACCTTTACAGCTGTTTCAAAAGTTCTGTCGCTGTGTTGTCTAGTGTGAGTTCCTATTCTCAAGTGAATTAGGTTAGGTTTATTTTTTTTATAATACATCGTATACTGTAACAGAAGATTTTCCATGTCAGCCAACCAACCAGCTTGTAAACGCTTTTATGACTCGAGCCAATGAACTCGGTTTTGGAGTGGAAAGAAAGGCAATCTCTCAATTTGCAGGTTCCTACAAAAGAGTGACTGATGACATTTTAGGCACTTTTATTTCAGCGTTACAGTATGCAGGATAAAGTGGATTCTGCACAGAATAGCACTGCACCACAATACAAATGTATAAAAATCATCTCTAAATAACCACAAGTGTCACAAAGACAGTACATGGCTACTTTGCTAAGGCATACAAGTCTTTCATGATCATCTCACCAACAACAAGAAGAAAAAAAAATTACACTTCTTGGAAACAGCTTTGAAACTGTGCTCTAATCATTGGGAACAATACACATATTAGAGATGGACTGACTTGCACAACAGATGGCAGAAAATGTGGACTTATCTAATTCCAAAATAATGTAAAATGTTCTTCTCCAATTAAAAAAAAAAACAAATTCAGCAAGCATCAGTTTTATCTGAGAACAAAAGTAAGAGTCACAGGAGGCAGAGGCACACTTCTGTAGGTCAAGAAAGAGCCTGTCATGATGCCTGCATGCAAGCTCTCTGAGGCGCTTTTTCTCTGAAGACGCTCAGTGAGCCGCTCACGCTGTCATCTACTGACAACAAAACTGAAACCAGCTTGTGACGTCCTTACTCTGACAGATCCAGCTCTCACAATAAAACCACACGGAATATGATCCCTCTTCCTCCATCTTCATAACTTCCTCGCCCCCCACCCTGCCCCCACCCCTGCGCTTCCTCTCTCTGCTGCTGATTCTGACAGAAGGAATGCAACAGCAACAGAGGAGAGGAGGTCAAGAATATATTCCATCCTGCAGCTGCCTCTGGAACACGATAAATAACACAAACAGTGATTCTCAGTCTGTGGTGTGCATGTTCACACAGGGAAGTTGATGAGCACACGAGATGACTCACTGTAAAAACAGAGACACCCTTGGAGACGTTCAACTCTTATACACGTCACTTCATTATTTCTCTCTTCACACACAGAATAACGGAGACTTTCCACTTTTCAGACATGATCCTCACTGTGCAGCGGAGGGAAAACAAGACGTCTGTGTGTCCACCAAACCGACGTGTGTTGACACGCGAGCGCAAACACATGTCTATGTGTCACATGATTCCAAAAACTGAGGAGTGGTTGTGAGTCCTGTGCATGAAAACAGGCAGGGTGCTGGAGCAACATTTGGCAACAGCAAAGTAGGGTAATGAGTTACAGGCTGTTTCTCCAGCCAGTGGATTGTGGGGATAGTTGGGATGGGCGGGCAGACTGGTTCTGATTAAACAGCATCAGTCTTGCAACATTAAACTAACACACACACACAAAAACACACACATACCTATATATGCATTCTCATAAAAATGTTGGAGTCAGGATCTAAAAAAAGAAGAAAATGTCAAGTTTTCCGAAAGGTGTGGTCATGGAAAGTGTTTTCGCATACTGTAGATCCACCCAACAACATGCACACATACACACACACACACACATATATGCATAGGCTTCACTGTCAGAATGACCTGTCCTCTCCTGATATTTTTTTTTTTTTGACAAAATTGCAGAAAATACGGAAAATAATCCAACAATGACTTTCCGCTTCAAAATATCAGCTAATGGTGACCTGCTGAATTTATTCAGTTTCCCTAAACCTGCCAATTAGCGCGCGCACACACACACACACACACACACACACACACACACACACACACACACACACACACACACAAATAAATACAAACATATGCATGCCTACCCACACCCACACCCACACCCACACACACACACACACACATTGCCTTGCTTGATATTGACTCTGTCTTATCTCCTAATTGGAAAAGCAGATAGACAGAGTGAAGGCTGAGTGAAAACACACCTAGTAATCAACTCTCGCTCAAAGACTAAAACCCATTTCACGGATCAATGTCTTCTTTCTTTCCTGCCCGTCTAGTGTGCATGTGCCCCTGCCTGTCTGTCTTGTGTCTGTCAGTCAGTCTTTCTCTCTATCTCTCTGAAAACCTTCATTACTGATCTATGCATGTTCCTCTACTGAAGCGCAGTAAAGGGCAAAGTGGGATGGGAGGCCGAGCTGGTTTCCACCTGCTTGAACTAACCTTGACATACCTTCCAAACGGCTGTCCGGATGCATGCCTGTCTGTTGTGCTGTTTGCATCTCCCTGCCTGTCTAAAGACTGAACAACCTGCAGCCACTGGCACTGACAGACAATTAAAGCAACACTTTGTGAATTGCACTCCTTAGTATTACTGACGCAAAACAAAAAGGGCAAACAAAAAACAGTGTTGTAATCACTATCCTTAAAAATGTAATATTTACTTTGTTTGGTTTTGATTTCCTTTACATTGCAGTAAATCTGTAAGGCAGTGAGCTTGAGGTGTGGTACACTGGAGTTCAAGGTTCTGTTACCTTCAAGGTCTCATACCATGAAATGGTATCACTACTTCCTTTACTTGATGTCTTTCCTTATTAAACAGGACAGTGAGCCAATGGGGTATTAGGCAGGGTGAGAAAGGCAGTTTTATTTGATAGGACAGGAAGAAAGGTGGGATTCTTAATAAATATGTGACTTTATTGGTGGATCTTTAGGTAACACCTGCTTGTACAGCATGATGCCACCACGTAAAATCCCTGGCTAGCTGTGTCCCAATTCCATACTCCATAGTAATTCTAAGTAGGCTCTCATAAAGGTAGAATGAAGATACTCAAAAGTCACTATGCAAGACCACTTTCACACCTTTAGATTGGTTCATTTGGTCCAGACTACAAGGGGGACAAAAGGACTTAGTACTGGTCTGGATCATGATCACGCTGGCTTTTAAAAACAAAACAAGAAACATAAGCAAATTATACAGAATGCTAGGAAACTCATTCATTACTACAGTTCTGGCTACTGTTGTCTTGCATCATCAGTACCAGTTAGCCATAATGGCAAATAAAAATGCAGTGGCTCACAGCAAGTCATGCTGTACTTTAATACTTCTCTGTATTTTAACGTCTGTTCTACGGTGTTAGCAGTCCTAGACTGCAGGTTGGCCGCATGCTATGAACAAACAGAACAGAAAAGAGGACACACTCTTTCTAATGGACTTAATCAACTATCAAACAACACAACACTTCCTGTTTTTTCACAACAAGAGCCCCAATTTCCTCCCAATACAAACAGTATTACATAGCAGACATAGTAGCTCTCATTCAGGTAGTTATTTGGCCAACTGAATACAATGAAACCTGTACGAAAATTTTACAAACATACTTACAAACAACAGACTGCAGTTTTAACTGCTTTTCACTGTCTGTTTAATCAAGGAAAATCCCCGCACTCTTGCACTGATGCTCATAAAATGAGTGCTTGAGGGTCCATGGACTGCACTCTCCCAAAACGCACTGAACAAGGGAATTTGAGGAGCTGCTCACAGCTGGAAAAAGTTCAAATGATTTGTGGATGATAGTAAAACAGCTTTGTGAATGTCCCAGAAAATAAAAAACAATAACTAATAAATCTTCTGTGTAATTGGCAGTGGTATTTCAAAATTTGCTTGACTGACATCGGCACATGTATTACACAATTTCCTGTTAGAATAAAATGTTCAGATTTCTTTCTAATACACTGACTGCAGGAGAGTATATGAAGACAGTCAGTATTTGGTACATACTGTGCACAATCAGTATAAGAAATCGGGACACTGAGTGTTTTTCAGAAAGTGGATGGATTCTTTCAGGCCACCACAACCTGTCTAATTTACTGTTGTACTTGTAAGCATGCTTTTGTAAGATAATACTAAAACATAATGATAATTAATAGTGTGGTTGAGGTTATGCTTTCTGCCTCAACTTGTGCATCCATACATCAGTCTCCCTCTATGTCCTTATTCATAGTTAACCTTTACAGAACAACAATGGCTCACTGGGTGACTGATTGTGCAGGCTTCAGGCCACATGTTTGGCTTGCGGTTTATAGCTGATCACCAGTGTGGACTGTCCTAACAGTGGATGCCAGTGGCAGCCATTTTGAGGAGAACTTGGTGGAGTAAGAGTAAGTGACAGGAAAGATGTTTAGCTGCAGGGAGGCTGCTCACCCTTCCAGGCGGACGTCAGGCAGTGACCGATTGAGAGCAATCATCTCAGAGGCCATGAGATTGAACTGGTTGATCTTAAACATCTCCTTCATCTTCTCCTGGCTCTCCTTAGGGATCACCACAGGCTTCCCTCCCTCACCGGGACCGTCCCGCGGCCTGGCCAGGTAATCTGCAGTGGATACGCAGACATTGAACAGACTCAGGATGTACCTCTACCATCTCTGTAACATCATATATATGTATGTGTGGTAACGCACACTCACCGTCTCTCCCGGGCAGTCCTCTCTCCTTTTTGTCGTCACACTTGTTGCACTCACTGAAGTAGAGCAGAATGAACATGTCCAGCATCACCCACACCAGAGAGGTGGCCAAAACCACCTTACAGTAGGCGAACCTCCTCATCCTAAAGAGAGAGAAAGAGAGAAAGGTAAGCGTGATGGTGAGTCCTGAGCTGCTGCACACAATCACAGGATTTTCCAAAGCTCTGCAGAGGAGATTACTTGTTAGTTCTTCTCATATCTCCCTGCCTTTCTCCTCACTCCCCTCAACCTCCACCCTGCCCACGGCTCTACGCCAGAGTATCTTCTCAATGCCTCCATTCGTCCTTCCGCCTGTTTGTCTGTCCGTCTGTCCATCTGCCTAACTTTAGTCTCTTATCTATCAGCTGTTTTTCAGCGGCTCTCCAAATGGTCACCTTCACACTCAGAGTGAACAAATCGAGGGCTGAGGATTGTTGGATTTCTGTCTAACTTCACTTCAGTGGCAACACAGTAAATCCATGAGGACATTTGTAAAGGTTTATCAGTTAGGTTAGTGTCTGGCATCATTATAAGCGAAGTAAACACTGACATTTCGTGTTCTGGAGAGGATGTTTTATGGTATCTAAAAGCAAGACTTAAGCTTCTTTCAAGTTTCAACAGACATCCACTGCATCAGAGTTCCCAAACACCCTGTAGTGTCCAAGCCAATCTACCCTTTATACATTTAACATACCAAACCCCTCTGTGCTAGAGTGTAGTCAGATATACACACACTCATATACACGGAGCAGAGAGAGAGGAGCTGTGATAGTAATTGCTTTTCTTTGGCAGGCAGTGAGAGACAGACACAGCCACATTAAAATTCCTCTGCTCCCCTTTCCTACTCTCCTCCAGCACCATCTCTCCTCTCTTTAGCTGATTCTCTGCCTCAGTGATCCCTCAGGTTGCAGCAGCACAAGCAGAAGGGAGGAAATTAATTTGGCCACAGTGATTTCTCCTGTGCCCCAGGGAGGAAAAAAAAGGTGTTTGTGCATAGCTAGCTTAGCTTAGCTTAGTTTAGCTTTGCTTAGCAGCCACGGAGGATAGAAAACTGCAGAGCAGCATTTCTAAATTCCACCTGATAGGATTCTGGTAGCACAAAGTGCCGTGCACAGCAGAAAACAAGAGCAAAGATCTGTCTGTTCTCTCAAAGTTTGTCATTTCTCATACTTTTGTGCCTGTGGAACCAAATAGTTTCAATGTCATGATGTAGTAGTTTGACCAGTTAAATCTATACACTGATATGTATGTAAGGTTTATCTGATATATTATCTGATCTCTATATTTTTCTTGTATTGGAAAGCTATGACATCATAAAAACATGATTGGTCAGTTGCAGTGATGCTCCTTTAGCAACGTTAATTATGATGTTGTAGGAACAACAGCAACACAGTGATATCAGATCATGTATATATGTGTGCACTCTGCAGCAGACCATATGTAGCATCCACAACAGGGCAAACGAAGAGAGAAAGTTCTCTCTGGGAATACATATCAAACAAAATAAAGAAACACAAAACTGAAGGGCACTGCAATAAGAGGTGAGTGTTGCAACAAACAGTCAACAGCAATGAGCACTACACCATTTGAACTGATGCAGTTTGATAAAAACCTAATTACTGCTGTCAAATGCAAAGCTGACCCCGATTGGAGATGTACATTTCACAGCTCTTGCCAAGTTTGACATGTGATTCATAGGAGTTTGCAACTTAACAAGATGTTATATGTCAGTTTGACAAGGTGAAACTGGTGCAAAGATAAATGCAATGCGCTGATTGCTCGTCCCTTGAAAAGCAAATAATTAAATCAAATCAATGAAACTACAGCAACACAGTTCTGACAAGGTTAACTACAGTGAATCATGTTATGTTTACGCTGGCACTCAGCTGTAGATTTAATCAAATTTATAATACAAACCTTAGATAAGTCTCTTAGTGGCCTGCTATCTACAGGAAGAGGCATTCATGTCAGATCTTTTGACAGTGACTTTTTGATCAGTGCTTAGCTTTCCCACGCTTCACCTCTGGAGCTCCCTCTCACGCAGTCTCAAACACAGAAGCATGAGATGGTTTGAATTACAAAATTACACCTTTTTAATTTGATTGAGACTTTCTAATGATACATAATACACGGTCTGATGTATACAGCTTTACAAGTATAATTCCTGTGTTTATTAGTGCTGACTTTGACTGGTCGGCCACTATTTTGGTAATTGACTGATTGGTAGTTTTCAGGCACAGCACCAAACATTCACTGGTAACAGCTTCTTAACTGTGAGGATTTGTTGCTTTTGTTTGACTTGTGTTATAGTAAACTGAATATCTTTGGATTTTGGATATCAGTTTAGACTTTAGGAAATTATGATCAGCAACTTTGTAGACCAAACAATAGATAGATTGAGAAAATAATTGGCAGAAAAACTGAAGATTTTGATAGCTGCAATCCTAGTGTTTACTGTATTATTATTTTATTCAAATTATATTTATTTGAAAAAAAGACAAATGTTAACAAAATTAATACACACTTTTCATGGTAGTTTAACAAGAAGCTCATACACAAGTTCTAGCTGATAATTTACACACGGGTGCGTGTGTGTGTGTGTGTGTGTGTGTGTGTGTGTGTGTGTGTGTGTGGAGGGGAGGAAAACGGCTCACTGGGTTCTGTAGTGTCGCTGTCTTGAGTGTTATCAGTGCAGCATGTTCGCGCCATTAACTGTAGTTACATTTCACACACAGGTGTTATTCTTAGTGCAGTAAGTGTAACAAGAGAGTGCACGAGTGACGGCTGAGTGCTATAACAAATTGCCATGATATATGGGATGTTACTGTATCATTATAGCTTTTACCCTTGCTGTTTTATACATCTGCTTTCTTCAATATATAACCTCTGTATTTTCCTGTGGGCCACAGTAAAGTGCCCAAGTGTTCTCTACTTTTCAGGGTTCCCACCACATTACACTTTAAGTCAATGGTAGTTCGGTCAGGACAGGTAAAAATCAACACAAAACAAAATACACGTGGTACATAGTAAGTAAGCTATATTCCTGTAAACTGTCTGTAAAATTCCCTCATCCTCCTGGTTATCCTCAAAGATATTAATCAAATTTCTTGTCTCACTGTTCAGATCACTCCTCTCAAAATTCTTGAAATTCCAGGAGCAGTGGGAAGCCTGAATTTCAGTCCCTGCTCCACAATCTCTCTGCTCTCTGTTTCTCAGACCTCTGCTGGATTGAACCGGCCTTGCTTGACCACGACGCAGTAACATGACACGACCTGATATCACGGCAGAAACTTAGATATAGCTCATTTTTTCTCCTTTCTCCGTTTCACACAGGCAGAGCTTGGCACATCTGCCAAACACCTAACAGAGCACTCGGGCGGAGACAGACGCAGGCATGGAAGCTCTCCATCACAGAAACACACACATATATTTTCTTGCTCACAAAGTCGTGTCACTATGCTGTCGGAGAGATGTCAGCTGGTTTCTCTGAATGCTATGTGATCACAGCAAATAGAAAAGAAGTAGACAGCAGCACTCCAAGCAGCAGCAGACAAGATTTATATGCATGTACACTGACTAAATGCATGCAAACACGCTTTCCCATTGCTGTCTTCCAGCCGTGCCTCTACACTCACTGTATTTCTAAGCAGGCATGGCAGAGGACACCTCAGGTCTCCTGTGTGCTCATGGCAGCCCCAGGCCCTGCTTCTCTGTGTGTTGCATGTGTGTGAGTGTGTGTCAGTTTAGTTTATGCTGGGCGCTAGGCTCTTTGAAGTCTCTTTTAAACAGCCGGGCTCCCTATGACATTAAACAGACGCACAATTCTCCATCTCTCCCTCTCTGCACTCTCTCCCTCATCCATTAACATATCACGTTCCCTCCATCTTCCTTTTATATCTCCATCCAGGACATCTAGCTTTCTCTCCCAGCCACTCCACCCCCACTCCCTGTTCGTCTCTTAGTGATGTTGTCTCCTTTCAAGAGCGGTTGCCATCACTACTTCCCGACAAGAACACAATTTCCCCCTTCACATCCTTCTCTGTGTCTCTCTTCATATCCCCTCCTCTCCTCTTCTCCACAGGCTTAATCCCCCTTTAGAGATTGCACAACCAGTGTTTCTCACAACGGCTTGGAAAAACTCTGAAGCAAGAGGATCCAGAGCTTCACTCACTTCACAATTTATGTCTGGGAGCAAGGAGCCTCCCTTCTGGGGATTTTATGTTTATAGGCGCAAAAGAAAATTAAAAGAGAAGGGGGGAGTATTTATATGAGGGAGCGCCAATGAGAGGGGAGGATTTGCATGTTACTAATCAACGCAAAGTTTGTCCTTCTAAATCATATAATAAACTACTAACATAGTTTCTCTGTTTGCTCTCTGTCTAGTCTAATTTCTTCTTTACAAAACCAGATGCCTTTTATTCTTCTAACCACACTCTCCGTCATAAACCAATGTGTTAAAATGCATGTTGCTGCTGCTGAAGCATCTTCAATGAGAAAACCAGAGATGGTGCTATTCAAGTGTGCGAGCTGTCCTTGGGTCACGTGGGCTTGATAAGCTCAACAGTTTCCAAGACAACGCTAATGGGTGCGGTGATTTTCTGAACAGTTGTAATGCCTCTCAATTGGAGCAGAACAAGGCACAGGCTAATATTAGGGAAGTGAAACAGAACAAGGTGGCCTGAAGCAGTGTCTGTTGCTCTCTATGGAGCAGCCGAGGTACACAGCAACTCCTGGCAAGAAAGCTGGGGTCATTTCTTTTCCAGGTCATAACCTTGACTACAGGACGCAGACTCGTCCCATAGAGGAAGGAGGGTGAGACAAGGACTGGAACAGAGAAAGAGTGAGAGTATCACTATATATGTGTCAACGGACATTGTCATAGGATATGTTGTTATTATTACTCCGATGTGCAATATCAATACTCCGGTCAGGAGTACTATCACCCAAGTGCAATATCAGTATCTGTTGTTCATATTTTCATATTCCTTGTTTATATTGTTTATATTGCTTGTTTGATATTTAATGTCTTTTTACTGATGCCCTCTATTTTTGCTATCTTCTTTGCTGCTGTAATACCTGATATTTCCCCACTGTGGGACTAATAAAGGTATATCTTATCTTATCTTATCTTATCTTGTGTTCTGTCTAACCACTGTATATGAGTATATTCCTATTTATATATGCATACATGTAATTACAGGGATGCTGCAGTGTTTCTTAACAAGTCACTTTGGATCACCTCCAATAACATCAGAAAAGTTACTACATGTTTCCGAAACAAGACATTAATCATCAGTGAAAAAGAGCAGACGCATTATTTATTATTATTAGCAGGACACAGCAGTGACAACAGAGACTGCAAGCAACTGAAACTGAAACTGGACTCCATTTGCTGCTCCGTCATTCTGCTCCTGAGCTCATTGTTAATGTCAATGAACTACTTTTGAACCAGACACTGGTGTCACTTCCTCTAATAACATCCAGTATGAGCGACTCTCCGGCTGACAGCCTGTCAGCAGCCACGAAAGGAAGACTCTCCTCAGTGGGCAAGGATTTTGTAAATGACTTTTTGTTTCTTTGGCTGTGGGAAATCTGATCATTGCACATCACAGATGATAAACAAAAGCATCAAAGAGAGAGAGACAAATTTTAAAAACTCAATGTAAAAATGGCAAAGAGTAAAACAGAGAGAACTGCCCATGGCTGCAACTCCCAAATGAAATTGATTACCAATGCAAAGCTTGGCACAGGAGCAAAGTGGAATTAAACACTTCAATCTCCAATCACTCGGGCATTTTCGGCCAAAATCAATACACATTATTGTCACAGGGGGTGTTCCCTTGATGGTCGAAGAGAGCACAACTGCTTGGCTATCCAGTACCAGCAAACCACAGACACACAGCACATGTATACAAATAAATCGGTTACAACAGATACAAGAACGCACAAACCACAACATCATAACAACTCATGCGATAGATGTGTTTTTGCCTAACAAAGACGATGAGTAAGGAGAGAAGGCACGCATGCAAACAGGCACGCACAACCTAATGAAGTCACAATAAAGCAGTACTTCAATTCAAACTGACCTGGTAGGTTTGTGTGTCTGGCCTCTGCTGTATGTCAGCTGCTCTCACTTGCACTCATACTACTACTCATGCCAGCAAGGCAGGATTTATGAGGCTCTGGCATCACAGCAGGGTTTCCCTGCCGACAAACCAATTTAACAGTCTCCCTCGATGTTTTTTCTGAACATAAAAATGTGAAAAATGTGATAGACTTTACACTGTGCTTTTACTTTCTAGACAAGAATTTGTTCCAATGCAACCATACTGTTCTGCTGGTATCTAAATCCTCTTAAAGTGCCTTGAGGAAATAAGAACAATGGTATTTTAGAGAAAAGACTTATTACCCACTGAAACAAAACTTTTGTTTTCTTTTCTTAAAAGACTGAGCATGAGGTTTCTGCATGTTTATGTCCTACCAATCAAGTAATATTTACAAAACAGCCCAATAATTTCCAAAGCACACAACATATTTGAGTTTTTCTTTCTACCTTCCAGGCAGTGATTGGTTAACATTCACTTCAAAACACTATTAATTAGTAGAGACACGAAACTTGTTTAAACTTTATGATGCTTTACAGTAAATATATCATGTCTAGTTGTGGTCAAAGTTGGGCAGAACACTTGAACGCTTGAATGAAAGGGAACACATAACAATTAAACATGATCACTGCTAAAAGGGTCATGTGGTTTTGACAGCTTCTTGTGTGAAAAACATCTCTGTTCACCATCCGATTGTTACATTCATTGTTAATTTGCATCATTATACTATAATAAATCTTAATAGAACAACAAGTTTATTTATCAATATTCCATCCACAAACCAACATCAGACTCAATGCAAATCTGCTTCAATACAAACATACAAAAGGAAACAACACCAAGGAATCAGGAGGGATCTTTTTCAATTAACCCCTAATCCTTATTTGTCTTTTACTCTGACCAATGACCTACACAAAACCTCTCTTTCTCTTAAAAATGTCTGTCATGCCAGGGCTGTATGCAAAGAAAAAGTAGAACAGTATTTGTAGTGTACACTACAGAGAGCATTTAACCCTATGTATTCACACATTAAAAAAAACACCCAAGCAATGTCACCTTGTCACCATCTGTCACCTGTCACTTATCTCCACAGATGGAGGAGAAGGGTCTGGCTGCACCATTATCATTTTGCTATAGGGAAAAAACACATTTGCACGTGAGGAGGCAAGTCGTGGTATTAAAAGCGCTAAATCCCTGCAAAATAAAAGGTAATGGCTGCCAGCTTGTTTAGGTTCGTTCCATTAGCGACCAAGTTGGGGTTAGAGGTAACTTGCTATTTTTAACATGTAGGTTGTTTCCTGTAGCGACGGGGGATTTTGAAAAATGGTTACACGCGGATAATGGCATGGGAGGGGAATGCCGCCTGAAATAGGCAGCCAATGGCAGACTTACACCCACAGTCTACATGCAGCCTGTCAGACTAGGTCACTAACGACTGTAAGAAGTAAGAAAAACACAGTCCAACCACTACAACTTTTAGACAAGCTATATGCCTGTATTGCATGTGGAAAAGTTGGACAAGTTGGTAGAAGCTTAAGATTTTGAGAGTTGACACAAATTAGTTTAATTCTAAACTAGCAGGGCAGCAAAGTGAGAACAGAGGTTACCCTTAAACTGGGAGGCCCAGATTCAAGATGCTGGGTCAGCAAGCATCTGAGTCTATCGCCTATGCATTTAACCATAGCTACAACAGGTTAAATACAATTACAATTACCAAAATAGAATGAAAAACACTTACGCTGCTATGGACTATTCACTGTGGATTTGACAAAAAAAAAAAAGATTTTAAGAGAGCTGTTAAACAGCAGAGAGGACTTGAAAGGAAATGAAGGAAAGAAATCCCAGGATAATAACACATGAACCATCCCACACAGAAATCAGGGATACTTTCACACATACATAAACAATAGATTTTAGCAAAATCAACAATACCAAAAGCTTCAACACATACGAAGTAAGTTGGGGTGGTTGAGGGAGCTGCAGCCCCAAGTGCTGTTGGCATGAGGATAGCAACAGAATAACAGTGAGGACTGTCAGGTTACATGTGACTCTTGAACGCTAAACTTTTCAGTTTATTATCCTCTCCGTGTGAATTTTAGATAAATAAAAAAATAGCTTCATCACTCTCATACCTGTCCAAGTGATAAGGGGTCTCTGGACAGATGTGCAGGGTGCTCCACCAGAAGAGGGGGCGGAGCGTCAGAGATCCCACTTCCTCCTTGGCTCGTCACTCAAACATGCTCCTTGAACAAGACAGACACAGACACAGTCACTAAATATTGTTTTACTGCAGATGGGAAAACAGCAGCACGCATGCTTTAAATACTTGTTTCTCTCTCTCTGCAATATTGAAACTGCATATAATTCATTCATCCCCTTAACATTTAAGTTACAGTACATGAATTGGGGTCTGCTGATGGTTTGAAAAGTGACAGACAGCCTTCCGATCACACGCAAAACCACAAGGTAAGCACAGGAAGACGAGGCAGAAGATGAAACTCAATGGTCTTAGACATACTTCCTGGCTGTGCATACACAATAATTCTCTCACATTATGCCAGTCAGAATCATATGTCACCAGGCATGTCTCCAGTTGTCAGTCATTTACTAATTGCCAGCCTAGCACTGTATCTCTTTGCATTTTGTTATAAATCCATCATCCTCCATTCTCCCTCAGTCCACACTCACCCAAAGGTCGAACATAACCAAAGACTCTCTCCCAGGCTTGGAGCAGGATAAAAAAGAGGGAGGGAGAAGGCAGAGAGATGAAGGGGTAGAGGGATATATGGATGGACTACTGACGGATTCTCAGAACTGCTCATTTCACTGGATTAATCTGCTATTTTTGAAAAATCCGCAGAGAATAAAGATGCGAGTGAATATGACTCAGTGTGGGCATGTGTATGCGAGTGTGCGTGTGTGTGTGTCCTTCAATCTGGACCTTGGCCTACTTTAAAGCCAAGTCATCATTCTGGTCCACTGGGACTTTAGATCGCTAGCCTGTGTATGTGTGTGTATATTAAGAGTTTGCACAAGAGGAGCCATACCATAAATCTCTTCCTGCCAGCCCACACACTCGTGTGTTAGTGAGTGTGAGGAGGCTGTACTGCAGTGCAGGTATGCTTCAGTAAGTGAAGGGTCCTGGCCACCAAAGGTGTCTTCTCCTGGGTGAGTCATCATTCCTCACCCCCCCCCCCACACACACATACACACACCCCCCATCTCTGTCTTACACACAAACCGTCTCTCTTTCTATCCCTCTTTTCTCTCCCATTGTCTTACGCACACCTCCACAAAGTTTGAGTGGAGTGTAATCCATCTGCAGATTGGAAGCAGGACAAGCAAGAGCTTCTATAAATACTCATCAGATTCCCCTGACAATCACAAAATAAACCCACAGAACCGCGCACAACACTGCAGTGCAAACAGCAACCCATGTCTGTCTCTGTCTGTGGAGCAAACCTCTTCCTCTCCTCACTCTGCTTTCTGCTCGGCTCAGGCTGTAGCCCCTGCATGTTGTGCTATATGTTGAGGAGAACAAAAAGACCAAGAGAGGAACTGCAAAGAGCAAAAGAGAAGAGAAATTGAAACGCACTGAGACAGAATTAAGGAGCAAACCTTGTACAACATGATTTTGCAATACTGTACTCAGTTGTCAATTTTGAAAATTTTAATGAGAGAGATACTTCACGTCTGTGCATTTTATTGGGCTCTTCTCCAGCAGTAAAGCAAAGTTTGGACAGCATGTACAGCTACCTCAGCTTTTCCTCCACCTGGGTATTAATTGCTCCTCAAAACGTAGTGTGTAATAGCTACTGCTGTTGCAAGACAGACCTGATGTCAAACACAAACAAATATGCTGGCTTTCAACACACAGAGGCACACACACAATACCTAGCACATCAGCATGTGATGCCTCAGTGGTTAGGCTAACAAACGGACACATAGTCAGATGTGTAATGCAGAGCAAGTGAGCAGAGATGGACCTGTCCAAACAGTGAGCTGTGCCAGTGGAACATGACATTATGTAGGCCAACACTGCCCTGACAGAGGCATCCACAAAGCAAAGACAGAAATATGCTGTTAGTCCACTTTGTTACAGGTTAAGGGGATTGGTCCTGCTGTAAGGTCCAGTAACTCACAAGTTTCTATTCTAAAAACACCAGAATCTTTCCTTTGACGTGATTACCATACTATTACAGTTGTCTATTGCAGGAATTAGAGGCTGGCCAAGGTTTAAAGGCGGACATAATATATATCTATAGCTTCGAGCAGGAAAAAGCAGCTGCTTAGTCTGCTGAAAAAAATCTAAACTGTCGGGTCAGAAATACAGACAGACACACACACACACACACACACACACACACACACACACACACACACACACACACACACACACACACATATAATCTCTTTAATCAGAATTGGCTCCCTCCAGCCAGTCCTCCAGCAACAGGATTCAAAATCCCACATGTAATAGTTGATGATGCTGTTTTTCTCTTTCCCTACTTTTGGCACTTCAAGTATATGTTGATGCTAAAACTTTAGTACTTTCACTTAAGATCTTCAATGTAGGATTTTTACTGGTTATTTGACACTGTGGCATTTCTATTTTTACTTCAGTGAAAGATCTGAATACTTCTTCCACTACTGAGAGTGAGACTGTCAGTGTATAGTTGTCCTACTGTTACAGCGGACATTAAAGTGGACTGAGGGGACACAGGTGAAGCCTGTGTTCTTGCTGTCCCCACGGCCCGAAAAACAGTTTTAATTCAGTAACAAGTTTTGAGTTTCATTGGGGATTAACAAGCTACTTGCTCTCTGCTCACTGTGGACTGCTCCTGTTACAAGCAAAAGCTAAGCTAGTGACTCGGTTGGTGTACTTGTTGAATAAAATGGACTTTGTCAGACATTAAATCATCAACATAACATAGGACCACATACTGAGTAACAGAAACTGGAACAGTGGATATAACTTTATTCTGTACTCTTTGTATCTTTGTGGATTTCACACTGCTTCACATTGGGAGTGCTGCTTTTGAGCTTGTCTGTGGGGCACAGTCGCCTGGTAAAGTTGTGTTCGTTAGAAAATTAATCATATTTTCCTCTAGTGGGAATGGACCAAAACAATTTGTTAGATTGACATCGGTTCCAATGCTGACCTTATTAAGGAGACAATGCATCGGCGAGCAATCCACATGAAATACTTTTCTGTTCTGCTCCATTCATTTGCTGCAGTGAGTTTATTTTAATGCATTAAGCACTCAAACCAGAATATGGTAAAAATGGAACAGATGTTGATGCATTATGGTTACAAAATCATAAACCATGTAGCAAAAAATAACTCAAAATGCACAAAAAAGAAGACAGTGTACACTGAGAGTTAAGACACTTACACTTCTGTGCAGTGAGGCAATGTTGTATTGATTTTATATTTGGGAAAAGAGGTGACTACTGCCATATTCTGTATTGGTAGATGCCCTGAGTTTAGTTCTCAAAATTGGTTTTGGCAGAAAAAAAAAAGTTGGAACAATGCATCCCTAATTCTCCGCTTCTTACAGTCTTAGCCCTCCCTCTCTTTTGTACACCTCCTTACTTCTCTTCATTACAGCTGTGACCAGCTGAGAACCAACGCATAGAATGCAGAATGGCGTCCTCATCATCCCACCCTACTCTTGCCTCTATCAATGTCCCAACAGAACACTCCCTGTCATTAATCCAAAAACACTTTTCTCCTCTCCCACGCAGGCCTCTTTCCATTCAGTCTAGGTCGACGTAATTTCTTTCACGAGTCCAAAAAAACAGTGACAGAGGCAGACTGAAAAATGCAGAGGTGGGTAGGAGCTCATGGGCGGACTAATTATGAAATCTCTGCTAACAAGCACAAGTTCCCTTTCAGCAAACAGACATCACTTAACACACACCATGTGGTTGACAGTATGCATGTCTGCACCCACATAACACCTTGCAAGCTAAAGTTGGCATGCTAAAGCTTGAGGCCTCTGAGGCTTCAAAGCAAGACTGGTGCCAAACAAGGTTGTGGAGCTTTGAAATGACCCTTGCTCTGGACAATTTAGAGGGTTTTGTGGGCTGAGCTAAAACTAACAGTCAAATCAGTCCTTCACAATTCCCCAAGCTAAGCGCAAACACACTGTGACCAACCAGCCATGGTGCAGCATTAAACCTAACTGCTCTCCTCTCTCTATCTCAAGAGTGCCAGAGAAAGACACAGAGAAGAGAAACAGGAAGAAAGGTCTCCTTTCTAAAAGCTGGGTGATAGCTTACTATGTGCATGAGGTGTCTGTGTATGTGTGTGTCTGTGTGTGTGCGTGTGTTTGATTCCCAGCCAGGGATTCTCCATGTGTTATGTGACTCTGTTTGTAGCGTATGTTGTAACAGAGGGAGTCCAAAGATGACATGTTTGGTCTCATCAACAACAAGTGGTGCTGTGCCAATCCTGGACCAACTGTGCACCCCCCCTCCGCCTCTTTCCAGCTCTCCCTTCGACCTCCTACCCTGTCAAACACCTCACGTCTCCAGTGGTGTGGGAAAGGAAGGCCTTGAGGGGCCTGCAGCACTTCATGCACGCACAAACACCAAATCCATGCTAAATAGGGACTAGAGGAAAGGCAAGAAAAGATGACAACAAAAGTATCAGGCAAATGTAGCTGTAGCTCACCATTTCTGACAGCTTTCCAGGGGAAGCCCAGGGAGGAAAAAACAGGAATGCCAAGAATAGAGCAGGGAGAAAATAGGTAAGAAGCAGCTGCTTCAACCTCCTTGGACACGCCACTATGTCACACTTATCATGGATGAAACGGCTCACACAACAGCTGGCTTTGCTTTCCATAATAAGCATGTGCTCTGGGAGCTGGGGGCTTGTCACTTTCTACATATAATGTATGTACTCACAGAGGGAAGCGGGGTATGAAGAGGAAGAAACAGGGACCAAGGGACAGACAAGGGACAAAGGGAAAGACAGAAAAGGACAGATGAAAGGAGAGTCACAAGGAAAGAGTGATCTGCTTCCTGTTTACAGAGAGCAGAGAACACACGAAACAGCACAGCAGGCTGCTAGACCACTGTAAGCAGGCATGACAGTGACGACAATACACACACACATACTCACTAGCTACCTTCCTGTGTCCTGGGTGATTACATGGAACAGATTTAGCCCAAAACTTTCACATCAATCTCTGTGTGTCACGGTGACATCTGGAGGCTTGTGATTTGTTCTCGGTTCCATATCTCCCTGCTGTCCCTGCTCTGGCCAGCAGCCGTGCTAACAGGATAAGGCTTACAGTTAGTGCGTGCATGCCCCCAGCTGTGTGCTCAAATGCTCCGGGCAACATTCCCAATCCAGGACAGACTTCCTAGCAATTCTACGCAGCTTGTGATCTCCTCTTCTTGTGGTGTAGTGGGAAAGTGTGGGCTTAACACATTTTCTGCACAACAGAAGCTGGGTTTTAGCTGTATACAGTGTGATAACATTAATGATCCTAAACTTTGTTTTCCATTTAGCACTTAACAAAAAGCAGAGTTAGTGCTTTTAATGTAACAGCTCCAGGAGGGCCCGCAGTTAGGATGACACGATACATGTGCAGAAGGCATCTGGAGACCCCATATAATAAAACTGGCAAGTGTTTCGAAGCACTCCAAGTGTGTACAATATCTACAGCATCAGCCCTTCAACAAAAAGCAAAGCTGTTGTTCCTGCTCTGCAGGAAAGAATTACATTTTTCATCTCACTGTTCAAGCAGTGCTACTGAAAGCCTCTTACCAACAAATAAAGACGTCATCTATTAGTTGCTGTCTTTGGCATTGGGCAGCATCAAATAACCTATCCGGCTGTTTGCACACTCAGTCCTCATTAATCCTGCTATTTAACACTACTAGTTCACAGCTCAAGTGGTTTGATCTATGAGACCATATTTCAAAAAATGGACACTCAATACCCCATTGGCTGCTGCAAAATACACAATCAATCACTGGACAAAGTTCTAAATATACACATACAACTACACACACACACACACACACACACACACACACACACACACACACACACGTACGCACGCATGCACACACACACGCGCATGCACACACATACATTCACACTTCCTACCCAAGCTAGCACTATCAATATTTCATTTAAGCAGCACCGTCATATGGTCAATACCCCATACCCCACCACAAGCACCACCACCACACACCCACACGCACGCACACGCACGCACACGCACGCGCGCACACACACACACACACACACACACACACACACACACACACACACACACACACACACACACACACACCTAGTCACACTACATAACCTCCAATAAGCTTTCATTTTGAGTTCCAAATGTTCAGCAATAACTTAATGACTGCAGGTAAAATCCACTCTATGAGCTGCTGGCATGACTAATTTGGCGTCCTCTTTCCAACCTAGCCTTATTAAGAAGTCACATTGATGTACATCTCTATTTCTAACACTATGCCTCTGTGGACCCTATTCTAATAAGGCGAGTTCCACACACACTGTCTATCTAAGCACAGCTAAATTATATAACAGCCATACACTGTTTTTCAGGGTATGTATAAATGCACAACTAATGCACAAATTAAAAAAAAATCAAATCTCAAGTGCATGTCTGCTTTACTTTGCATTTTTTTAAACATATTTTTAGCCAGGCTGGTCCCCCTACAGTAAGAGCAGAGGCAGTATCCTGCTGCTGTCTCTCTCCGCAGAGCTGCAGCCACACTGACCCACATCCCAGCCTCTGGCAGATTACACTGCAGTACATACTACACACACACACACACACACACAAACAAACAAACACACATATCCCTAAGATACATGAGCACAGCACGTCTGACATTTGTGGCTCTAGAAATGCAATTTCTGATGGCTTAGCATACACAGCCAAGCGCACACACACTCAGAAAAACAATGGCCTTGTTGTTCTGCAGTCCATCAGCCAGGAGTAACTGTTGATATGGCTATCAGTGTGACCGGGCCACAACAACTCCACTCAAAGAGTCCTCAGACATACACACACACAGACCCACACATGCACACAGAAACTCAGGGTAGCGGCCTGGTAGCAGATAAGAGTTAGAGATGGATGGCTGTTTGTATGCAGGCCCAGGGGGGAGTGCTGTACCTTGGTCTGGGTGAGCCTGGGGCAGATAGCTCGCTCTGTCACACAACCAAGACAGAGCACAGAGCTGCCACAGCAGGGGTCTGTCCTTTCTGCCCCTCCTCTACTTCTCTTCCCTACAGATCTAACAGTTACAGACACAAACATTTCTATTTGTGATACACATTTTGCCACGGTCACATTTGCAACATTTAATGATCTAAACGAGTGCAGTCACACCTTTGTCAGCCTGGTCACTAGAGGTCAACTGACAGTGGATTTTTAAAGGCAGATATAATTTGAGGAAGAAAAAGCCAATTAAATTGGCTGATACCCCTAACCCCTGTTGGGGAAAAAACACTTTCAAGTCAGAAATGAACAATCTTTGACTTTATTAAAAACTGGATAACTGTTGAACTGAACATCTAAATTCTAATGACCACACTTGCTAGTGTAAAATCAGATTTCTTTTTGTGAAGATTAATTGAGTAAATTATCTTACTTTACCCAGGCATATTGAGAGAATTAGCACTATTTTATTAACTGTAATTACTAGACATATAATCTTTTTAATCAGAATTTGCTCCCTCCAGCCACTCCTCCAGCAACAAGAGTCAAAATCCCACATGTAATAGTTGATGATGCTGTTTTCCTCTTCCACTTCAAGCATATTGTGATGCTAAAAATTAAGATTTTCAATGTAGGATTTTTACTGGTTACAGAGTATCCTACACTGTGGTATTGTTATTTTTACTTCAGTGAAAGATCTGAGCACCTCTTCCACCACTGAGATTGACAGAGTGAGACTGTCAGTGTATAGTTGTCTTACTGTTGTAGCAAACATTAAAGTGGACAGAGGGACACAGATGAAGCCTGTGTTCTTGCTGTCCCCACAGCCCGAAAAGTAGTTTTAACTCAGTAACAATCAAGTTTATAGTGAACACTAAGAGTAATCGGCAGAGTTTTGAGTTTCATTGGGGTTTAACGAGCTACCTGCTCTCATATAAAAATACAATATTGCCATAAAATAGCCCTACTCAGTGATATGCAACACTGTCCAAAATGACCTAATACACTCAGACATATGATCCATGGTATGGCAAAATTTATGATGCCTCATGGTACATATTATCATATGTTCCACCTCTGATGACACGATATTGACATGAATATGTTGTGAAAACATCAACTTTTCACTGTGATCCATCATAAACTGTAGCAAACTAACATACCAAGCGTATTGGGCAGCCAATCTAATCTATGTTTGTCTTCTTGATTTGTGCAGAGAATACATTAGTTTACCATAACACGAAAACATACTTTTGTGTGCACTCATTGGTCATTCACCTCTTATCTGTTAGGGTTCTGCTGTAGGACTCTCAAAGTCCCTTCACCTCTTCCACCATCCAGACTAGGTAAGTCTGCTTCATCCATCAGTTGATTACGGATTTGTCTTAAAAACCTTACTAATACTAATCAGGCTGACTTTACCCACAGCAAGGTCATGTAACTATGCATTGCTTTCAGTAGTGAAGGTCTTCATGTAAAAGCACTGGGCACAGAGAAAATTAAAAACTGTCATCCAGGTAGAAGCAGAGTTCTCTTTTTTGGATGAGAACAGTGAGAAATGAGTCGTAAATCCCTATAAATCCACTCTGGGCTTACTTGATTTAGCTGCTCTTTGTATACGGCAGCACAGCTGAACAGTGTTTAGTAGGGTCTCCTCACAGCAAGACGTCCAGGGTTTGAACCCTACTACTACTCTACCACTAGGGCTGTCTGGTGGAGACAGGCATGCTACAGTTGCAAGTAGTACTCCTGCCTTTGTCCTTGACCAAGGCACAGGCTTCACAACTGGAATCAATCCCTCGTGCACTGCACCGTGGCTGCCTGCTGCTCCTAAACAACACAGTTTGGGCAAATGCAGAGGACAAATATCCCCAGAGAGATCAATAAAGTGTAACTCCTATGACATTCAAGTCTTACAAAACAGGCCTATAGGCTTGACAGAGAGGTGAATATACAATAAGCTCAGTGTCAAACACATTTAAAAGGCACACAAACAATCATTCTTGACCAGTGTGAAGAGAGACATCTGTGTTTCAGTGTGTGTCACACAATTGTTTCAACACGAGTCAGCAAAAATTGGACATATTCCACTTCCTCCTATGGCGGGTGTGGGGAGGGGGGTGGGCAAGGAGCAGGGCTGTCGCCATGGAAACTATGTCTTTTCCTGTCGGGTCATATCTCAGACTGAAACAGATGCTATGAGCAACATACAGACGCATGAACAGCATACTCCTGCAAAGAAGGGGAATTGTTGGAGCTAAACTGAACACAGTGTTTAGGGTTACTCAATGCTACCAGGCTGAGCTGTTGCAGTTCATATTATTTTACTCTTTTCAGGTATTCAAGGTGCCTCTTAAAGCTTTGCACCAAGCACACTCTACGCTTATGAAGTCAACAATGCCATAGGATGATTAGAAGTGCTGAGTAAAAGCCAACTGCACTCAATAGTCATCGCAAGTTGCAGATCCAACTGGATTTTGTTCAAGCTAAAACAGTTGCATTGACATTTCCAGCTATAAAAGGACTGTGGAAAAATAGACTTGAATATTATCCTGATGACACAACTGAAAGTAGGGTTCAACACTGACATACTTACCTTCATTATATTCATGTCCTAAAAACTGACTCATCTCACAGGGTCCCCAGCCACAGTATTCCAGCAGCCTCTCCTCTTTTTGAGGTGTGTAGTTATCACTGATCTACAGCATCAGGATCAACGATTACTGGTCAAACACAAAAATTGGGTTTAGTAATTCTTGAATCTGCAGTAACCGATTTTTTGGCTACTTGGGGAAAGCTGAGAACCTAATTCTAACATATCACCTTTTTTAATTGATAAGGCAAACTTGTTAGGAAACAGTTTCCATTTTACACATCCAACAGATATCACATTAGCATTTATTCAGTCCAGTATTCACACTCCTTTGGCTAATTTTATGTCTCTCTGTTTTTATAGCCATTTTTATAGCCATTTTACAATGATGATGTGAACCAAAAAAGCAAAGTGGCATCCCATAAAGCCGAAAATTTACATCAACGAAGTGATAAAGCTCTGTAGAGCTGGAGAGTGAGTCGTCTGATAAGTCATTAAGGGTTCATCCCACACATTTCACCGTACACATCCAATGATCCAATCACGTGAAAAATACTTATTACAGTTGCTTTGAATGGTTTTAGAAAAAGAAATGCATGACAATGCTACAGATATACACAATGACAACAAGAAGCATGTTTCAGTATCTTGTGAGGAACTCATCTTTCATTTGCTGGAATGCGAATCACTTGCAAGTTGAGCCTTGCTTCTTAAAAATATTTATGTATTCCAATCCACAATCATCCATCACAGATTTGAGTTCTTCCCAGAAAGTTCTTCCACAAAGCTATTTATTGTGAGTGGTCGTGCAGTCAACACTGTGGAGTAGAAGCTGTGTAAATAATAAATACAGAACAGTATTTGCTACTGACCACTTGAAACCACTGAGGCACACCTGGACAGTGGTGGCTGAAAGTGGGTACAGACTGTGGCCACAAGACCTCTTTATTGTTAGAAAAGTGCTTTCCGACATTATCCGACAGTCTGAGAATCACTTCATTTAGAGCAGCAGCTTTAATTTGTATTGGATGGAAGTTATGTGAGATCTCTGCCTTATTGAGTTATAATTCAGTCTTTAACTATGCTTATATTACTGTCTACTTTTTACCTCATGATGTCATCCCAAATCCACAATGCAGGCACACAGGCAACCAAACTGACAACAGATATAGACCATTCATTCCTCATCAGAAGAACCAACGCAGAAAACAAGAGACTGCAGCGAGGAGATGAAATAAACCTCTGCTGAATACTGGGCTAAATCCTATTTCCTTATCATTAAGCCAGCAGAAACAGTGTGTCCATCCAGCTGAGACACACTGAGTGTGACAGGCTCTGAATCATCTGTAGAGGCTCCATATGCAGTCTAAACATACTGCACCATAACTGAGGCTTGCCACTCTTTTTGCCTTCACAGCTTTTCAGTATTTCAGTTTACAGAAAAGAAGTTAATGAAGAGTCAAAGTACAGTGAGCAAGGCGGGGACAGGCTTATCTCAATGAATGACAAACAGCAAAGATCACAGTTTTCACACTCTGTGTCATGTATCTGCACATGAACAGACACCAACAACTAATGTCCACGAACAATGCACGCACATATACTGAAGTACACACAAGACACAAACAAGGTTTACGTGTTTGTGTTGGCCTTTAGTTGGTTCCAGCCTCAGGAGAGAGCAGGGAGCTGGCAAGACTCCCTGGTGGCACTGGCTGACCCACTTCTATGCAACTCTATCCCTAATGTGACCCGCTGGAAAGCCAGAGGACACAAACGCATAGACAAACACGCACACATATGCACATGCACGTGTGTGCAGAGACACACACATGCACACATCTGAATTGCCTGCCTACAAACCCTGGAGGACAGAGAAAAAAAAACTACTAAATGCTGCTGATGGCTATCTCTCTCTCTCCCTCTCATCCCTTTCCATTTTCTCTTTCTCTCACTTTGTCTGAAGATCAACCATTTAAGTCTACGCTATCTGATCTAGCTAAACTAGCTATCAACATCCGGAGTGAGTCTCTGTAAGGTCTACACTAAATCTAGGCTGCCCACATTTTGTTTCACACTTAACTATGTAATAAAAAGGTTAAAAATGCCCCTGAAATACATGGTCATGCGACACATAAAATAGCAAGATCTGTGTGAAGTGAATCTGCTTTTTGCTGCACTGCCACATTGCCAAAACCAATTGATGCAAAGTGTGGAGATAAGTCTGTCTGATGTGTGCAGTGATCAGACATTATTAAAAACAAAGCCCACCTTAGAGAAGAAGTAATCACATGTCTTAGCGACAGCTGGTGTTTGTGCAATGTTTTCTTGTGAGAGGAGCATTTGATTAAAAAGACAACTTTGAAGTAAACAACAAGTCAAACTGACATTTCGCCAGCTAGAATAGATAATGCAAGAGGTGTCGCTACACGTGCTCTAGTCTCTCGATGACAACATGCATGATATCAATGAATCTAAATGTTAATTTTGAGGTCACAGCTTTTGGTTGTATTTTGATCTGCAAGAAACATGGTTGATCAATCTGCCAATTGTCTTTTTTGATTAGTAAATGATTTTTTTCTATCTGGAAAATGACTGATAATAGTGAAAACTGCTTGAGCACAAGGTGGTGTCTCCAAATCGCTCTGGCCAGCAGCACAAAACTCATTTGCAACAGATGACAGAAAACAGATAATTGCTTAAAATTCCACACACTGGAGAAACTGCTACCAGAAATTCCCATTTTGCCTGATAAATAACTAAAACAATTAACAGTTTCTCAACTTTGCTGTTAATTTTATGTCAATCAACTTATTTGTTAATTGTGCAACTGATTCAGCACTTAATGCATTTTAAACCACTTCTCATGCTCTCATCACTCATGCCTGTCTTAAGTCTAGAGCAGTATCAACTCGGCTCAGTTTAACAGCAGACGAGTGGAAAGACAGTAAGTTAAACTCACAGATATTTACTGTGAGTTGCAGCTAAAAATACTAACCAGACATATTGCTCTGCTGCTAATGTCAGGTCTCAGTGGTTGTGCAGGCAGAGGTTTGGCGTTTCACTGTCTATTTATGTAAGCAATGACAACGACACAAACCAAGTGACCTAAGTTTTGGGGGACACGCAGGCTGGTGCGAGGTCCTCTTGCATGCTGTGTACTAAGTGTGTGTACATGCATGTGTCTGTTTATGTGTATTTGTGTGTGCATGTGTGTCTGATCCGGCCATAGTCTGGAAGAAGGAACAATGGCATTCCTGTGCTCTGAGCTCCAGGTGGCTGTGGAAACCCAATCCCAAACCAAGCCTTGCTGGCACACACAGTGCCGGGAACGCCGAATGCTGCTGCCTCCCTCCGGAGACGCGGGCCAGAATAGAGCTATTGTTCCAGACCGGCTCGGAGCAATAAATGCACCACAGCCACTCTCTATGACAAACACATACTCACAAATGCCAATACACATTATGAGACCGGATATCAGAGATTTTCACTTTCGACTTTAACAGGAAAAACAAAAGTCTACTTCTGACCTTGATTAAAAACGTGAAAAAGGTAAAACATCTTAGTTGCATTTGTGCGCATGCTTTTTAATTTGGAGCTTTGTAATGACTAAACGAATTACATTCCATGCATGCTATTATCATCATTATTACCTCCTGTGTTACCAATACATGGTAAAAACACACACAATCTATTATTTACACATTCCCTCTATATGACCTGAAACCACAGTGACGTACCTACAGTAAACACACACATTTTTATTTTTATACATGTTGAGAGCTACACATGAGATTGATGTCATTCACTTAGACACAGAACTGACTACTCACTAAAATTATGTTCCAAAGATGGGCCAAAACGTTGCCAATTTGAAAAAATCTCAAATCAGGCCCAACAAATCTAGTAAAAGTGGACCACATACGCAAAAGCAGGCACATCTGCCGACGCCTGAAAACACAGTCAACACACACAGGGCAGGAAACGCATCATGCCGACTCCACAGCCTTGAAATGAGGAACATGATTCATTTCCTTTCAAAGCTGGACAGTCATGCCTTAACACAGGGCTAGGTTCAGATATAAAGCTGAGGCAAGGTCCTGAACATGACACACATAACCCAGGTCAGGAAACACACATGTGCTGAGAACTTGCAAGTCACATAATGTATACATTTCTAGGCAGCAACCATGAAATTTTACAATATTGACCTACCTTTACTTAACCTTTACCACACAGCTGTTCAGAACATGATCAAAGCTATCAGCTCGTGTTCAGGCACCTTGGGACCAATGCTACAGGTAGTGCAAAGGTACAGCAACTTCCCTCCAGCATAACAGAATATTTCCCTCTTGCACAGGTATAGGTACTCTCGCTCTCTCACACACATACACTGGAGCATTAATAATGCATGCTTCTCGTTTCTCTCCCTTTAAGGAACATGACAGATTAATTTAATTGGTTCCCTGTCAATCCTACATCTTCATCTGTTCTGCTCTGCAACTGCAGACTCTTGCAGGATTGATAGCGAATCCATTTTCTTATCTCTTGAGATAATTACAGAATTGTTAATGCGCTCTCTCATGCACACTCATTCTCTCTTCTTTCACTCACTCAATGAGTCTATCTTTCACACATACACACACTCACACAGGTCAGGCCCCACGTGTTTAAACCAAAACCTTATAAAAAGTCTGTTAGTGATTGAATTACATGAAATGTAATTAGTCACTGTTTTACAGAGGAGGAGGGCCCTCGAAGTCTGCAGCCCAACATGGAAGGAAAGAGGTTCGATTTGGCTACTGGTGATTTTACTCTAATATCTGTCAAGATAAACTCAATCATCTGAACTCTATCAGGACACAAGAGACACAACAAACAACCAGGGGTTAAATTCCGGTGTTGACAGATCGTATTTCCAGGCTGTGATGCAACACTGAAGCTATGAAATGTTCACTGACAAATGAGGAAACGTCCACAAGGAAGAGTACATGCACAGCCCAGGCACCTCTATGCTCCACTTTAATGAACTGAAATGTACTGCTTTGTCTATATGATTATTATCCTGGTTGTTGAAGCAGGTTAACTGATATCTGTCTCAAGTCATTTGAATAGACCGTTAGGAAAATTCGCTGCAGTCAAATGCGGCAAGTGTGAGATCATGTTAACCTGGCAGAGGTCCATCCACGATACACTGACAATCAAGTTACCTTAAAATAGCTAAAAGTATTCACGAGAATTATTCATATTACCTTCGACAAAACAGACATTATTTCATTGGACGTGTTTCAGTGGTTTTGGAAAAGCGACTGTCGGTTAATTATCTGTGAAGTTAAGTGACATTTTGTGTGTTTAACGGTGAATCGCATCACATCCCCGTTGCTTGGCTGCTTCTGTCAACAAGGACCTCTCTGCCATAGCGCCAGCCTGCTGCTACTAGATAACGTTAGTGGTTCCCTGCCCAGAAACAAGCCAGCGGTTGACAGTGTGGCTGGAAACGACAAACACATCTGTGATGCGGTGTTTTAAACATAAATTGTTCGCTTACCTTGAGTGACGAGGCACCTCAATCCACGGCGGTGGCGCAAGAGACCGCAGGCTAGCTACGAGGCTGAAAACTGACGCTGATACGGTACAAAGTAACACAGCTAAGTTAGCGGGCTAGCTAGCTTAGCGAGCTAACGATGGGGAGAGTGTGGTCCCCTCTGTGTCGTCGAGACGAACCAGTTATCTCGACCGAGCCGGGACGAGGCGTTTCTCACGTTGAACGCGGCTACAAGAGCACCGTCCAGTGTCAAAAGGCGGTATCAAAGGAGACATCCATTTGAAAAGACCGTGAATGTGATAACGGTTCAGTCGGCAGTGCAGCTATGCGGTGTGGTCTCCCTCTCCGGGCGGACGCGCTGCCTCTGCCCGAGTCTGTGTGACTGAGAGGGAGAGAGAGAGAGAGAGAGAGAGAGAGAGAGAGAGAGAGAGAGAGAGAGGAGCTTGGCTGCTGATGTGCACAGCATCACTGCTCATCCCTCCCTTCACTACCTCAACCCGGAAGAAATACTATAACTGATCCCATCCTCTTACATAGTTTAAAAATGGACCGTCCGTAATTATGGACCTTCTACTATCATTGCCTGTGACATAGGTTAGACAAACTTGGACTCAACAACAAATGCATTAACTCAAGCAGTTCTTGGTTTACTAAACTCTATTTGACAGAAAAGCCACACAAAATGAGAATGATACAGCCTGACTAACAGAACAGTGCTAGTAATTTAACACAAATACTCAGTACTCAGATCTTGTACTTAAGTACAAGTACCACAGTAGAGATACTCTGCTGCGAGTAAAAGTGCATTTTCATTTTTACTTTGTAAACGTACAAATGTATGAGCATCAAATACTCATATTTCAGAATAGTTTACATCACTGGATTATAATAATTGATGCATTAATGTGTTCAGCACTTTAATGTTGAGGCATAAACGTGGTTTAAGTGTTTATCTGTTGGGTATCTTGTAAGTCTCTTCTCTGGGATTAATAAAGTTTTATCTTAATCTACATGATTAAAGCATCATTTATTTGTTGATTATATTTGTGTTATTGAATTAAATATGCAAAGTAACTAATAACTAAAGTTGTCAAATAGATGCAGTGGAGTAAAAAGTACAATCTGCCTCTGAATTGGTGTGAGGAAGCAGTATAAAGTAGCAGAAAATGGAAGTACTCAAGTAAATTACAAGTACATCAATGTGTACATAAGTACTGTATTTGGATAAATGTACCTAGTTAAGTTCCACCACTGCAAGTAACCAAGTCAGAATTTAAGTCAAACAGCACCAGTCAGACAGTATTTGTATTATGGATGCAAAACACACACTGGAAATCACCAGAGGTGAAATCTTGCAGTTTATCTTGTTTGAAGTAAAGAATGAACGTCTTAAACTGAACCATATGACCCTCAGGGAAGTTGCTGGTTCCCATTTACAAGACAGGAATGTCAACTGTCTGTTCTACAACTTTCATTCTTTTACATGAGAAAAACTGAGTAATGAAATAATATAAGGCAAATTGTTCATTTTCATTCTGAAAAAAACAAAAACAAAACACACACACACACACACACACACACACACACACACACACACACACATTCAAACCAAACAATAGTAAAACCTTTGGAATATTTTACTGCCTGCAAAAACACAGGATATGAAAAGTGGCTCCTGTATCTGACGTCCTTGTAATATTTCTTCCATCCTCAGCGATTCATCCATCTATTTCATGAACTTACTGTATTAATCAAAGATGCTTCATGTTGCCAAAGTCTTATTAGGTCATTAGGTGATACCATCTTGATAGGAAGCTTCATATCTGAATTAATTGGGAAACCTCAACACTGACTAAAAAGACTGACAGGAAGATGCACACGTGTTGCTGGAAGGATTTTTCAGTTTCTATGACATATAACCATGTGTTGGAATATGAACACATAAACCACAAAGCACTGATGGGAGGTCAGTATGAGAGGCCATAACTTCTGCCTGTTTTTATGGGCCACTACTTGCAAACATACCATCAATCCAAAAAGACCTCAAATGCAGCTAAGGGCTTGTCATATACTGCTATATACTGTAGATAAAATTGGACTGAAAAAGTAGAGAAAAGAGAGTAGAAAAGAAAATTGGCTCCTCTTTTCCACCACAACATAGATGTGGACTGTTTATGGCAAATGGGATACTCTCAGTTACAAGAAGCCATAAATAAGATGTCAACAGTATTGCTCACTATTACCTGTTCCATCAGGGGAGTGTTTAAATGTCTTGACTGCAGGCATAACCTTTTTTTCGTCACAATTTATTACCAGAATACAAGAAGCACTTGGGAGTGCTCAGACTGTTGCTAGTGCCAGGCAGAGCTAGCTGCCTGACTCAGTGAGTTCATTTTCTTCAGCTGATACCGTTTTATTGAGTGCTCATTCACAGGGATGGTAAATTCTGTTTCTGATTGGCATTACATTCCAGGGCGTAATTATCTGAAAGATTCAAGGTGGCCATTACAGGATGTACAAGATGATGGCACTTTTTCATAGGTACACATGCAAATTGGCTTGTGTCAGCATCATTGCCGAACTCCTGTTGCACATAATGAAGTCAGTGAGGAGCTGTGTCTGATTCTTATGACTCAACGTTGGACCTGCACAGACAGAAAACACTCTGCCCAGACTTGATGAGATGGGAATCACAATACAGCTGCACTTCTAGGTCAGGTCATGCAGAATGTATTCAGGAAGAGAGACTCAGATCAGTGAATGATTAAATATGTGATACACACAGGCTATTTGCATTCTCCCCAACAAGCTTGCCATCTTTTATTCGTCGTTATACATCCGCAAAAGAGTCTCACAACCTTGAGGTTTTGTGTTTTGTGTTTTTTTTTTGTCTAGTCATAATCTTTTATTTGGAAGAGAAAACCTAGTGTCAGCTGTTTTGAGGATGCAGCAAATCCACTATAAAGCCATGAAGGCTTTAATTTGACAAAGCAATTCGATGTCTCTCATTCTTTAGAAATAAATATTGTCCATGTTCTTTGTACAGCATGCGTATATGTTAAAGGAGCAGGCTTGGGATTTAAACACACAAAAAGAAGAGATCTCTCCTCTTGGCCTAAACACCACTGCCACACCACTGAGCAAGGCAGTAAACATCCCATAATTTATCAGAGGCTACCAATTTCTTTAACTGTGATGTAAGGCTAAACTGAACAAGACCAGGCTTGCCCAGTTAGTTTTCAGCAGACTCTTTTGTTGTGTGCTAACACAGAACAGCACAGCTGAAAAGTCGAAAGCACACTTTTTTCATATAGGATCTGCCTACACACACACACACACACACACACACACACACACACACACACGCATGCATGCACACACGTGAGAGCTATCCATCCCCATTACAAACATTGACATATATCCAGCACCAGTCAATGGCCTGCTGACACGGATCAATACGTTTTGCTTCAGGCTGTGGCTAACATGTTAGGCTTGCATACCATCCAGAGTCACAAGAGCAGAAAACCCCACCAACACGCTTACATAAATCTGATTTTAAATGACATCCCTAGCAGCATGTATTCATATGTATGTGCGTGTGTGAATTTGAAAATCAGCTTTATGGTGGAAATGCTTTTTTTTTTTTTTTTTTTTTAAATGTCTTTTTGTAGTGACAGGACAGTTTCAAGAGGATCGCATACAGCTCTGAAGAACCTAAAACAGCTTCCCCTGTTTGACAGAAGAGCTCTGTGTGGCACTCAGGTGTGTTTAGACTGTCAGCTTGGTGCAGCTAGTGCAAAATCTTTCACTTTGATGTCACTGGTTCCAGCATGCACCTCCAACCTGCTGTCTGCCTGATACGGTATTGTGGGAAAGGGGTGTGTGGGTCCAGTGCCCCACACTTACAGCTCATAGTTTAACTTACCCCATAAAACATTCACATCTGTTTGCAATTGAGCTTGAGCGGAGTCTCTAGATATACTTTATTCATGTAGGTGGCAGCAGCAGTGCGCCAGTAATGAAAAATGAATGAGAGATTTGGAAAGACCTTCCTCTGAATCACCATTTCCCCTGTGAGTGTGGTCCTCTTGTCTCTGTAAGACAGTACAAGGACAGCAAAGCAGCAGTAAGGCCTCTGTTTGTGTGTGTGTGTGTGTGTGTGTGTGTGTGTGTGTGTGTGTGTGTGTGTGTGTGTGTGTATGTGTGTGTGTGTGTGTGTGTGTGTGTGTGTGTATGTGTATCAAAAATGCACCCCCTCACATACAATATTACACAAGCATCTCTCAGCTCATCAAGGTCTCCACAGCAGTTCAGGAGCACTGTGTTGAATTTGGATACAGGAGATCTTTGTATTGTGGAGATGTCTGGATGCTGACAGGTCCTTCCCTGGTGGGCAGGTGTAGACTGACAGATATGCTAGAGGCACTTACCCCTCAAAGGTGTTTGTGCAAAACACTGTGACTGAATGACAAGAGAATAACCATGTACCTCCCATAGCATGACATCCTGCTCTAATCAACCAGCAGATTACCGGAGGCCACCTCAGACTGCAGAGTTAAGCTGACAGTTAAGCTTGTTTGATTTTACCCAAACTACTAACATAGATCCCTGGAAGGGAAAGTTTTTCTCACTTTCACTCTTTGGTAGGTCAAAGGAAGTGTCTTTGGCTGCTGTTATAGTTAAATTCAAATGGGACTTTAATAATTATATGGCCATGCATATACATAGGCCAAATAGTCTGCTACTGCTTTAAAACCTGGGGGGTCCCAACCTGTAAGCTGTTACAGGATGAATGTGACAGGCCACAAAATGATTCTTGGTACAGGAAACCTGAAAAATAATGTTTTTCTAAGGATTTTTTGATTCCCTTTTTTGACATTTCTAGTACTAGATGGTTTTACCTCCTTGGAACTCTTTCACTTTTAAATTCTGATGAAACAATCTAAGAGGTCAAGAGGAGAGACTTGTGGCTCACCACACACTGACATATTCAACCTGTGAAGCACGGTATAAGCAGACTCTGTTTTTGTGTGACAGTTGGTCAAAAACATGAATTACATTAGCAGATAGGTCACATTAACTCTATGTAACCAAGAACATTACAGCATTAAAACGGATGCTTCCTGCATTTGGCTTTTTAGTGTACAGTTTGTAGTGTTAGAGCAAAACGTACAGAACCAATAATGTTATGATAACAGATCTTATTCATTGTACTCTGTACAGAGTGTACATTATTATTTACAACAACTTCTTAATCACAAAGCAAGTCAACTCATCATTTGTCAAAGACGATCAAGCTGAAACAAAGTTGGCAGTGAGGAAAACAAACAGGAAGTGGGAGTTATGTCTGCATTATTCTCTCCAAATTTCCTATATTGCATATAGACAGTCAATATTGTACCTGTGTGTTAGCTTTACATTAGATGCACTGCTTGCAGCTTTATCTGTTTATTTATCAATTATTTTTCTACTGTGATTTCAACAACAAGGAAAGTATAGTATAGTATACAAAAGTTTATTGTCCAGAGCCAAAAGACCAGTGTTGAATTAACTCCCACAGAGTTGATTTCAACACTTTTTCTGGGTTTATATAGCTCCACACTCTCTAAAGTTGAATCAACACTTTTGAAATAGTCAAATATTTAACACATTGCCAGAGTTCCTTCTTTAAATCACTAAACGGAGTTAAATTAACACCAAGAGATAAGACAAGTACCACTGCTGAGATGTCTTTTTTACACCCTGATTAGTGTTGGATTCACTCCCTATAGTGTCAGGCCAAAATAAAATTCCCAAAACTGTCATTCATTTATCCTTTTCAGTGAAAATGAAAACTTTTTGAAAGAAGCCATGATATACAAAGTTTCACCTAATACAATGACAATGGTCATCAAAATTCTCTGTGAATAGCTTGTTTGTTAACAAAAAATGTGACCTTCAAAAGTACTTGTTTTTGTACTTGCGTCCAGGATAGTTGAACTATGTTGAACTCTTACATGTGGAATCAACAGCAGACTGCTGGCAAACAGTTTCTGACACAAAAAACAGGTCAACATTGTTTTAGACTCTCACTCACAGAGTGAAAGTGGCACTGGCTGGTTAAGCAGCCTGGCTTTTAAGTCTCTCACTGGGTGACTCCTTTATTTTCCCCACATCAGTGTTGTACGCTGTTGTCTGCAAGAATGTGTAGAAGTTTAGCAACGCGGCATCATAGGAAAAAAGCACAAAATGTGCTTTGAAAAGTTCATCAAATGCCCATAGTGAGCGGTTTGTCTAACATGGAATGAGATGCTTATCCATGGTTATGTGGAGGCTGTTGATTTTGCTCTTCTGACGCCCAACAGCGAGGAGGTATGGCTGCCGACCTTGTTGGTTGCGTAGATGCTCCTCCAGACTGCAGCATGACTGGTGTTGAGATAAGGAACCAGGAAACATATATACTAGACTGATTTGAGCCACAGAGAAAAGTAAATTGTAGAAACAATTGTTCAAACATGTTTTGACTGTCTATTGCAAGATGGGAACACCTATTAAGACGTATTTTCCAATTCATTCAATTTTTAATTATTCTAATTTACAATTGCAGCTAAGAAGGTGACATGAAAAATAACTATAATAACCTTAATATTATAATTACCTTATGAAAGATTATGAGCCTCTAAACTGCATCACTTGCACTGAGTTTTGGGGACTTCAGTCCGCCTGGTGGTGGTGGAAGGAGATGTATCAGTAACAACAATTTCTTGGTCATAGCCTGAGGATGAAAAGCCAGAAGAACAAACTAAGAACTCTTCAAATTAAAAACAAGGAGAGTTTATGAGATTTCTCAGACTTTTCCATCCATTTTTTATATTTATCCACAAAAACAGGTCAACTTTGAGAGATACAGAAGAATAAACAAAACGTTAAGATTGTCACAGGTGCTCTTGCATTGTAATTTTAATCATATGCATAATGATAAATGAAACTAATGTAACTGTAAACTGCTTTAAAACAAGCAAAACAGAAAAAACTCACTTGTTGCCTCATCAACATCACGTCCTGGGGGACTTTCTGCTGACTGCATCAACAACTCTGGTGTTGACGTGTAAAAGTCTGTATAAGGAGGAGTGAGTTTGCTCAGATTGCCTCCGCCTTTCTACACGCAGAACCTCCTTTAAACACATGGTGGCAGCATCACTGCACTTACAGGAGTCAGGTGCTGAGCCAACCGCTCACTGTAATAATAGTATTGGTTCAAGTCACACTAGCACTCTTGTTTTCCTAATTTTCTGTTTTTTATTCTACACTGGATTTTACTTTCTCACTCAACGTGTTTAACATGGTGCTTATACAAATAAAATGCAATATATATCTAAGAATAAAATCTAATACAAAATATGTTAGTACTAAAGTAGTAAAGTACACGTACCTCAAAAATGTACTTAGGTACAGTATTTGAGTAATATGACTTTACTTTCCACCACAGGTGTGCGTACGTGTGCGTACGTGCGCGTGTTGCACGTTGTCCAGCTTTTGAATTATAGAATGTTTAACAAACAGAATGTGACGTAAGGCTTGGAATCTCTGTGCATTCTTGTTCATCTCTTTTCTTGTTTATTCCAACGATCGCACAGTAAACTTCATTTCAGACAGACTTCATTTCTTAGTGACTCAACGCAAAAGTACTGAGGACACAGCGCAACAACGATATTTTGACTCAAGACGCTATAAACGCATTGGTATCGGACGAAGGTACGTCCTTATTTCTATCACAGATCTATTGAAAACGCACTCCGTTAGCAGAGCAACACCACCTCTGAGTAGTTTCCATTGTATATTACATTCATGTATGTAATATGATAAATGCTATTTTTGGGAAATGTATCTTTGGACTGTGTGTGAAAAGCGTTTAATCTTATTATGAAAGTATTGGAAACACCTTTCAGAAAGTTAAATCAAGCCATGAATCTGCTAAAATCCAAACCAAAAACAATTAGAATATTAGAAAAGTAACAGTTAAAAGTGTGTGACACGCCTTGTGTTAGAAAGTAACTGACCCTCCCAGTCTCTCTTTATTGCTTTACAATCAAGATGAGAAGAAGTGCTCGTTTGCAAATCGCGGGCTACTACGACGGTGCAGGAAACCCGTACATCTCTTATAAGGAGATCATTTACAGGTAAGCTGGAGTTACTGTGTGTTTGTGTGTGTGTGTGCCACAGTCATGTTCTGTGTGTACACATGCTGTGTATGCCTTTAATGCAATTATCTGTTCCTCATTGTACATCTTCCAAGCTCTCACTCTTCTCATTTTCATTACGTCCAGAGTTTTCAAAAGACGTAAGCGATGGTCTGAGGTCCATAAAAGAGAGCCCACCAGCAGTGGTTACTGGGACATGGACTGGGACATGGACCACGGCATCTACACTGACAACAGGAGCAACCGCAACAGCAAGTGCAGATGCTCCACAGTTTTAAACCTAAAGATTTTTGCCTTCATCATGCTGCTCTTGTGTTTTGGTAAGTCATCTCTCCTTTCTTGAAAAATCATATGGCATACATGAGTTTGTGGGTTTTGAAGAGCATCTTTCTTTTGAATGAGACATCCTTAAGTTTGTTTCTCTCAATCCATCAGGACTTGGATACATGTGGAGCCAGAGTCTGCATTCAGGACCCTCAGATTCTCCAGCCACACACAGCATCATTGATCAAGTACGTCCCGTTTAAGCAGCTTGTTTTTGATAGAAACTTCTTTTTATTCTTCCTGTGTACCCTACAAACACAATTCCAGTCCGAAGATGTTCTCACCTACTTGTGAGACACACATTGATGTCAGCATGGTAATACGCCAAAGCTGTGAACATGTAACCTTAACTGAATCTCTTCTGAATTACAGAGTTTGAATGTGGCATGTGAGGAAACGACAAAGCTGTTGAGGGAGCTGCAGGATGAGCTTCTCAAGTTAAAGAGGAAGATGAACCGGCTGCTTCCGGATGCGGACTCTTTGCCAAACTTTGCTCTGAGGTCACAAGGTAAGACATCTACATCATCCTTGTCACTGACATCTGTCAGATTATAATTCACGCAGATTTTTGTTTTGGGATTGCTTCTTCATTTTCCTTGTGTGTGTTTTGTGCAGGAGCCAGGGTGTCATTGCAGCATTCTTCACAACCATACTACACTCAGGAAGCTACACTGACATTTTTTGGGATACCTCTCCAACGACCACCTGAAAGCCCAAGGACTGTTATTGAGGTAGGTACTCGACACAAAACAGGTGGCTGCATGGTATGGCTATATTATATTATAGTTGGGATTATTTATTGCTTCGTACAACCCAAACTTAAATCTCCTTTTCACTCTTTCCTCAGGGACACTCACATATGGTTCCAGGACGCTGCTGGGCCTTTCCGGGTAGACGGGGACATTTGTCTATCACCCTGTCCCACGCAGTTACTATCAGTCATGTTACACTTGGTCACATTGGAAAAAATGTGTCCCCAACTGGCACCATTTCCAGCGCCCCAAAGGAATTTTCAGTCTATGTAAGTAACAAGTGATTTTGTTAAGTCATCTATCCTTCCATGAGAAAGCATATCATACGCATTGAACAACAAGGTGTTCAATTAGATCTGTCTCTTTCTGTCTCACAGGGGATGAAAACTCTAGATGATGAAGGTACCCGACTTGGAACCTTTCTTTATGATCAGGATGGTGACTCCCTGCAGACCTTCAAAGTGGCAGTAAGTAGTACACTGTGCAGTTAAACACATGCACTTTTTTTTTTTTTTTTACATCACCCACAGGCCCTCCCTCTTATCTCATTTTTTGCTGTCACTGTTCTTTTGGCCACCCAACTAACTCTCTCTACTCATTTCTCTGTTGTCTCAGGATCATATAAGTGGTGTCTTCAGCTTTGTGAGGCTGCAAGTGGAGAGCAACTGGGGTCATCCAGACTACTCGTGTCTGTACAACTTCAGGGTCCATGGCAAGCTGGCAGGGTGAAGATGAAGATGGAACAGGATGAAGGTCGCAGGACGTGTGTGGGTTTTACCCGGGTGCTCCGGTTTCCTCCCACACTCAGGCATATTGGCTCCTAATAAAAAAAATAAATAAAATGAATTCAATCAATTATAATAGACTGAGCCTTTGTAACTGTAGGTCTTCAAACCTTATTCTAACATACATGCTGGCTGATAAAAGGATTCTTGCACCGCCTTTTACAAATACACTGTGGCAGAATGAGCTAAGTATATTTGGTCAAGGTCTGTACTTAAGTAAAAATTTGTGGTACTTGAGTATTTTCATTTTCTGCTGCTTTATACTTCTAATCCTCTATATTTCTGAGGGAAATGTACTTTTTGCTGCATCACAATTGCAGCTTTGACAGCGCTAGTTACTTTGCAGATTCATATTAACAATACCAACAAATCAATCAATAAATGATGATGCATTACTGTAAGTTAAGATAAGAAGCTACCCAGCAGATAAATGATAGAAGCAGTTAAACCACCTTTACCAGCTGCAACTTTAAATTGATGAATACATTAATGCGTCAGTAATAATGAAGTAATACAAAATGGTCCTTCTGCATATTGCTGGATAATTTACGTATATTTAGGTAGAACTGTCGTATTTCCACTCAAATAAAAATTTTAGTGTGAAAGAGTATTTCTACACGGTTGTATTGGTACTTTTACTTCACTAAAAGAAAAGAGTGTTTTCCATTACTAGCATCTGAACAACACAAAATAAATATATATATCGTTTTTTAGGTTTTACTACGAACACTTGAAAACATCTGTTTATTTCTGTTGTTACACATTTTTAATGTAGTGAAATCACAACTAAAAAATATTATTTAATGATTCCATACGATGACATCGACGGAAGTGAAACAATTCCACATCCGGGTCAAGCAATGTTTACGATTCGGATGATGGACGGCTAATGCTAAATATGTAGAGCGAAAGCCTCAACGACATCGTATTACAACCACTTTGCTTACCACAAATGGCGTCTCAGATGCCCATAACCGTCAGGGCCCAGCCTGCGGCCGCCAGCGCTGCCTCTCTCCGGGGGAAAAAGCGTCCTGGTAGTCCGGCGGTGTGTGGAGCTCCGCAGGCTGCAGGCAGCAGCAGCAGCAGCAGCAGCAGCAAGAAGAAGAAAGGCCAGCTGGCAGGGACACCGGCAACACCGACACCGGTGATCTTCACTGTAACTTTTTCAACTAAATCTTTCAAGTTGTGAAATATTTTGCATGTCTTAACAAATACGCGGACAGAGTCATGAAACTGTCTCTTCAAGGTCCATGGCACGCTACATTAAGCCGAAGGTAGACGCCATTGAAACCCGTGACAAACAAGTTTGTTAACGCTCCTGTTGTCTTCGCGGTCAAATGTGACCGACTGACAATTTCTACCTCTAAATTATGTAGTTAATTTCATCTGTTTGTCAGAAGTTTTTGAAAATTCCCGGTCAGAAATAACCGGTCATTAAAAATGAATGGGTAAGATTACAATTGGTGTATAAAATAGAGGTATGTTTGTGTGTGTGTGTGTGTGTGTGTGTGTGTGTGTTTGTGTTTGTGTTTGTGTATGTGCGCTTGTGTGTGTGCACGTGTGTCTAAAATCCCAAACCTGTCCTTAGTCTGAAAGTTTCCTCTGGGAACCACATCTCTTTTGCATCATTGTTTGCTAAACTTTCTCGTAGATCTTGCATATTAAGCTTTTTTTGAGGCCTGCCTCTAAATTCATTTCTGTGGCAGCACAATGGCTGAAGCTTCGTATAATATCTTTGACCATGACAGTGATGAGGAGGGGAGAGCGGAGGAAAATGACAATGAAAATGCTTTTGAAGAAGAGGTGTCAGAAGATAAGGATGAAACATGTGACGTGATAGATTGTGAAGAATTTCTGTAATTATCTTTTTTTGCTTTTCATTTTTTCAAAAGGACCCAGAGAAACAGAGAATAAGATTAGTTTTTTGTTTGGGCTTGATTTTGTTTGCATGCTTTTGTTCTCTACTATATAGAAGACAAAGCTAGTTAAAGGAAAACGAAGACGACAGGAGGGTTAAAATCAACCGGGATTGCGGTTTGTTTTTCTTTCATCAGATCACAGCAGTGGAGTCGGTGGCTGAGGTCAAGGCGGCGGGGCCACCGGACAGCGGTCCAGCTGCCACCACAGAGTCCACAGCAAAGCCTCCACCATTCAAAGACCCAGCATTTATGGTGAGGGGCTGTGTCCATCTGGGTTTCATGTTTATCTACTTCTGTCGATTTCTGCTCAGTTTCTGCCCCCCTCTCTTAATCTCTCCAGCATTCTGGGATTGGTGGTGCAGCGGCAGGTAAAAAGAACAGGACCTGGAAGAATCTCAAACAGATTCTGGCTCTGGAGCGGGCTTTGCCCTGGAAGCTTAATGATCCCAACTGTAAGTTTGGTGTATGAAAAGGTTTACCACATTTATTCTTATATTTTAGCTCTTACACAGGGTACGTGGTGTAACATTTTAGGAAAAAAGAGGCTTAGACAGACTAACCTGTCATCTTACACTTTGCTGTATGTCAAAACCACATAATATTACATTAACTCTAAGACTGCAGTGATAAGTCAGCGTCACTTTTACAAGAAATGCTCTTAATGGTACATTTTTAATTAGTAGTTGCTGTGTTTGCAGACTACAACATTGACGCTCCTCCCTCCTTGAAGCCAACCAAGAAATACTCTGACATCTCTGGACTCCCTGTGAGAATAACTTTGCTAAAAATCCCCATTGTCCAATAAACAGAATTACTTCTAAGTCTTGTATGAAGCACACGCAGAATACACTCTCTTGTCTTTCCTCAGGCAAACTACACAGACCCACAGACAAAGCTACGCTTCACATCCTCTGAGGAGTTCTCCTACATCCGCCTCCTCCCCACTGATGTTGTTACTGGCTACCTGGCCCTTCGAAAGGCAACTTGCATCGTACCTTGACAGCTGAGCAAGGCTTGAAAGCTGAAACAGGCTCAAACCAGGACTGAACTCATGTCAGTGTAGGAAGCTGCTGGGCCAGCCAGGAGACTGTGAGCGCAGGATGCTCACAGATGCTGGAAGGACATTTGCACTGCTGTCTTTAAGAAGACAATCTGAGTCATAGTTGTTTACTGTGTGACAAAATAAATACAAAAATATGAATTTTCATTTTTTTCCTTTTTCATTTCATAAAACGTGGACTCAGAATCAGAGAGTCAAAAGTCAACAGTAACATAATACTTTGCTGTTTTTTTCTAGTGCATTTCCCAGTCTCCTTGATGATATTTTCCCAGTAAGTGCAAACCCTGGAGGAAGTTTGAGAGCTTGGCACAGACCCGCTCCTGCTAAATTTTTGGGGGACATACAGTTTGTCAGGATGCTCCCTTGTGACATCTGTGTCCAGTAGTGCAAATGCAGTTAGGGTGGGGTAAAGAAACTGAAGGAGTTTGTCCATTTCAGGTTGACTGTCGGTTAATGCTATCTTGAATTTATTTGGTGTGATTTCAGTGTGTCTTTCATCTGAGCTTTCTTTTTTGCTTCTGGGTATAAACACATATTTTCTTCAGTCTCTATTTTGATTGTATTACAACCTTTAATCACACTTGCAGTACATTGACATAAAACTCTGAGACATCCACACCTGCAGCTGTACTTGGCTGTTTCCTGGATCTTTTGTTATATGCTGTAGCCTGCGTATGGGCCAAGAGAAATGTAGTAGGCCAATGTAGAATTGGTTCCACGTGGTTTTAATTCCACAGCTGCATTTGATTAAGAAAAAAAAAATTGGTCTTGGACTGGTAGAATGAGAATGTCTCATTAATCACGCATGGCAGGCATCCAGGGTGATTTCCATGGTATATTTTAGGCTATTTTTCACAAACTTGATGAATGAGGATCAGTGCATTTCTCATGTGAATGATTCTTATGTAACCAGCACGGTCACTGAGGATCAGCAGCTTGAGTAAAAATAAAACCTGCAACCTCCACAAGTTCACCTCTCTGACCACTGAACCATGAGTCTTCACCTGTTGAGACAGGGAGATGTTTGCCAGTATGAATAATAATTCTTCAGCTTCTACAGTTCTTTCTTGATGCTCTGTTTACACACAAAAGTAGTCTTTGTTTGCAATAAGTTAGCTGTGCGTGTTACCAATAAAGACTAAGGTGTTTGCATTGAAGGGTAAGGCTGGTGATTTTCTATTTTTGTCTTATTACAAATAAAACAAGACTCTCAAGACGATTAAGGCTGAAACCAACCACTGATTGATGCAGCTAACAAGTACTGCCTGTGAAGCCAAAACCTTACACTGTACAGTATTCTCCTCTGTGCCACAACATCCTAATGCTTCCCAAAATCTATTAAAAACACATCCATGACAGACGCTGTAGCACTGGGTGACATATTGCAGAAATACAAACATGGTAGTAATTCTGCAAATGGCCAGGCTTGCTCACGGCTGAGTGCAACTCCTCCCAGCTCTGGACATTAGTGACGCTGATGGAGGCAGTATAGTATATCTATGAGAGTCAGACCAGCATTTCCATTCCTGCTGTGGCATCAAAACCTCAACATAGTGATTAATGAGCAGTGCCAGGGCTTTCTGCTACCCAAGCACACAACTCACTAGAGGGTGTCTGTGCGTGTCTGCAAGCATGTGTGTGTGCTTTGATGTTTGGGGCACCTTTGTCCACCCAAGAAAGAGTAGCGTGGTAGTTTGTCTCTTCGTGATCAGGACTGTGTTTGAAGTCAGGATCAGTTTAGAGTTAGGATTTAAGGAAAGTCCTCAAAAGCGTCTCTACATGAGTGTCTATATATTAATATTCATCACGTGTCTGCTTAACTGATTCTACCTACTCCAAAATAAATGGAAACACAGAGAAACATCCAGTATGTGAGCCATTTTTCACTCTTTATGTGGCCAATAAATCCTGCAGGTGCACCTGTCTGTGCAGTCACACTTTTTCACCACCTGGGTGTGCCAGAGCTCTGCTCATTCTGCCACCATACTGAGTGCTGAGTGTGTGTTTGGTGCGTCAGTCCCGCAGTGAGTCAAGTCAGGTCGCATGAGTGTGCCCATTTGTGAGCAAAGTCTGGGATTTGTCCACTTGTACTGATGTGGGAGAATTTGTATACATGCAGTCAAAGCTCTGACTGTCTTCCACACATCAGCAAGTGATTAATAAATACTACCAACGACTGAAAGGCCCTCGTAAATCAAGTGAATAGGTTAAATAGACATCTAATTAATATAATTGACATCGTAAACATTTTAAATACCACTGTTACAGTTAAGCTGACAAACGTGCCTTCATAAAACTGACACAGACATGTACTCTAATAAAAACATGAGCACACTGATTAAAACAGGCTTATGACAATCATTACTAATTGTAGCATGGGCACAGAAATGGATGTAGCAATTTAGGACTACAGTTCAGACATATAATAACCATCATTAAGAAATTGATTGTGGTGTGCATAAACCAGCTCATCTTCCTTTGATGGAGGATTTGGCACCTGCTGCATTTCAAAGGGTGTGTGTTTTCAGAGAACGCACACATCGGCTGAGCTTAAATCAGCGAGTCAATCCTCTGTCGATCTTGTTTTCAAGTGTATACTCTGCTGAGCTTCTGCAAGCAGGATTCTGTGACACTGGGGAGATGCACTCTGTGAACTGCTGACATCTTGGTGCTCATTTAGGTCCTGTCTGCCCACTGGTTTTTGTCACTGTCACATTTCAGTGATGATGAAGATGACATCTGTGCTGTATCATGATACTGACGATAATTATACAGCTTCTTTCACTTCCCAGGACATGCAGTTTTTCCAGTGTCATGGGACCTAATGACTACATACACACAACAACAACATCCTGATTTAACAAATTTACCTTCTGCAGAGGTATTTGGTGGAAACATTAGCACATTTGATTTTGAATGAGACTATTATCAAATGACCTTCAGATCCATTGCTTGATTGTCCAACGTGGCTCAGTTTGCCATCACATCCAGGGGAAGCTGCCAGCGACTGTACATAAGCACCAACCTTTCACATCAAGTTGGGGTAAAGCTGTTGATAGAAGCCATATTGCATTACTCATCTGACATGTCTGACTTCTTTAAATGTATGAGAAAAATTCATGAGAACTCCTCAAATGTCAAGTCAGAGAAATGGACTGCACCACCAGCTCTTGTAAGCTGATCGATAGACCAACTCCAGAGCCTGCTGAGCCAGCAGGGGAACTTTCATATTTATGTTTTTGACCTATTGGAAGAGCAGAAGTAGCAGAGTGAACTTCTTTACTCCCTGTTAACAAACACGTGACGGTCTGAATTTGTTAGATGCTTCTTCAGCGTATGAATGATTTCACATCAGTGGCTAGGACACAATGTTTATGGTGGACTTCAGTTCTGCAGTAGATTCAACATTACATACACACCTAGCTGAACATATATCAGTGTTAGACACATGAATGCTCTGATTATTAACTTCATTTGGCAATGATCTTCTCAACAGCTCTGTGCAAACAAGGACCAAGCTCGCAGAAGTTGATGTCCAGCATCTGGGAGAACTAAAGCTGTGAAAAAACGCCTGTCACATTCACTTTTTGCAGCAAATGGCAACATGCATTTAGATGTGAAAAAAGGGCAGAGCTCCAAGTGCTCTCAAATTCTAGTCTGCACAATCCTCACATAACCTCTGTGTTAGAGATGGGAGGAGTGCAGCTGAAATCTAAATCAAGTTCTCAACAACAGCCGGGACACACCTGCCTAGAGAAGCCAGAAGGACTCTCCCTGTGTTACCACAGTGGTGCAGCTGGTATTCAACACACACCAGGAAATGTGGCTAACTGGTGGACTAAACCTCTAAATGCAGTATTTTTGCTTCTCCCCTCTGGATGGAGATTTGGAGTAATAAGGGCTGGCTGAACAGGTTTAACAATTTCTTAATCTGCCATGCCACCAAACTGTAAAATGGTCACATATCAGCTGATCATCCATAATAACTGGTGGGTGGTAACAAGGATTGTGTTTTAACCACTGAGGGCTGGTATGTATGGTGATGGCTTGATGTACTCAAGGTTTTTTTTTTTTTTTTTTTTCATATTTTGTACTCATTTATATCACATCTTTTGTGTATTACATTATGTTTTTGTGTGTATTTTATTTTAAGGTCTGTGTCTTTTGTGTTTAACTCAGCTTTAAGTTGAAGTTGACAATCTACTCAAAATGTGTTGCAAGCAGTGAATAAGCATTTTCACAAGTTTCTGAAGATCAATGCAGCAAGAAGAGTTTCTTTCTTTCTTATTTTTACCTGAGTTTTTTTTGTACTGATTAAACAAAGGTGTGACATGTTAATTAATGAGCTTTAAAGATGTTGGTTGGTGGGTTTGCTGCCTTTGAGGAGAGCCAGGTTAGCTGATTCCCCCTGTTTCTGTCTTTATGCTAAGCTAAAGTGACCATCTCCTGACTCTAGCTTCATATTTACTGTGCAGATAAGAAAGCGGTATCAGTCTTCTTTCCCAAAATGTCAAACTATTACTTTAAAGGTTTTTCCCCTCCTTGTACTGTATTATGGGGCCAGGCAGCAGTGATGCATAGGAAGCTATTTCCCCTGAAAATCCTCTCCTGTCCCTTTTTCCTTCAACACCCTCACAATGTCTTTGTGTGTGTGTGTGTGTGTGTGTGTGTGTGTGTGTGTGTGTGTGTGTATGTGGCGGTCTTTAATCGCTGCTTGTACCTATCTTTGTTCTTGTGCTTTTGTCTTCTTGGGAAGCCTTTGCCCTTCACCACCTCCATGGCTGTACTTTGTCACTGCTGATGTGTTTGTCCCTGTCTTAACAGACAAAACACAGAAAAAAACTGATGTTTAACCACAACTGATCACGCCATGGCTGCCCACACAGTGACACAGTTTCATGGTTCATTTAGCTGAGAAAAAACACAGATCGCTGCCTCAAGGCATCCTGCATTCGTTTTTTCTCTCCTTGTTTGAATGCAGCGGGAGCGAATGCAATGAGTTACCAGTTGTTATTGGGCTGCGGAGGTCAAACAGCAAAGTGTCATCAGATAGCTAATCAACTCATTCAGATATCATTACACTGGGCTAAATCCCTGTTAATCCCACTGAAGATTCCATCAGTGTTCCCTCACAGGTCAACTCGTTCCTCCGTGTGTTTGTGTGTGCACTCACATGTGGGACAGGGAGAAAGGTAATTCTTCATGTTGATAGACAATGATTGTCCTTCAGTAGACCACATTCACCGTCTCCTCTCCGTCCTCCTCCTTCTCTTCATTTTCCCGTCCTCTCCGCTCCTATCTCCCCTCCTCACCTTTCCTGTCTTCTCTCTCCTCAGCTGGCTGCTCTTCTATCTCTGTTGGCTGGAGGATTAGCATTCTGCTTTGGTCTTTGATTGATAAGACTTCTGTCAGTCTGTCTATCTGTTGCTCTCCTTGTACAATCCTAAATTCCACAAAAGTTGGGACGCTGTGTAAAACGTAAATAAAAACCAAATGCGGTCACTTGCAACCAAACTGGGTTTACCGTGTACTGTTCCAAACAGGTGTTTTTGAAGCATTTCACAACTTTCTTTTGTTGCTCCTGTCCCAACTTGTTTGAAACTGGTTCAGAATAAGCAGATATTTACAAAAATCAATTAAGTTGATGAGGTAGTTTGTTAGGTTTTAGTTGACTATTAAGTCAAAAAGGATTAGCAAATTATCACTTTCTCTTTTATTCATGTTTTACACAGCGTCTCAACTTTTTAGAATTGGGATTGTATGTGTGTGTCCTCCTCTGCCTTCTCCCTGTGCCCAGCACACTCATGCATGCTCTGGTACTGTAGAGAATAGAAGTAAGGGTACTGGTTCAGGCCTGTTTGTATGTGTAAAAATCACCTGCTGTGACTGTTGCCTGTAGAAAATAACAGGCACTGGCTATTACATTAACTGTTGACTTCCAGCTAAGCCTGTTGGAGGTCCAGGAGTTTCTGGCACATTCATATTGTATTTCTGAAGCCACATATATCCTCAGGCTAACACTCTCATGTCTAGCAACAGAAGATTACACTCTCTTAAAGATGTACAGCAGCTACTTTTTATAATTGGCTATTCGCATATCTCAATACTGAGTTCACTTTTTCAAAAACTCGTCACACAGTCAGCACAGCAGATGTCAATGTGGGCTAAACTGTGGATCACTTACCATCGCTTTGACACAAAAGGCATTCAGTGACCACATCTGTCAAATTCATGACCTGTTCTGTCACTCAAAACTCAAACAGCACTCAACCAATACCAAATTTTAAAGAAATTTTAAAAATGCATAAAGTCCTAATTGGGACAGACAGCACTTAACATCTATTTTGTAATTGGATAGGACAATGTGGTGTTTCACCATTCTCTTCTGCTCATAGAGCGGTTTAAAGCCTTGGATGCAGTGAATGCTGGAGGTCTGGACCCTTCCTTTTGCTGTGATGAGTCTTGGTTTATGCTAAATAAATAAATAAAAGCTACAACAATGGTAATGCATATTGTAATGCTCCCTGCTCTTAGTGTTTTCAGGTCTTTGTGTTATGAGTGATGCTTTCTTGTTGGAAGACAAATGTTTTTGGTATTCTGGCACAAGAGTTGATCCTGAGCTGTACATTAAGTTTTTGGTTGTATCAGTGCATGTTGGATGTTGGATTAACTGTTGCGCCGAGGTTCTTGTTAGTAAAGAGAACTGTATAAACAGAAAAAGCAAACTCAGTATGTTAAAAAAAACAAGCAGTTTGACTGATTTGATTAAAAGTCACATGTTTATCAGCTACATTTACTGTAGCAAGGCAACATTAAACTGCTGGTTTTACGAATGGAGTGTGATCTATCTATCTATCTATCTATCTATCTATCTATCTATCTATCTATCTATCTATCTATCTATCCTTTTACTTGCCATCCCATCTGTCTCTGTTGCTCAGATTAGCTCCATCCATCGCGCACTGCCAGACCTACATTCAGGTGAATGAAGTGTCATTGGACAGAGAGAGAGGTAATAGGAGGGATGTGACCCTGCAACCCTCTCCACAACAGATGGAACCAATCTCTCCAATCTGAGACAGACCATCAATTCATACCTACCTACCATGGTGTGTTTGTGTGTGTGTGTAATGATAGCACCCATCCATTCACACTGCTCCTGGTGATGCAACTCAATGCCTTACTGTGCTTAAGGGTGTGTGTGTGTGTTTGTTTGTGTGTATCTTTGAACCCATGTCTCAGACCCGATATTTTATCACCAGCTCAGCTCCAAAAGCCAATTTACTGTCTGAGGGCTGTTGTGTGAATTTCAACCGCTGACTGGAAAAATAATCTTGGATGACTTTGAATGAACTTGTACATGTTCTGTTTCCCCTGGGAGTGTGCAATGCTTGTTTTAAGACCATTATATTTTACGTAAATCCATACATTCATACATAAACGGGAGTATCAGAACTCATATATTTTGTTTTTATACTGCAAAAATAAAACCATTTTTGCAAAATGACAATAAAAAAGCACCGCTGTGCTGTGAAATCCTCTTCCCTGTAGCTGTAGAGAAAGTTTATATTGATACTGAAGCTTTATGAGCTAGTGCCTCCAATAACTACTCCCCCTTCTCACACAGACACACACATTTACTGCATGTCTTCTGGCCATATTCATACATTGGATACACTGCAGAGAGAGTAAAGAGGTAATTGCATTGACTTTAGAAGTAAAACAACAGTTACAGGCTTAGTGCGTGTATATGTGTGTGTGTGTGTGTGTGTGTGTGTGTGTGTGTGTGTGTGTGTGTGTGTGTGAGAAAACCTTTCATCCATCCATATCACTGTGCATAAGAGCTCTGGTCCATTCTGCCTAATGCTCTGCTTGCCCTTGGAGAACAATCCAGCACCTATTGACTCCAGCAGATATAAGCTGGTCTCGCGCTCCCTATCATTTACCTTTTAAGTATGTGTGTGTCTTTGTGCTTACTTTGTGTACTGCTTGTGTAAGAGAAACAGCGAGACAAAGAGTACGTATACGGGGAGACAGAACGACCCTGAGCTCAGACGTGCATGCACACACACATATTCAGATGCACAGTTAGTGTTTTGGGAGAGTGTGATAGCAAATGAAGCGTGAAATGAAGAGTCAGAGATGTTAGAACATTCCTTCCCCAGGGGAACCTCTACAGCGGATTGACACAGACCAGGCCAAGATAGATCAGGACGGCCGAAACCAAACCTTCAATCTCACGGCACCAGCACGCCCCCTGGTGGGTACAGTATGATGTCTCCCAACCCTAGCCTTATTTGACTATATAGGTGAGTGAGCACAACATGAAAAAATTCCCCAATGCGTTCCCAAAAGTTGACCAGCATAAACACAGAGCGCTCTTCCTTGTACAACCATAAACACGGCGAAGCAGAAGAGGACTGATGTTGGTGCTGTGAGGTGGAACTGTGACAGAGCGAAGGTCACAGCCGCCATTTCTCTCTTTGTTTAAGACTTTTCTGAGCTCAAATCAGCCGTTGCTGTACGCACCACTTTGGACACCACTATTTGTTTACCTTCTTGTTCCCAGAAGGTTGCCCCTAGCTCCTCTTACCTGATGACATCATGCACGTCGTGAAAGACGACACGCTACGATTGGTTAATTTTTAATTCTAGCGCGGTGACCTGCCTCACTGGTTAAAGACACCCATTTTTACAAAATTAGTGAGACAAGACATTTTCTAGTTGAAACAGATGGAAAAATTTTCACTGCACTGGCAGATGTTTTTTCACCTGTTTTAAGAAAAGTTTGTTAAAAATGACTTGAGAAGATTTTTTTTCAGCAGGCAAAGTGGCTCAGATGTCTTTCTTCCAATCACAGCATAGTAACAGCGGACTGTACAATCTGTTGTGTTTACAATACCACTTTGCTAGGCTGTGCTAATTAGCTGTTTTGAACACTCTGCAAGTGCTTGTTGAAATGTGTCTCTCCTATCTATGAAGGAGTAACATGCCCGAATACAGCCACATGAGTGTCGTACTCCAACATTAAAAGTAAGTGGTATTCCCCTTTAATGGCCATTGTTAACATTATTATCCCAGACTTGACTGCTGTAGCAGGTCATCTAATTCTATTGGAGACAGCTTCAGCCTTTCTCTCCTCCACCAGAGTCCATTACAATTGGGTCTTATCTCCTCTAATATGCTCTGCTGTTAATGAACAATCAGTCCCGTTAATGTCCTGCTAATTAATGGCCCATCAGCCCCTTCAGAGTGGTAATTAAGTGCCAGTTGAGGCGTCTAATTGGCATGGCTTCTGATTGGATCGAGTCACGCTCGACCCTCTGGGACACAGGAAGTGAATTATAGCGTTGTCATCGTTGTGGAGAGGACTTTTACAAAGACTGCTGACTTGCTTGTTTAAGAAATAGAACCATCTTGTTAACCTGAGGAGAAGCGAACTGAACGACAGTTCCACTTGAGCGACTCTGTCAGAGGACAAACTGTCAAAGCTGAATTAAGGAACAATCAATGAGAGAGGCCTGTTTTCTTCTTCACTTCCCAAATTACTGATTGAGAGGTGTCACAAAGGGGTTTTGACTTACAACACAAAAACAGACCAGTTACCTCAGCTGGGAAAATCATTTAGATTTTTTTTTTAAACAGAATCACTTTGAATTTCAGCTTCTATATGAAATGTACAGAAGGTAATGCTCAAAGTAGGAAATAAAAAAATACTTTATCAGCTTACGGCATAATACGTTACCACTCCATGCCACATAAAAAAGCATAAGGAGACAAAAAAAACAGCAATATTTAACATATCTAATATTAAAAAGAAAAAAGGCCACTGGGGGCAGCACAGCAAGCTAGAAACACAACACTGATACATTCACCTCATAGAGTTGTTATGGTGAACATGTTAGCAAACAGTCACTTACTCGGACATCCAGCAGACATGGAGCACAATTAGCATTTATTTGAGTTGTGCTTCTTGACACCTGGTGATTGTAAGTCCAATGTTCAGTCTCCTTTCAGCTCTGTTTTTGCTTTCCAACAAGTCCTTACAGAAATATCTGTTGCAAAAATCACTGCGTTCACCAGCTAGCTGCTAACTCTATCTGTCAGCTGACTCTGAGGAGAGCAGCATAGTGAACCAAAAGCTGTGCTGTAAAACCAAAACAATCACCTGAAAGACACTAAAACGTTCCACAGAGCAGAGGAGAACCACGAAGTCTTGTGACAAATATCAACCTCCTCAGAAAAATGGCTTTATAGGTTGCAAAAGAGGAAGTAAGGTGACGCAGTNACACACACACACACACACACACACACACACACACACACACACACACACACACAGATGCACAGCGTATACTGGTTGCTTGGAGCAGCTTGGGATAATAAGAAACACAATAAGGTGGTTTTTATAATGAGAAACAACAGCTGAACCACCGATGGCAGGGAGAAGAGTGAGGAGGGTTGCAGGCAACGGACAGCTCCACTTACTGTACAAAACAAGCTTCTGCACGGAAATAGCAAGCTGTTATATGACACCTATACTTAAAGTAAGGAGACTGAGATGTTTAATGCGTCCCTGACTAAAAGCCTGGGCTGATGTATGATGGGTGTTATGACTGAGAATTTACTGATGACAAACTATGGTGCAAGATGGCAACACTAACAAGATGTAGATATATTGTGAGACAATGGAAATTAGTGGCATGTTTGTCATTTACTGTGAATACTGGCAGGAACGAAACAGAGCTCGTCCTCACCAGGAAACAGCTGTATAAGTTGACTTTGCAAGGAGGTTATTGGGTCCCATATTTACGATTATTGTCAGGTGATGACCTCTAGTGGCTGTAGCAATTATGACATTTTCACCCAGGAGGCCGCTGTTCATTTCCGTGCGTCAGTGCTGACTCATTCGGAGTGACATCACACATGTGGCAGTAACATACTGATTTTAACCTGGGATATTTTCCTAAACCTAACCAAGTAGTTCTGGTGCCTGAATCTCAGTAAACTGCGATAATGTTAACGATGTGAGGAGTCATTGGTGCTCTCCAGTGGTGACATACATCATATTGGGAGTCATTGGCAATCGAGCTCTTCAGTCGTTCAGGTATGAGGATGTGCTGTACGAAACAGAATTTTACTGATTATGTAGGGAAGTAAAATTTACGGAAAATATAGTTAGTCATCTGAATATTTAATTCTGAAAAATCTAAAATAGTTTAACCAGTTTGCTGACTGTCCTAGCTTCAGCCCTGCTCAGGACATCAAAACCTGCTTTAAAACCTGAAACCCATTCCTGGAGTTTCTTAACAGCAGATAGTGACTGTGAACTTTGCTATGGGTAAGCCCACTCTTTTTTCTAATTTAGTTTAAAAAGTAGCTTTAATTTTGTGTGTTTTGCCTTTATCTGTGGCATTTTGTCTTTATTTGATAGTCACAGTTGAGATGCAGACATGAAACATGAGGACCTTGGTCTCCTGTGTGAAAGTCGTATGTATGACCCACCCACCTCCACCCCTCTAAGGACTTTTTCGCTCTTTGTACTGCGTCACCTTGCTCTGAGCTAATATTGCTGCGGATGGGTTTACAGTGGAGTTAGCTGAAAGCGTCTCTCACAGAGGCTAAAGGGTACCCTATGTGTCTGTATGAGGCAGTGAGGGGCATGATAAATGTTGGTATATCACGCCCTGGGGATGAGACCAGGCTCCAACACCGCATACAAAGAAGTAAAGCACCTTCTTCACAGCAGATAATTTGACTTATAGCAGGAAAATAACAGATTCTACTGATAATATTAAAAATGGCTTCATTTTACTCAAGTTCCTCAGTGATCTGTGACAGGGTGACAGTGAGCCAGGGCCAACACCAGGACCATGAAACTGAAGCAGCAAAATGGAATTCAGCCATGATTCATTTTACTGGATTTTATTTTAGTTATTTATTGACAACTGTGCTTTTTCCTGCTCTGTTACACATTCGTCAGTTTATAGTTTATAATGAACCTCCATCAAAATAACTTTATTAAATGTACAAACTAACTGTGTTGTTGACATTGCAGCAGGGGCACAATGCCAGATAGATTACTTGTCTAAATAGCGAGACGAGGACAGATACATTACTGTAAATGTGTGAGTGGCAGAGACAGATATCATGAGACAAGGAGAAAGACATCTAAACAAGGTGCACGCATGCAAGAGTTAAGAGGCTTGTTTTTCTTTTTATGTCCATACATGTGAGCCTATGCTGAATACTGAGGTGTGTGTGTGAGTGTGTGTGAGTGTGATCAGAGAGCTCTACAGCCTTCTTTTTTTCCTCCTGGATAAGCACTTTGTTGTCCTTGGGAGACTGCTGGTGCTTGGCTTCTTGTGCACAGTCGCCAGGCGCTGTTCCACTGAGCCGTACACGTGAGGTGACCTTCCTTTGCCTCTGGCTCAGTCATGCCTCTGTGCACCACACACACACACACACACACACACACACACACACACACACACACACACACACACACACACACATGCACGCACACGCATGCCTCAGGATAACACACTCCGTCCCCTGCGATGTTTCAAACTGACATACATCCTGTGTTGTTCACTCTAATGGACCAATAGAAACGCAAACTACCACATTTACACACATGGACACATACAAAACCACTGCAAAGTATCCAACCAAACCACTCAAACACACGCACACACACACGCACACAGTAACATGCTGTATTGCATCCATTTCCATCTCCAGGGGCAGTGGCTGGTGCTGGTCACACAGGTGTCCAAATAAAGACAACCCCCTTCCACTGGCAAATCCACACACAGACTTTACATGACCAACACACACACACACACACACACACACACACACACACACACACACACACACATCTTAACACAAATACGTAAGCAGATGTATCTGCAGAGAAAACACATGAACAGTATTTACTGTCGAATAATGATCATAGTGTAATCATTGAGGTGTAGGAAGCAGCACGACTTTCTGCCATCTGAGTGTTAAGTATGTTAAAACAGTCATTCAAAACTGGTAAAAGTTCATTCCTGGAGGACTGAAAAATGGAACGGTTACATAATGTTAGATATTTGTCGATTGATATTCTTCATACTGTACAAACTGTGTGTAGTTTAAGTAGTATACTGCACACCAGAGACCAGAGACTTGACTTGATTTGACTGCTGTGAGACTTTCCTCCCTGAAGACCGGACTTGAGGTCAAGCTCCGGGCTGAGAGCAGTAACATAAGTCAAGTTTAAAAACAAGTCAGACAGTGACAGACAGGCTTCATATGAGCACGCACTGTGAATACTAAACTAATATGCCTTCACACTGCATGGAGTTATTCTCTGCTATGTAAAACAGTGGTTCACAAAGTTTAAAGACATAGAAAAACAAGGTGGAACATCTGGATGGAAACCTGTCTATTACATTATGCTTTTGAGTGTAGCAAAACAAGTCAATGATGCTGCAGCTGGTGACAACACCTCAAGGTTGAAGGTTGTCGTATTAATGCAAGCACGGTGCAATGCAATGCAAGCAATACTGTGACAACTCAAAGAAATATACATCTCGCACATCTTACAGGGAAAGCTCGCTGTCGCTCAGTTGTCTCATGCGTTATCTGTCATTTTAATGATCAGCATTGTAACTCACAAAATACCCTAAAGAACTTGACTTTGAGCTGGCTTTGACAAGACTTGAGGCTCTTCCCAGAACCACAGTTATATAAGTTAAGTACTGTAACTACGCTCTGCACAAACTGTTTCATCAACTCTTTATTTTTTGTAAAGAATGTCCCTGCACACCGCAGACTTCTTCCTGACGGCTAATAATGTTTATTTCTCTAAATCCCATAAAATTAAGAGTAAACTACACTAAACTACATACTGTACAGGAATACCAGTTTATCAAATAAAACTACGAAACATCGCAGACACATAAAGTACCACAAAAATCTGCAGTACTTTAAAAATACTTTTCCAAGGGAGCTTGAAATGGTCTCATAATCCTCTGCTCTAAATGATGACGGTGCCCAACGCATGCAAGTTACACAGTTCTGAAAAGGCTTTTATCTTTTTGCCTGTGTAAAATCAGCTGGAGGAAGTTTATAAAAGCTATCGTTAGCTTTGAGGACAGCTCGCTTTATAATTCTTACTTTAGCATTTTCACGTTAAAATGGTAAAACGGACTAACGCCCACCAAAGCTTAAGACAAAATTAGAACGGCAAGTGTTACAAACTGCCAGTTAACACCTTAATGCTCCATTGTCATCCATCTTTAACAAACCTGGTCAAACTACCGGACGCACTGTCCAAACTGCCACATATGTCAGTTTGCATGTACTGTATGTGGTGTCCTCATGCAGTATTTACACTAAAATATTTTGATAGAAAAAACAAAAACATTTCTATCAAGTCCATCAAAAAGACAAAAGATAAAATACTATTTTGTGTTTCAAACGTGCATTTTGCATCCATTTCTGATAAACACTGGCCATCCCTGCCTGAGCGAGCAGTGTTACAGATATTACCAGAGCACCTCTGTTAACATTTTAATGACAGCAGTGTTAAGAGTGTTGCAGGGTCTGACAGTTGTTCTTTCAGGCCAGATGTTGACCTCGCTGTAGAGCCTCAGAGCTTCTGTGAAACATGGGCAGAAAATCTCCCCGGGTGTTAGCATGGTTATCAGGTCTGCACTGACAGATGCTCATTAGAACAAACAAGCACACATGCACATGCACTTACACAGAGCCCATAACTCCAAAGCCTCTCCTCACTCGAACAGTTCAGACTACTTTCTTTCTTGACCTCTAGAAGCTGCTCAGCGGAGAATGAACATCACCTGTGCCACTTAGAGCGCACACTTTAAAACACTCTGATTCATGAAGGATTCATACATCCTGCAAAACTCACAATAAGATAAGAACAGCATGATGTATTTTAACAAAGTGCAACATGGAGAGCGTATGAAGAATAAACTGTTCTGATGTGTTTGTGTTGTTTTGGCTCATCTGAGAATGTTTTGCGTTACTGTAAATTTACAACTAATAATCAGGCTGGGAGGTGGAGGAGAGCGCCTCCTTCACTCTGACACCTCACAACTACGTCTCCCCGAGGAATGATCAGAATCTGACACATGTTGTCTGTTTGCTGCATCGTTAATTCAGTCCTTCATACTTTTGATTTACACATGTGACTGATGTCATTTGAATATGCCCCTGAGATATATTTGAGTTTAGATTCATGTTTTTTTTTTTTCTTTGGCAAAAATAGTGAGATGTTTTGTTAATATTGGTGCTGCAATGTCCCAGTTTCTCAATGGAGATTATGAAAGTTTAATCTTCTCTTCTCTTCTCTTCTCTTCTCTTCTCTTCTCTTCTCTTCTCTTCTCTTCTCTTCTCTAACTGGCCCTGTATCTCCTCTAAGTTAACGACACACTAGGAGCAGTGTGTTTGCTATTCGGAAAGAAGAGGTTGCACATCTTCACCCCAAACAACACACTTTTAGAGAATCGGCACCAGTCTGCATCACAAGAGTTTCATTTGTTCCAATTCAGGCAATGTGGATCCACAGGACCTTCTGTGCACAGGAGCAACAGTGAGCATGGAGGAAGAAGTGAACGTTATTCTCCACAGAGACAAATATATTTATTCATAGATTCGCTTCATCAATGTTTAATGTGATAGTGATTTTTGGCCATCATGCTACGACTGAATGTGACAAGAAATATTCCTCAGACTTTTGATCTGGTCTGTGCATCTTCACAATCCACCTGAGTTTCATTATTCTGCATTTAAAAGCTACCAGCAGGTCATAAATGTACAACACATTAGCATACAGTTGTGGTTATGAGCTGGCAGACAGGTGTTAATGATCCTCTAAGGACTCAGATATTTATTCATGGATTCACTTCAGCCTAATTCTGCTCCTATATCTAAATGCACCATGATGGCCCACCCAATTTTCACTCTGTTTTGATGTACCTTTACTGTATCTCAGGCACAGCACGCAGACAGAAAGTGTCATATTAAATCTTCATCATCGTTTTCCAGTGCAGGCTTCTGCCCTTATTGTACTGATGTATTTATGTGCAGAAAAACATGAAAAACATGGCGGTTTTTGTTGAGACTGAGATATTGACAGATTCAGTTCATCATTGATCTATTGAACGTAATAATGCTGTTCCACTGTTACATTCTAACAATCATTATTTACTAATTTAGATGTATTTATCTTGTGTTCACTGTGCATTTATATGCTGCATTCTGCTATTTAGTTTTTGTAAGTTATTTAACTTGAGAGCAAAGAGAAAGAGATAGTTCCTTGTGTTTTCCCTTTCAGACATTTCTGAATTTCAATTCTTATTTAATCAGCCAAGTTCACTGAGAGCATATTCTTATTTAAAGCAAAAGCCTCAGGGAGGATTTTAAATTGAGTGATTGTCTTCTTCAGGGATTCTCTCTAAATTGTGTTTTTATTTTTTCCCATTTTAATTAAAGGTTGATGCATTTTTAGTGTACAGGAGATTCAGAGTAGACAGACAATATTAAATTATCCTCAGTGGATTTTCTTTCACAGATGTAATTCATTCTTCTTCTATAACGCCTGTTGTGCCCCAGTAAAACAGCAAAACACTACCATTTCATGTATGAAAAGCACAATAAGCGTGTTTTTAAAATATAAGATGAATATGTTCATTTTCAGTAAAATCCACATGCAGAGAGGGACAGGGAACCTGGATGACACGATTTACTGCAGCTTGAATTATATCTTAATAAACACAAACTAAAAGATACATACAGAGAGCAACAGAGATGTAACACTTTTTTTAACAGTGGGTAGCGTACCTTCATTGTACAGTAGGCACAGTAAGCAGACAGGCGGGTGTAAATAATCCTCTGTGGCCTCCAATTTTTATTCATAGATTCAGTTTACTCTAATTTTGCCGGCTCATTGTTGTGTCTGTTGCAGGCTCCTCCCTGGCGGCGGTGTGGCTCATGCATATTAATGAGATGGATCTGCATAATCAGATGCAGTGTTATCATAATAATAAAGGCTTACAGTATATAGTATCTCTTATAGGATCCTAGACCACGGATCAGATCTTTGAGCTTTGACCTAGAAAAGAACAAAGATGACTGTACTGCCAAGATCCCTCTTTGGATCTGCAGCCATGGGCAATGAAAGGCACAGACGCACCAAACTTTATTGTCTCTAAGTTGTCTATGAGCTGAGCTCCTCCATATACACATTAACATAAAAATACATAAATGTAAAGCAAAAGAACTGTTGCAAGAAGTCTAGTTTCATGAGCAGATTGTAACACAATTCAAAGAGTTTGTGCTCCTGTTGAACTTTCTATGTTTTAGTGTCTCTACTGGCGCTGTTTTGTACTGTGGATTTCTCTCTCTCTCTCTCTCTCTCTTTCCTTTTCTTCTTTCTTTCTTTCTTTCTTTCCTTCTCCCTCTGTGTTACTAACATCACTATCATATCGTCTATACAATTCTCTTCATCCACCTCTTTGTCTCTCTCCACCTCATGATGCAAGACACACACGCACGCACGCACGCACGCACGCACGCACGCACGCACGCACGCACGCACGCACGCACGCACGCACGCACACAGTGATGGTAATTATCTAACCCACAGGGGGGTTGCCAGCTTTGAATCAGGATTTAATGTGGTTTCAGAGTTTTAGATTTAGTGTGACACTTGAGCCCACTAACTCACATACATATAGTACTGATACCATAGGTGCAAAACACACACACACACACACACACACACACACACACACACACACAGACACACACCCACACACACACATACAATTGCACTAAAATCACCATGAGACACACATACGCTTGTAAACACAGCCAGTCCTGAGCCTGCATGGTCAAAATATATGCACATGCATGCACAGACACACACACATACACAATATACAATACATACACGTGCAAATAATCCCCTTTACCCCCCACCCCTCTGTCTCACACGCACACACAAACACACGCAGACCCCCACACACGCGCTCGCTGGCTGTGTCCTGTGGTCTGTGTGTGCTGATAAGGGTTTAATCCTGATTGGAGCCTCAGTAAAAGGCTTTGTTATGAACACTAAATAGACTGGCCCTCGGCGAGCACACTGGGACACTGCTGATAACATATACACACGTGCACGGACACACGCAAAATGGATGCAAATAAACACACATTTACACACGTCTACATAGACTGTATATCCATACCCACAATGCATAGAAACTCAGGCTACATGCATTATATACCTGTGCAAATTTACTTATGCACAAACGTGTCTGGTGCAGACACACTATGCACACACTCCATGAAATCTTCCCATAAAATCGCATGCATGCATGTGCGTCTGTATGTAAATGTGCGTGCATGGAGTTTATCAGAGGCTTGATAAAGCTCTGGAGAGCGGTAAGTGTTGGCAGACCCTGGACTGAATACGCTGTAAATAGACTACTAATAGAGAAAGAGAGATTAGAGGACTGGAGGAGAGGACAGTAAAGGAGAGATATGAAAGAGAAGAGGAAGAAGGAGATGAGAGAGGAATAGCAATGTCAGCAGAGCCACATTTTAACTCTGTATTTGACCAAACATGGGAGGAACCCCCACCGCGTCACACCTGTAGCAGCAAAGTAAACTTCCTGGAGCTCTGATATGTTGAAGTGTGAAGGTTAGACACTTTAAACATCTGTTTGTCACTGCATCTGTTAGCTGCCCTGCGCGAGGGGCCACAGCAGGAAGCTGGCAATTTATTTTTGTCATGCTTTGCTCCATGTTCTGTCTTTGTTGTCCCTAAAACCTCCCATAAAAACACTGTCCTTGTCCTTTCTTTTCTTTTTGTTTTGCTGTAATCCTTGTGGTTACAGCTTTTTTCCCTGTCTGGCTAAACCCAAATGGAAAAACTTAACATGGGAGGCATTGCCTTAAAAAGTCCTGTCCCTATCTTACTCTCTCTGTATCTACTTTAGTTTCATTCTCTCCATCAAAATTTTAAGTATAATAACTACTATCTTTAAGAAAAAAGACAAAAACAAGGGAAAAAAGTTGTTGAATCTTTAATTTCTCTCTTCATCACCACGGTCCTCAGGGGGTGTAGTGGATGCTGCATGTCACCACAGGGTGGACAATATAAAAAATCTGGTTTTGATTCAATACCAAGTAACACCAGGGCCAGAATCATCACCACCAAAAATCAAATAGGGCTATAGCACTATCATAGGGGACAGCAAAGTAAATTCATTACTATGAGCATGAAATGATTTACCAATGATGACAAGAGAGTGCGTTCCAACATGAGACGGATCCATTATTTTTGGTATCAATCAAATTTCCAGGAGTAGCGTGACCCCTCACGTCTCCTGTTTTGTCTCTATTGTCAACAAAGGCAAAACTGTGATTCCTAAAGTGGATCCCATGAAGGAGATCTTACTGCACCTCTGATGTTGTCTGTCTCTCCTCTTTCCATCCTCCTCTAATTCCAGACTCATGTTTCAGACAGAACGTATCCTTTAAGTGATGTCTGAGCAGTGCTAACCTGTAATCTTTGATAACAGACGTCCAGCTTTTCCTCCCCCTGCCCTATTTCTCTTGCTGAAATTGACTGCGTGGTCAGTTAATCAGTGGATCCAGCCCCTTCCTGAGGTCACTGTGGCTGGAGGACATCTGCTCTTGACCTTTCATTGCTGACCTTTCTCCTGCCCGGAGGTCATTAGATGTATCCCAGTATCATTACAACTGTCCCAAGTGGTCAAACCTGAGGTCAAGGCTGCTGCTGGAGGTCAGAGGTGAAAGGTCGCTGCTCTGTCATCAATAACAAACAGGGTGTAAAGTCTATTGTTGTCTACAAGTAGTGACAGACAGAGATGGAGGGGTCTGCTCCCAGGGGGGCACATCAGTGGGATCAGGAGTGCTGCTCGGTCTTTGTTGGTTTGCATGTGACAGTTTGTTAAGCTCAGAAAACATTATGCACTATACAGCTGCACTGTGTGTTGCCCTTTTGGCTGCTGAATCCATTCGCTTAAGATGAATGTTCACCTTGTGGTGTTCAGTCAGATGTAGGAGCTTTTTCAGGCATACAGCCTTTGCTGATTCAGTCCACAGGTTTCTTGTTTTTGAACACACACACAGAGACATGCAGGCACATACACACTCACATCTGGGTACACACACCATCGTCACTGTCTGGACCACTCGCTTTCCCTGCCTCATGTCCTCAATGAATAATTTTGTCTCCTTTTCTCTCTTGGCATCCCGTTCAACAAACACAAATCTTTAAAAAAAGAAGTTGCAGCAAGTGAATAAATCTGAGAAGTCTGGATTTGACTTTTAATGTGGATGGGGACTCGGCGCTTTAAAAAAAAAGCTCATATATGAACGTTTATGCTGATGGTCATGTGATCCGTGACACATCAAAAACGGCTCTCTGCGGCACAGTCTGCTCTTCTTGTTGGCTCTGGAAACAACAAACAAAGCTTCAAAACCTGCAGAAGGAAGCTGCTTGCATTCAAATGCCGTATGGTCGTTGGCTCAAGTGGCTTGTACATACCCAAAAGAAGAGGCTTTTTTTCTGCTGTTTGGGGTTTCATTGTCGACAACAATGAAACCCCAAACAGCAGCGCGGATGGAAAACTTTGGAGTGGCGTTTCCAAATTGCGGACATGGCCTCTATCACCTCCTCGCTTGTCACAATCCCTGCTTTGCTTGTTTCTCTTTTCTTTCTCATTCAACTTTTTCCTCTGTTTCATTCTCACCTTCGTTCCCTCATCCCCTTCCTCCGCCTCTGATTCTGACCCCCCTCTCCCTTCCCATCGCACCCCTCCCTCTGTGTAACCTTGCGGGGTAAAGCTCCATTGACATCTGCTTCATAAGTATTCAGGACTCAGCGCCTTTGACATTAATCAGCCTACAGTACATTATCTCCCCACTCCTCTCCGGCTCCCCCCTCCCCCTCTTTTTGCCTCCTGCTCCTCCTCTCATCCCTATCGCCCCTCTTTCACCTCTCTTCTCTTCCCTCCGCTGCCTCTCTTTGCCCCCCTTTCCCCTCCTCTCTGCTGTCCCCTCCTCCCCTTTTTCCTCCCCTCCTATCATGTCTCTCAGCTTTCCATCCACTGTTTTCTTATCATGGTGTGATAACCAGAAGAGAAAAGGGCATTACTAAGTATGTATATTGCCTACCTGAACGTCTGGCTATCGAGATACATTGTTTATCTGTTTGCCTGCTGGTTTTAAGAGTAAGGCAGCAACTTTTATATAGCAGTCACAGCACAGTAAGGTCAACTCAGCTAGTAAGATTAGAAGAGATTAAAAAAAAAAAAGAACAAACACAGGGCAAAAAAAAGATCAGGTGTCCAGCAGACAGGCACATATTTATCTTAATTTTTGCTTTGCTTTGACTGGACTTTGACGTCTCTGGTTTGTCTTAATCTCCAGTTGCGGGACGTATATCCACATGACAGACTGTAGTAGACTGGTGACCTGTTCAGAGTGTGCAATGCCTCTTGCTTGGCGCACGCTGGGATAGGATCCAGCCCTCCATGACCCTGAACAGGATAAGTGAGTACGGAAAACGGATGGCTGCATCTCAATACTACATCTTTGCTGCACCCATGCGGGGGAAATGTATGACAGGACCCAGTATAATATTTCAACAGCAGAGAGAAATCTTCTGGGTTGTTGAATTTTGCCAGAATTGGTAAAATTGTGCAAAGCTCACAATTTCTCTTAGTAAACTTCAATTTTTCTCTGCACAACCGACCAAGCAAGCCAGTGCATGAGCATAATGGTGGGGGTGTGGTATGAAAAACAGGACCAGGAGTGAGCCTTATCAGATATTAAAACACTGAACAGTAGTTTATATGAGAAAGGATTTTACAGTGCTGGAGATTGATGACCCTTTACTCCCCTTCTTGATGACTGAGGGTAAAAAGTACAATTTCCACAATGAAATTCATGTCACAAGATAATCTAGAATAAATGTGTGGCTTGGGTCTGACTGTCCGTTGCAGTGAGTTGACAGATGATGCCATATTGTGTTGTTGCAGAAGTTGAACCAGGCTCAACTTTTTTGCCAGACAATCCTGCAGTATTTTGCCATGTGGCCTCATATGAGAGGATCTGAACGCAGCCTTACGTCAACCGCCAAATAACTTCATTGACTGCAGATAGTCTTGTCCTTTCTGACGTTTTCTGCTATGATTTTTTTACTCAAAGCACTTACTGGGAGGGTGGAGTTCCTGTCAATGCTAGAATCCCACTGGACAAATATTTTCTAACCAAGTGTATTTTGGATCAAAGTTCAATTTAGTTGACTCTTTAGTCGAAAATCAGTGCAGTACAGCTGCTCTTAGAGAAAGCACAACCATGTTTTCCATTGGAAATAATGGCCTTGACCTCTGTAATGTTGAACCTTTGGTGTGAAAGCCCTGTTTCACCTGCTGACATCAGTGTCTAACTCATGCACTTACTTGTCATAGAAAACGAGACTTTAACAACAACAACTTATAAAAGAAGGGAGAGTGCAAAGAGGCAATAGCCATCCATCCACTGACTCTGAACTTGCATTTTCCAAAGGCATTTAAACATGACAGAAACTCTGAATGCTGTATAACATATCATCAAGTGGATATTGTGCCTATAATGGCAGGCAGAAAACAGCTAATGTCAATTTCTGTACTTCACAGTTTGTACTGCAATTCTGTAGTTTGCTTTAGACTGAAGGGACACCGTCCTGACAACAGCTGTAGTGTATACATATGATCACAGAGAGACTATCCCAGAAGGAGTAGATTATGGGAGTAGATGAGGACAAGGCGAGGTGTATAGCTGTCACACAGCGCTCAGATTATCTTGGAGGTGTGATGTATGCCTCCGCAGCTAGCTAACAAGGGATTATAAAGCTTCACATAATCCTGGATGGGCGGGCTGGCTCAGGACTCTCACTGTTACTGCATTAGCATTAAGCATTAATAGTGCCATAGCATTAGTGTTAGCAGCTAATAGTGTCCCAGAATACATTAACAGCTAATAATGCGATGCTGTAAGATTAGCATTAGTTATAATAGTGCCATAGCATGCATTATGAGTGTGTGAGTTTTAGAAGACAAGATAAGAGTGTAAGAGTGTGTGTGTGTGTGTGTGTGTGTGTGTGTGTGTGAGTGTGTGTGTGTGTGTGTGTGTGTGTGTGTGTGCAGTGAACAGGAGCATACATAAGGCTTGTGCCTGTGTGTAGGTGGTGTGTAGGTACCTGTGTGTCAGTGCCAATGGTGTGTACAGGGGCCTGCATTAGCAGATGATAGAAAATGCACAGAAAGACAATAGAAGGTTACTGAAGACAGTGAAGGAGGGAAGATGGAGGCCGCACCAGGTGAGGGGTTTAACGGAGTGTGTAGCAGCATGCATTAGTTACAGCAGACATTGATGCAGCGATAATAGACACACAAACACAAGGTCATCTCACAAAGGATATGTCATTTTGTCATATGCCACAGGAAGGTCAATTAAAAATAAAATCAACGTGACACTGCTGTTGACAGAACAACATCATTTGCCAGTGCATATGACAATTACAAAAACAAATTTTTTGATCCTTTTGTGATCTGCCGCTGCCATAGACTGGGTTGAAGGGATTGTTCGGGTTGTTTGAAGCGGGGTTGTACGAGGTATTACCTACAGCAGGTGGTGGTCAGCACCAAGTGACAACCTCCAGAGCTAAAAAATGAACCCAACACGGAAATACCAACAACTGCAGTTCCTTGAATGGCCACTTGAAGCTGGCTCCAAAAGCGAGTCAATCCCCATAGACCCCTATATTAAAATGCAGAACTTTACAGCAAAAATAAGCATTTACAGCCTAATACGAAGGAGAGTCGAAGAGTCATAGAGAGGGGCAAGGCACATTTTTACAGGGGCAAGACATTTTTTTTTCAAAAGGCATTTATGGTGTTGTACTCATCTGTACACACCAGAATGACAGAAGTAATTGTGCGAAGAACATAAAAGAAAGCTTGAGAGAGAACTTACAACAGTTTCTCATGTCTGATAGATAGATAGATAGATAGATAGATAGATAGATAGATAGATAGATNTCTCATGTCTGATAGATAGATAGATAGATAGATAGATAGATAGATAGATAGATAGATAGATAGATAGATAGATAGATAGATAGATAGACAGCTGGTAAAGTCTGTGGCTAATAAACTCTAGACCTGTCAATAGGGAAGAAGAAGAGCTAGAGTACAGACAATAAAAAAGAGGAGGAAGCAGCAGAGAAAAGGAGAAAATAATAAGAATAAAAGCTGAAAGAACAAAACAGACAAAGAGGAGGGATGCAGACAAAATGCAGAAAAGGGGGAAAAAGACAAACATTTCACAGAAAGAGGTATAATCATGCAGCTATTCAGTGGAGTCATTACCGGGCTGCAGGCTGTTCGGTTCTTTACAGAATAACAGCAGGGGTTCAGAGGAGCTTCTGAACCACCCACAGACACACACTGAGAAAGGTCCTGCCAGATACAGTACTATCTTTAGCCACATTTTTTAAGTGGCATACCACTCAATCTCAGATTTTCTTCCTATGAAACAGAATGAGGGTTTATGAACTTGTAGATTAAACTGTATATTCCTGAAGAGGTGTTGAGCTGCTAAAGAGGTGGGTTTGATGCTGCCGTCTTATATTCTTAAATGATTAAGGGAAAAACAGGCAGAGAGGGTGAGAGACAAAGAGGGAGACAGACTGATTGGTTCATTTGTGGTATCAGATGTTCATGGATAACATATGTTAATTACTGCTGTTAATGATGCCATAGATTACCACATGAGATGACAGAGGATAACTGAGACAAAGGCCAGTTGTGTGTCTCATGGTCACCTCCTAATGTGCTTGAAATCACAATGCTATCACAGGTGCATGTAAGTACTGTATGTGTATGTGTGTAAGTGTGTGTGTATGAAAAATCCAGTGTAATTGCCCTGTCTATCCATATCTGCCCACAGCACCATGTGGGACCCCGACTAAAGTGGCTGCCACTGCTTTAGAAATAGCCGTCTAAATGGCTGGAGGGAGTAGTAAAATACCCCATTGTCTCCATGGTCACATAGCCCGGCCTTAAGGGACCCATTTACTCACTCACTCCAACAAATAGAGGGCACTGAATTTCTCTCTTTGTGCACATTTGTTGGACTTTCAAAGAAATGCATTGTGGAGAGTTTTAGCTGAAGATTTTGGAGTGACATGATTAGAATTCCTGTTTTGCACAGTAGACCTTTCTTATAATCCTCAGAAATCCCAAAAGCCTGGTCTGCTGAACAGGACGACGATGGCATCTGCCTTGTTAAAGAGACATCTTGACATTTTCAATCTAAGTTGGCTGCTTTCACGGGACACACTGAGGGGAAAAAGTTTCTACATTTGATGCTCATATCCCCTTATGTTTGCTACTGCTAAAAGGAAGAAAAATATGCTTATGCATCTTTTGCTAGGGTGTGCCATTAAAAAATCCATTTCCTGAGCAGTCAAGTGGAAGGTTAAGAATAAAAAAATCCCTTTGATGTGCTTAATACATCATAAAAATACACCAAGTCTCATTGTCACCGTTGCCTTCCTCAGAAACCTTACCACAGTGAGACAAGTTAGGTACAGCAAGAGTCAACTGTCAAGGTGGAAATCATGACATGAAACCCTTTATTGCAAGAAATCTGACAGGGCTTAACTTTTCTCTTTTGGATACGTGCCTTTTCTTTGTAAAGGAATAGTTCAACCTTTTGTAAAATATGCTGATGTGCTTTCATTCCACCCCACAGTACTACTCTCATGAGCCAGGAAGCAATTAGCCTATCTTAGCATAAAGACTAGAAGCAGGGGAAATGAATAGCCTGACTCTGTCCAAAGCTAAAAAAAAAAAAAAACAAACCCAAAACAAAACACGTATCTCCCTCTGAGACCACAAATATTCATTTTACCATTACTGTTTTTGTACAGATTACATGAACAAGGTACAAAATGTGAATTAGTGAGGATTTTTTAACGTCATCATTTGAACAGCAAGACTAGCTGTGTCTCCCTGCTTCAAGTTTTGCTAAGCTAGGCTAATTGCCTCTTGGTGGTAGCTCCATACTGAACCCACAGATAGAGAATTGAATCAATTCTCTATTCTCCTCTCCTCTCCTCTCCTCTCCTCTGCTCTCCATTCTCTCTTCCTCTGCCTCACCCTTCTTCTTGTATGTTTGTTTTACTTCGTCTTATTTGTTTCTCTCTTTCTTTCCAGCCATAGCTCTGAAAACATAATGAACCAGTGTCATAAAGCCCACATACAAGTACACACACATGCGCTGAAACACTTATCTAATTAGTCCATCCTCACTGCAGCTCTCTAAGTTGCTTTGCGTGTTTAATGTTTGCACGAGCAGGAGTGCATGTGTGTGTTTGTCTGTAACGTGGATCATTTTGCATTTTGCTGAACATCAACGCACACTCACAAGCTATCAGGAGTCATTAATCAAATCCTGTCACCAATCTGTAATCATTTACATCTCTGCTGCTTACTATACGTCTGTCTGGCAGTTTGAATGTGTGTGTGTGTGTGTGTGTGTGTGTGTGTGTGTGTGTGTGTGTGTGTGTGTGAGTCACCTACACCATCTGGAGTATAGGAGAGTGTACAAGAGCATGTTGCGACACAGAGGGGGTCCTCTGAAAACACAAAGACACATTCTAACATCCCCCTCAAGCTTCATGGCATATCTCACACACACACACACACACGCACACACACACACACACACACACAGATTTGTGTGTTCATTACTAACCATAATCACAGCCTACATCTCACACCTGTGTTCTCCTCCCTCTTATATGCATGAAGGTGTGTGTCCGTGTGTGTGTGTGTGTGTGTGTGTGTGTGTGTGTGTGTGTGTGTGTGTATACGTGTGTGCGTGTGTGTGTATGTGAGGAGTGCTGCTGAAAAAGGAATCCCTCCTTTCAGGATGCGTCTATCATTTCTCCAACCAACTAAACTACGCCCATTTCCATCTGATGAAGGCCTCGGTGGCTGCGTTCCAGTGGAAAGCGCACTCACATGGGTACCGCAAATTACAACAGCTACAGTAGCTTGGAAAATAGCAACATGAGGCACTGAATTTCGTGAATTAGCTGTTAAGCAGAGTGTTGAGTAATGGCAAATGTTCATGCTGAAGGATACACCCAAACAGCCAGTGGTGGTGCTGATTCATTGCGAGCAATAGTTCCCCCCTTAAACACAACACTGTGAACTCATAGTCCTTCAGAATTAATGTGTCCCATTAATCAACACTCTCTTAACAGTTAATTAATCAAATTTTGTACCCAATGCTGCTATTTTACAAGCTACTTTTGTAATATCTTGTAAGTATAAACTGTATAGTAGACTTCTGGTGCATGTCTCTGGCTTGTGCTGTGACTGTAAGTAGATTTGTTGCTTTGTCCGTAATGTGCTACACGTGCTGCAACAATGTGATGTTGTCCCATCCATCCACCTCAATGTCCTCACTACACTACATGTTCTTCCTCCTTTGCTTCCATCATAATTACAGCGTCTACCAGAGGAGCCCTTTTTTATCTGATTTCTGATCTGTCATTTATGTGGTAAATGTTTGGACACACATGCTTAGGGTTAAATAAAGACCACGTATATGGTTAAAAGAAACCAAATTTACCAGCTTTTTAATGTCAAACAAAGTCAGACACGTTGCAAGTTCAACTATCCATCCATTTAGATTAAAGCACTAAAATAAATCACTCAGAATCAGTAAATTCAAGTCAACTTAAGTCAGTTTTATTTATATAGCCAGAAGTCACAAATTTGCCTCAAAAGGCATCATAATCTGTGCAACACCTTCTATCTTTAGAGCCTCAGTCAAATCAATCAAATCATTGTTCTGACTGGCATTTGGAAACCCTCTGACAACAGTATCTTCAAAGACAAACATACAGTCAGGGGCTGTATGGCAGCGAACAGGAGCATAAAAAAAAAAAAAAAAAGATTCAGAGGAGCTGTACAGACACTGAAAGTTTGCTCAGCCGTACTCACAGAAATCTGAGGTCTTGAAAGAGATGCCAGCATGCCTTTAATTTAGCAAAGTCCCAAAGCAAGAGAGGGCTTAGCTTATAGACCGCTGCAGACCGAGGCAGCATACACACTCGAGGACAATAACCTTGATCATGGGAACTCTTCAGAATTGATAAGTGCTTGAAAGTGTGGTTTATGTTTGAAAGTGCATCTTTCAGGACACACAGAGAAACACAGGAGGATGCACCACTCACGGCCTTGAGGCAGGGCTTCCCTTGTACACTTTTCCCTGAGAACACACTCAGTAATGTCATTACTATAATCCAGAGACTTGTTCAGGAACAGTTTCAAAAGAAAGAGCTGCAGCTGGGATGTTTCCTCTTAAAATCAATACAGGAAATAACCTCCCTAGATCAGAGCCAAGTTGCACTGGGAAGTGAAGCAGATGCCACAACTGTACATGTAAAGTGTGGAGATGCTTCAAAATGATGGTGAGTGAGATGACTGTGATGAGAGCCTGACACGTGCAGAAGGCCGGTCAATTAGACATCCATGTTCAGAGTATGAATACAGTCACAGGGGGCACAGAAACACAACATCCTGCACTATTAAATGAACACACACTCATCCATTGAGTCCTGATAGTATTTTACCAGGTGTAGATGAATAAGAAACACAAATAATAAGTACTTAAACATGCTGAACTTGACCTCAATTAACAGAGTATCATATTCTCTTCTTTGCTGTGCATTAATGGACTGCAAATGTGTGTGTGTATGTGTGATCAGGGGGTCTTTCATCATCTACATAAAAATGAAAGGGCTGCCCATTGTTCCCACTGCGCGCGCACACACACACACACACACACACACACACACACACACACACACACACACACACACACACACACACACACACACACACAGATTGGTTTCAGTGTGTCTGCCAATGACTATTTTTGTGTGCATATGGTCATGCGTGAATGTGTGTGTATGTGTGTGTGTGTGCGTGTGTGTGCGTGTGTGTGTGTGTGTGTGTGTGTGTCTGTGTGTCTCCTTTTCCACACTATTGTTTACATGTTAATCCCAACAACTCCATTCACCAAACCTCCTTTTCGCTCCACATGGGGTAAGCGTGTGTGTGCATGTGTGTGCACAGTCTATGCATGTGTTACCATTGTGTTTGACCCCCTGTAGTCTGTCAATTATATCAGTGACCGTGCTGAAAAGCAATCCACTCATTTAAATACAATGAAATGGACATTAAAGAAATAATAAACCAGTCAAGTGTTTATTGAATTCTGTCCAAAGCACCAGGCAACATGATCACAAATGTGTGATGTCTTTTCTTGAAATAATATGATCCTGATATGGATTCTTTTCATAATAGTTCCTTTATTATTAGTGCTATGGTTCAATGCAATGCAATGAAAAGTATAGCCCAAATGACATATAGTTTTTTGTATTCTTACAGAGTGCAAAGTGTGGAAAAAAAGCCTTAAAAGATATAAACACACATGAAAAAAAAACAAAAATTGCAACATCACAGCACTGTATGAGCAGACTACTGCTCGTTAGGGGCAAGATAATATCAAATCACACCATCTGTATATCCCACACATGGAAAGTGAGGTTTATTGCTTTAAGAAGACTGACTTACACTAAATCCAAAAGAAAAGGTAACATACACAACAGTTACTCACCACTAATCAAAAGAAATGCCCTCTTGACTGGACAGGAAACATGTATACATGTAGGATATTGAGAGTGGGATATAGCAACTTTGTCCATGAAAAAGCCACAAAACCACATCTATTTAGCAAAACATACTGGATTGATAAAAACGTATCCACATTCCTTATATCTCCCACAGTGATGGTTACGCTTTCCAACACAGGCTGTCACCAAGAGCTACTGCATCTGATGACTCTCAACTCTTTCACTGACCGACCAGCCCGTCCTCATGTCATCAGTACAAGCAGGTTATCACCACACATACTTATGTTTATTATGACTGGAGCATAGGAAGAAGTTAGGTGATGTACTGAAAAAAATGAGAAAGTCTGCATATGGAGGAAGGTGGGGTGGATGGGTGGGTCAAACAAACAAACAGGGGTCTGTCACACAGACATGCACGCAGGTTTGCTTTCTCTATGGTGTCAGCATCCAGTGGAATCCTGTTTTTCTTCTGCAAATCAAGTTCAAATAGAGTTCAGGAGGCTGATTAAGCAACAGCGTTCTTATAAAACACTCGCTGAATACGGAGTCACACCCGTCGCCCTCATTCCACTTGATATAGGAAGTCAACTGCCGACAGTAAACACAAGGTGTGTGTGTGTGCTTTCGTGCTCGTTTTCCATTTGATTAGAAATCTTGTTGCTACAGGAAACATTAAATAGGACAGCCTCACCGCCCACTATGTCAGTTTAGCCTGTCTGCCCTGAGGCGAGCTAAGACAGTAAACTGGAGACAGAATGTGGTGACATGTTGTAGGATTTATGAGGCAGGCAGACGGATGCACTGCAGCAAGAGGAAAGGAGGAGACATCAGGGCCAAAGAAAAACAAAGCCATACTTTCTGTAGATGAAAAATGGAGAAATGACATTCTGTGCTTGTTGGAAATGTCTTCATTTCATATGCAAGAAGTCTTTCTGTAAATTTTAACCATTGTCCTTCAGCTTGTGACGTCTATGTTTCACTTTGGCCATTCAAAAAGGAAACTTACTGAAATAAAGGCTCTTGACCCATGCGAGTGACTTGTGGAGGGATCTATAAGCTGTAGTGCGAGGGGGCCCGGCCATCTGGAGCAGAGACAGTGTTTCTGCTGTTCTTCAGTCTTGCGACACTGACACAAACAGGCAGAACTACAAGTATTAAAATGCTTTTCACACTGTTTGAGACTCACTTTTCTATCCTCACTAACTGGACTAGCTGACACACTTGCAACATACTTTCTACCATCCTAAAGCTCACAAGGTGTCTCCAGTGTTCACAGACATTTTTAACACCTCACTGGAGACATGTCATGTGCCAGCCTGCTTCAAATCCTCCACCATCATCCCAGTTCCCAAGAAGCCAAGGACCACAGGACTTAATGACTTCAGACCTGTTGCCCTGACCTCTGTGGTCATGAAGTCCTTTGAGCGCCTTGTGCTCTCACACCTCAAAGACATCACCGACCCTCTCCTGGACCCCCTGCAGTTTGCCTACAGAGCCAACAGGTCTGTAGACGATGCAGTCAACGTGGCCCTCCACTTCATCCTCCAGCACCGGGACTCCGCAGGAACCTACATCAGGATCCTGTTTGTGGATTTCAGCTCTGCCTTTAACACCATCATCCCAACTCTGCTTCAGGAGAAGCTCTCCCAGCTGAGTGTGCCTGACTCCACCTGCAGGTGGATTACAGACTTCCTGTTGGACAGGAAACAGTGCGTGAAGCTGGGGAAACACGTCTCTGACGCAAAGACCATCAGCACCTCCTCTGTTCTTCTCCCTGTACATGAACAGCTGCACCTCCAGTCACCAGTCCGTCAAGCTCCTGAAGTTTGCAGACGACACCACCCTCATTGGACTCATCTCTAATGGTGACGAGTCCGCCTACAGGTGGGAGGTTGACCATCTGGTGACCTGGTGCAACCAGAACAACCTAGAGCTCAACGTTTTAAAGACAGTGGAGATGGTTGTGGACTACAGGAAGAACTCAGCCTCACCTGCCCCCATCACCCTCTGTGACTCCACTATTGGAGTCTTTCTGCTTCCTGGGAACTATCATCTCCCAGGACCACCTTCCCCCTAACCCTAACCCTACTTCCTACGGCAGCTGAAGAAATTCAGTCTGCCAAAGACAGTGATGCTGCACTTCTACACAGCCATCAATGAGTCCATCCTCACCTCCTCCATCACCATCTGGTACGCTACTGCCACCGCCAAGGACAAGGGTGGACTGCAGCGTGTCATTCGGTCTGCAGAGAAGGTGATTGACTGCAATCTCCCGTCTCTCCAGGACCTGTACACCTCCAGGACCCTGAGGTGTGCAGGAAAGATTGTGGCTGATCCCTCCCACCCTGGACACAAACTCTTTGAGACACTCCCCTCTGGCAGGAGGCTGCGGTCCATCAGGACCAAAACCTCACGCCACAAGAACAGTTTTTTCCCGTCTGCTGTCAGCCTTATCAACAAGGCCCGGAACCCCCCCGACACTCTTCACACTTCACCTCTGTCTCTACTGTCACATTGACCATAACTCTATGCGTTACATTAACGCTCAGCTTGGACTTTCTGAAAAAACAGACGGTGCTTCTGTAAAAAAAAAAAAAAAAAAAAAAAAAAAAAAGACTAGTGTATATATATTTATATTATATTTTTCACTTACTGTTATATTTTTACTTTTTTAATAGCTTCTTTTAATAGATGTGTCATGCACCAACCTCACCAAAGCAAATTTCTCGTATGTGTAAAATCGTACCTGGCAATAAAGTTTTCTGATTCTGATTCTGATTCTGGTCTATGCATTTGTATCCCTGTAGATCGTAGCCCTCTGTGTTACATCCATACTGGACCTTAACCAGTTGTTTTAGTTGCCTTATCCTAACCATACGTTAACCAGCCATAATCAGAATGTGTTCCTAAGCTTGACCATTTCACTGCAGATACTGTAATTTTGGTAAAAATATGCCGTCATTGAGCATAACTTGGGCCTTTGCAGAATTGTCCACTAACGAAATTCTTGCCTGGTGATAGGAGTGGTGCTTAATCATGTATGTATCAACCCATATGAGATGCAGTTTTGTAGTTGCAACAACTGCTGGATCTATTAATGATAACAGCAATATCAAGCACATCAGCCAGATGCTTCTGAAGAGATTTCTCCTGAAATACTTATCGTTTCATAGTCTTAAGATGGCATTTGCTTCTCATAATGACTGAGTAGCTCATTATAATACAAATACAAGACCCCAATCTATGTATTTCAGGGACCAGATCCTAATTGGACTCTTAATTAGTGCTTTAATAAAGCCACTGAAAAGGTCCACCAATTGCTGTTTATTTATTAGCATCAGTAAGAGGAATATACAGTACTATGTTAGCTACTACAGGTGCCTAATTAATGAGCAAGATGTAGGCCATTTGTGCTGAAACTAAGTCATACATTTCTAAGTCTTCTTCTTTGTATTCTTTACTGATATTCTTGACTTCACTGCTTATATGAACACTTGCACTCTGAGCTACAATGATCAAATAGTCCATATTATTCAGTCTGTTTACTGAAATGAGATGAGAGGGTCGAGGGGTGAGCAAGCTCAAGTGGCTGAAAAACATATTTTCAGCTTCAAATGTAGCCGATTAATGACTCAGTTTTAAATAAAAGGCAAATCTTCCAATGCACTAATCCACACTGTGTTTGCATTACATTAACACCTGACGACAGCATACGCATTGAGCCAGTGTGGAAAAGAGCCACAGCTGTTGTAAAGTTCTTGTTTGGGGGGAATAAATGTGACATAAAGTCAACATAAAGTGCTGCCAGCTTTTAAGTCTGTTAGTGTCAATAAAAGATGCTGTTTCAATACGATAAAATCAAGAGTACAGAGTGTAGAAATGAGAGTAATACAGATAAAGGAGAAGAATAGATGTTACATCTGCTGAGAGAGGAGGCGAAAATCAAAGAGCATTAGCATAGCTGCTCTTTGTCTGCAGTCTGTCGCGGTACCCTCTGCATCTAATGAGTAACCAGTGGTCTGCCAGACAAAGATGAGGTGTGTGTGTGTGTCGTCCCAGCGTTAGCTTGTCTCTCCCTGTGGACTTTGGTGTGACAGTTAGATTGATGTTGCCCTCAAACACCAGCTGATGACTGCACATGCAGTCAAACCTAGGACGACTGCACAGAGCCGAGTGACCTGTGTGAACGAGGTGTGGTGCAGATTCATCACAGTGTTTCCTAAAAATGTAAACAGACTTATGAAGTACATGACAATGCACAGCTGTCTGCTTTGAACCTGGCCTGGTCTGACATTTGTCAAGGTCTACAAATCATAACAATCTCACAACGGGGACATTTTTTTTATTTTGGGAAAGCAGGAGATGGGCAGCCGGGGAACTATATTTTTCGGATCATATCAGCAGACTATTCCCTCTTCAAACGATGAGCTTAAAGGCTTCAGGAAATCCTGACTCACCCTCATAACTGAAAACTTTGACCTTTCCGGACTGTTTAAGCAATGAAGCAATGAAGATCACTTGAAGAGGGAAAAATTCAAAGCATGCCTTAAAAGGCAGATATAGAGAGAGCCTCACATTTAAGCTTGACATCTCAGCACCAAATGCTAAATGACAAATCATGACAAACAAAAAGTCAACAGACAAACAAAGCACTGAGTGAACGAGTAGCTTCAGGGTCAACTATGCATCTTGTACAAGAGGACGTCATCTCACATGTATCTCCTCTGCAAACTGCCTGAAGAGGTTTGTTTTTTTGCTGAAGTTGTGAAAGTTTTGGACTTTTTGAATTTACTTGAGAGATTGATGTGAACAGTTGGCCAATTAGCTGTAAAAGCGACGCCTGATCTCAGGTTATAAGTTAAAGTATACACTTCATGTAAAGCTGACAACCTTCCTGAGGTGAAAGACACGAGTGAGTACACGATGAACTGACCCTTCATTATAAGTTACTCAATCTTTTGACTGGACAACAGATCATAATCACCAAGAAGAATTCCTTCCTCTACATATGGCTTCTCCATCTGGAGATTGTGATATGTGAGACAGCTAGTTATGTAGGGAACCACATAACTCCGCAAGCTGGCAACGTTTACACTGCAGTTCTTTTTACCACATACAGCGTGCCTGCAATACTGTATATACCTGAACACTGTCAGTGCATGTGTGTATGCTTCAGTATACAGTAATGCTGATATTATCACATCATTTCACACTATGAATACTTGTTTATTCTCTGTGTGGTAATATCCTTTTTTACTCATGTTCTCATGTATCTATAGTTTATCATAAATATGTAAAGTAAGACTTTATTGAATGGTTGCACATGCATTTCATTTGTTTTCTTCACCTCAACTGCCACCAATTTTACATGATGTAATACCTGCATTTATGTAGTTTCACTTGAGCATTTAAACAGTATTATAACACTGATATTGTCCATTCTGTATAACACCCCCAGAGGAATAACTGAAAATAGGTAATACAATGCTTTTGAACATCACAGTATTATCAAATGATACCTTTAGCAGCATGTTTGAAATGATCAGCAGCCACAGTGTCATGTTAGCACCAATGCTGGCATTACTCAGGAGTTGGACCATTCTTGGTTATCTTTGTCACAAAGAGGAGTTTGCTTCTTCAGTCAAAGGGTTCCTCTTTCTCTTTCACTGACGAGAACAAAGTTGGGAATAACTGCATGAAATACTGACAGCTTTAAAGCAACTCTTGTGGAAGAGCAGCTCTCTCTTCTTCTAAGGTTCACTGGTTGTTTTGTGCCTGAAAGCAGTCCAGTAAAATTCAGCTCAGCTGCACAAAATATGAAGTATAGCTCATAATCTTTCCAATAATAGTCTTGTTTGTTTCTATTCTATTAATCATCTCAATATAATGAGCTTGTGTTGGCTGTTAAAAAATTAAACATAGCATTTAAAAATTGTATTTTGTTTAAACTTCATCTCCCTGGCTGTGTTATCTGCTGTAGATAAGAGCCCCTCTTTCTTCTTGGAGTCACATGGCAGGAAGCCAGATGCAGCACAGGTGACCTTTATAAGTTAAACTTCAATGTAACTTTAAGCATTTGGCAATAAATGGAGTCACACTTGGTCAATATGGACACAGATGTATTTATAGAGAGGCCATAATATGATATTAGAAATGTGTGTACATAGAAACAATGCTCTTATTTCTAAAGTCTTTACACAGAAAGTTCCTGATTCACCTCAAGAAGTGCACAGGCCCGTTTCCAAAACAATCTCTTTTCCCATGATGACACAATTAGCAAACGTCTTGTCCCCCATCTTCTAACTTTGGAGTAAAATTAATCATGTTATCAGATATGGAGTGTCCCAAGATTGTAGAAGTAGTATGTGCAAATTCTTCTTCTTCTTCTTCTTCTTTTTTTTTTTTTAAATTGGACTTGTCATCTGTGTGAAGATGAAATTTAAGCAAAACTCTACAGCAGTTCAGATTACAGGCCATGTGCAGCAGAGCAGGCGGCACGGCTTAGAGCCAACTGTCCCTTCTGCTCATACAGACAGGGCCAACAGCCAATTAAAGCCCTTGTTCAGGTTTTGAGCCAATTAGAGCCATTGGTCAGAGCTCTGGACAAGTATGAAGTATTGGCCTGTGCTTTTACCCAAAGCTCCAGTTTCGAAACAGGAATGTGGTTTGCCTGCTGTGCTTTTTATAGACTCCTCTTCAGAACGTCCATTTACTTCGCCAGTTATCTACATCATATCATACGGTATGTTTGCTGTGGTGTGGCATGAGGTCAAATATGCTGATTTACACACCAACAACTGAACATTAAGGCTTGAATGAAAACAAAAGTCACTAGCAAATTAGCTGTATATCACCGGCTCCCATATGTACCAAGTACACATTTTCTGTACGTGATGGTCACATTGAGCCACCCCTGTTGGCTCATCCTGCTCCGTCCTGTTGTGGACAAACACAGGTCAAGGCCTTTAGCCAAGAGAAGAGAGGAGAGCCATCAGTCAGCAGCTTGAGCCAATAAGACCCTCTGCTCTGCAGCCGGAGCCAGACAGAGAGGTCAGGCCGGGTTCAGGTGGTCAAGACTGGGGTTGACGGTCAACAGACTCCCTCAGTGACCAGCAGTAATAAATGTCACTCACACACATGAACACACAATCCGTAATCAGTGGCAACCCTGTCCAACAGTGGCCAGTGACTGTGGCTGATTCCCTCTGCTGCCCAGACCTTCATTTATCACCTGACCTGCGCTGATTTGAATGAGCATGCTCGAATAGCTGTTTGGAAAGAGCTCCAAACATCTCAATAATGCACTCAGCACCAGGGTCTTTGTAAGTATATAAACCCACCCCCCACAGAACGAGATCTATGTGTGATTACTCACATGAACCACTACATGCTCGCAGAAATCAAAACAAGATAAAAAAAGAGACAAACAGCGATGTACCGTGAAGATGAGGGGAGAGGGTTTGCTTGGATGCTAATCTTTTTCTCCCTCCTTTCAGGTGGCCTCTCTCAATAACACATCACGGATTCAAACAGCATAAAAGAGCAATCACAGAACAATTTAACCTCTCCTGCTTCTGTGCTCACACTCTCAGCGCGTGTGATGCCACAGTAGAAGTGGCAGTAACTGCCAATTCACAAAGCTCCCACTCCACGAATTCCTCACAAATGATAACTTTCGGGCCCCCTAGCGATAAAGTAATTTCTCCATCTCTCCTGTCGGGGGCTTGGGGGACGGCAGAGGACTGTGATAATCTCATAAACAGAAGCTGTGTAGATATGGGCCATCTATTATGGCCAGGAACAGTAGCGTAGATAGCAGCATTTATTATCTGAGACAGCAGACAATACATTCTCATTCTGTGATACTACTGCTGACAGACGCAGAGTGATCCATCTTCACCGAGCGAGTGGAGAGAGAGGAGGTAAGAGAGCGGGAGCGACAGATGGGGGGTGAGAGAGGTACAGGGAGAGTGAGAGGGGAAGGACAGCAAAGAGACAGAGAGAGGGAAAGTTAGTGTGTCTGGATAGAGGTAGAGAGGAGAATTATTATTGCTCTGCTTTGTATTAACTCTGCTTCTGTCCATTGTGCTTCTGAACAATCAGACATACTGTATGCACACACAGACAGACAGAGACACACACACAGGTTGATGCAGCTGACAGGACACCAGTCTGCTGTTGCTTGAGGCCACAGCTAAATAAATAAATAGGTAGATATAGCGGTTTTATTGGAAAGCTGTTATTTTACTGCTAATACCAATATGTTAGTATAAACCAAGTGCCCAGCCAGCCTCTGTCTGGCATTCAATCCCACTGTTGTCCTCGTCTGCAGCTGCTGTATCTGAAGTGGTACTCGTAAAGCACTACAGGAATCATATGCACATTATGAGCACATAATTATTATTATAGTGTAATCAGACTCTGTTAGAACAAATGGAACGCACCAGACTTTAAGGTGTTGAATAGCAGTGGTGGAAAGTGACTGGGTACATTTACTCAAGTGCTGTATTGAAGTACAGGTTTGAGATACTTGTACATTACTTGACTATTTCCATTTTATGTTACTTTATACTTCTACTCTGCTACACTTCAGAGGGAACTATTGTACTTTCTGTAATGTCAATTGATTGTATAACATAATTTTACTCTGTGTGACCTGAAGTGACCAAAGAACTTTGTGTGTTACCTAAATTGCTTCACATTGGAGTATTCAACCGCTTTGTGCTTTCATATCATTCAACCTTGGATGAGGATTCCTCTCCACTGCTCGGTGTTACGACAAACGGAAAGTAGCAGTAAGTAACAGTCTTGAATCCTATTCAGGGTCAGACCTCTAAGATCAAACTCTGGTGTATGAGCTCTGTCCTTTCAGCTGAAACTTGGTTAGCGCTGTAACCTGATTGCTCTGTAAACCTCTTCATTCATTCATTCATTCATTCATTCATTCATTCATTCATTCAATCTCAAATAATACAAAGACAAGTTTGTCCCACCATCTTTCATAAAAAGGTCTCTCACAGGAAATAAGATTCTTTACGCCACACTTTCTACTCTACATTCATTTGGCAGCTTTAGTTATTAGTTACTTTTAAGATGAAGATTTCAGACAGTGGATAATATAGCAATAAGAATATTGGCAACAGTATTTTTATGGGCAGTGGTATTTTTTATGATATTTAACATTTCTATAATGTGTACATAATGTACAAATACATGGTTTATTTTCTATTCTATAGCCTGTATACTTTTTATCTTGACCTTTCTGTGCCACTGTTTTTTTTTTTTCTTTCTTTTTGTAATACTTGCTGGCTGTCATGACTTAATTTCTCTGGTGTGAGATCAATAAAGTCTTATCTTATCTTATCTTATCTTATCTTATCTTATCTTATCACAGTGCTCCTTAAATGAAGTGGTAACTTTCAGGTCAAATAACCTGGTAAAGTCCAGAGAAGTAGGACAGGATGCAATGGATGGCTATTTTAACACTCTAATGCACTCGAAAAACATAATTCTTAACTATTTTATCATATAATGTTGCTGACATTTAAAAACATTGTCGAAATTTGGGGAAATGCGCCTCTTTCTGAGAGTTAAATGAAGAGACTGATATCACTCTATCTGTGCATAGGAGGTGTTTAGCTTAGCTTACCAAAAATACTGGAAACATGAAAAAAAAACAGCCTTTGTCCAAAAGTACCAAACTTACCAAGAAGTGATCACAGCACCTACCGCTGGGTGAAACCACAAACCACAAATTAAACAGAGGGGATACAAGTGAGGTCCTGATAGATGTGTCATTGAACTCTGGACACGATCAGCCTATGGTGGCTCCACTTCCAGTCTTTATGCTAAGCTAAGATAATCACCTCCAGCCATCTTCTCTGAAAGACAGTGAATAGGAATATTTCCCAAAATGTCAAAGTATTCCTTTAAAATATTTTGGACCAGGCAGTTTTCTTTTAGCCCTGACACCCATGGCCACTGCGAAAAAACACACTTTGAATTTATCTCTGCAGGTTTCTGGCATCCATGGGTGGCGATGTTATGGAGGACAGGGATGTCTTGGCAGGAAACCTGCATCTTCAGAGAGAAGGGGCAGAAAGAAAGAAACAAGTAAACAAACAAAAATAAAGAGAAAGATAATAATAGAGAAGTTGGCAAATAGATGATAAGGAGTGAGGTGGGGGGGATGATGGAACGAGTCCAGGTGATATTTTTATTTGTTTCTCAGATTCCTCCATTAACTCAGAGACAGTGGACTGAAAGAGAACAGGTATAAACACAGATAAGCTGTGGCTTATTATCAGTGTGTAATGACAGATGAGAAGAGATGCAATTAGAATGAGCCATATGGATGATCATATGGTCATTTTATAATTAGCACTATTTAAAATAGAACACAGACTTGCATAAAACAAGAGAAAGTGGTGCTTGATTTACAAATAACTTTTAAAGAGAGTGATTTGATTCAATTAACAAAGAAGGATTTCAGTATAAATCTTCTTCTTCACTGGGACTTGGTCCTAATCACTCTTTATCATTCGGAAAGTTTTCAGACATCTTCTTAAATTGGTTCATTTGTCAAACATTATGAGCAGTCCAACCCACCACTAAGCTGTGTGTTTGCGTTACAGTGTGACTGACCTCATAGATCAGCCACTGCTTCATCTCCTGCAAAAAGCACTTTACTGATCTGTGGAATTTCTTTAGTATACAGGCATTTTCCTACCAAGTTTGCAAATTAATTATACATATTCAATTACCAGCTACTGTTGAGTTAATGCTTAAACAAATAAATGGATAACAAAGCTAATTTTACCACCACTGAGACAGAGCTGTTTCTGTAGTAATAAAATGTAATGAACACATTTTATACTGAGAGTTATAGATTTTGCAATATGATACCAATTATGATCCCCATTGTTTGGAGCATAGCTTCTTTTTATTATCAAAACTTCCACTGTGAAATGTCACTCCAGTTGTGTCAAGACGACGAAAGCTGTTCACACCAGCTTTGAGGGACACATGTTCAGGTAGAAGACGAAGCAGCACAGAAATGAAGAAGCGGGGCACTCAACACGCCTTTCAGTGACGCTATCATTCTTTTTCACTGCCCCCCTCAGGGAAGGTGTGAAACAACCTGTGCAGGATAGTTTATATTTTTCATCGCATAAACATCATTTACTTTCAGCAGTGGTGTTCCTTTGCACAGCGGAGCTCGTGCATCCTTGTGATCCATAAAAGGTCACTGCCACACAAAATGCACAATAGCGGCGACATTTTCACACAACACTCTCCAAACAGTGGGGGAAACCCTGGAGACAAACCTCACTGCCTGTGTCCCAGAATTAGAAACAGTCAAGTCCTCACTCAACACTCACCTCTACAGTTCACCTTCCCACAGCTTTCCCCACCTATTTTATGCTTTTTTTTTACCTTTGCATATTTCCCATCAAAAATCATTTTCACATCAATCTGGAGGCTGTACACACTTAATATGAGTGCACATTGTGTTTTTGTGTCGTGAAACTTGGATCAGATCTGAAGTCGAGTTAAATGTGGCGACACAGAGATTGTGGCGCCTCAGAGGGCTCATGCACAAGCTATTCTGTCTGTGCTGTTTCATAAAGCAAAAACAACATGAAAATAGTGTCAGAAAATGGGAAAAGGGCCTAACACTTATTCTAAAAAACACATTATATGAGAATAAAAAAGATGCTCATGTAATGGGTTCATTCAAAGGTCATTTCATTTCTTCATAACAGAAGTGTGCTTGTAAACTGTTTGCCCTCAGGAGGCATATAAAGTTGATTTAGCAGTATTGACAAAACATTAGAACATTTGAACAGTAGAGTGTTGGAATAGTAATGTGTTGTCCTGCTGATGAAACATCAGGCGGCGACTGATGCTGCAGCACCGCCTCAGGGATACATACAGACAGGCTGTGTGTGACTCTGAGCATGGATTGGTGTCGTGCATGTGCCCTGCAGGGTGGTTGTGTCTATCTGTGATCATGAGAGCCTGTGCATGTGTGTGTGAGCATGTGTGCATGAGTGACTGTCTGAGAGACAGATTAGACACACTAGTGGTGTGGATGGAATCAAAGAATGAAACCTCTGATAATATTGGAAACACTCAGCGAGGAGGAGGAGGAGGAGGAGGGAGGGAGAGGAGGAAGAGCACCGAGCCCCTGAATCCACTGAGAAACAATGCTGGTTTCTTTTTGTAGTTTTCAATAGAGAAATACACCTGATCCATGTTACCAACAGCACTGACGGCTGTACAGAGTCTGCTGTTGGGCACATTGACAGGAAGATGTTAGAAATATTTTAACAAATTACACAATTCATGTTTTTCAGTGGTTCTTTGCATTAAATTAACTGTTGGTTTGATGACAGAAAACTTGAATGCAATATGTTATTGTCTCCTTGTCTCCTATTCAAACACCTGGCAGACAAGCAGCAGCATTAGAGTTCATTTGAAGTTTTTGTTTCTCCATGATTGCAAGTCTAATATTCACTCTCTTTTAGCTCTGTTTTGGTCTCCACCAACTCCTGAGGTAATTATCTGGTTCCTTACCTGCTAAATGCTCACAAGCTTGTCAATAACTGTGTCTGTGTGCAGTCTGGTGCAGAGCAGGCAGTGAACAGTGCTTTTTTAGAGCTTCTTCTGCTCTCTGCTGCAGCTGAAAATAATGGTTTGCACAAAAAAACAAAACAAAACAAGACCAAAACAATCAGCTAAAGGATGCTAAAATGCTCAGTAGAGCTGAGGTGAACTGCAGAGTCAAGCAATAATTACACACTAGTCATTTCACTCATTGTGAGTAGAAAAAATATTGACTGCACAGCTTTAAGAGCAGGTTGTGTTTCATTTTTGAAAGCTATTTTTATTCCTGATTAATCCTGAGGTACTGGCACATTTGTCCTGATTTTCTATGAATTGTGTTCTGCAGTGAGACCTCACCCCTGCTTCGTGGCGATGTGATTCATTCCTGGAACAAACAAAACCTAAAAACATCAACCTGATGCTGCCTTTGTACTGTACATGAATGCAAGCCAAATAAGTAATGTCAGTTTCAAAGCCAAAGCTTGCATTTGCAAACAGTGCTGAGACCATGTGTGTGTATGTGTGTACAAATATTTAATTATTTGCTTGATATGCTTGATCTTGTCATTTAAAATGTATACAGAGAGGCAGAATGGACAGAAACAAAGAGAATATGACTTTGGTTTATGTCCTTTAATGTCTTGTTACAACTCACTGGTAAAATAGATTTTGTCTGACCCTTGTCAGGCATTTGCCCTCTGAAGTCACGGCTCAAGTGTTCACTGATAGTGCTTCAATTCATCGTTTCCATTGACTTAAACTACCATCGTTCTGTTCTATGCTCCAAATTCCCAGAATGAAGGGCCCAATCTGTAAAACAAATAAAAATGTTACCTGGAACGCTTCCATAACCCCTTCACTGTCTCTCATCCCTTCTTTCATTTTTCCTTCCTCCTTCCACCTCACCCCTTCCCCTCTCTGTGTTTCCGAAATATGTCCCTCTTTATCACATGCGACATCGCAGGATAGGCCTGTCTGAAGCAGGTAATGATTTTTTTGTTCTTATTTCTGCGTTGAGAGGGATCAGAGTAGTTCTGGTTATCAGGCCATTTATTACCCTGCCAGCTCACCACTCAGCTGTCTGGGTAAATGCAATCTCCCCTGATTCACACAATTACCCCAAGATAGAGAGGGGAAGAGAAATATCCCTCAAACCGACATTGTGGGTCAGAGACAGTTTAGGGAAATACACATAAAGAGAGACCGGCGACTTTAGTGCCTTTCCAACCAGAGCAGCAGTCTGTTTGTTTGTATGTTTGGACACATGTGAACACGTGATGCTCATCCTCTACGACAGAAATAAATTCCATGGGAATTAATCTACATCCTGTTTTGCAGACTGTGAAATCTTCTCTTATGGATTCATTATGAACATCATACAACTGCATTAGAAATTCTTGACTGGGGTTCATCACTTCTTGAAAAGCACATTAATCCCATATTTCTTCCATATTAACTAATGAAGCAGCACGTTGTATATGTATATGCGTGTGTGTGTGTGTGTGTGTGTGTGTGTGTGTGTGTGTGTGTGAGTGTGTGTGTCTCACAGTGAGTAATGCAGTGTTTTCTGTGGGTCAGCCAATGACAATTTAAACCATGTGGTGCATGAAAGAATTAATTAGTATGAAAACTGATCAGACGGTTCTGTAGAAGAAAATGTTTTTTTACTTGGTGCTTCCACATAACATGGCATGCTTTTATTCTTTTATTCTCTTAACCTACTCATTCATACCTACTTAATTTAGACACACGAGTATGACAGCTCCTTCTTTAACTCTGAACCAGCAGTTGGCAAAACTGTCTCCACTCGAGGTCCATTAAGCCGGTTTTCATCACTTTTACACGTTTAGCTTATAATTAATTTGTATAAGTAATGCTTCAGTGGACATAAAAATGATGCAATGTTACCAGTCAGAAAAGAGCACACACATTTTTTTGACCTGATTTAAACGTGTGCATATGCACAGTATGTATGACTT
>JBBMOE010000005.1:722381-763624 GCA_037975065.1 Chaetodon trifasciatus | reverse complement strand
CCCCCACCCCCGGAGGGAGCTGTCCGGTGCTGAAGTTGCATTTCTCACCTTCTTGTGCACGAGGACGAAAGCGGGAGCGGAGACGGGAGACAGCGCGAGAGACTGAAATCAGAAATAACTATTCAACTGTTTTACCGGATCGATTCACAGCTCGCGCTTCCACCAAAATCTGAAGACAATCTTCCTCCTGATTCGCCTGTCTTGTTGGTGTAACAGGCGAATCACCACCCTGGCCAGGCCGTCGGCGATCGGCTGTGTTTGTGAGTGTGTGTCGTTGTGTTTGTGACAGTGTGTGTCGGTGTCGCACCACCATGCCAAGGTCTTTCTTGGTGAAAAAGGTGAAACTGGATGATTTCGCCACCGGGGCGGATTTGGAGAACGCCTACCGGCACAGGACAGACCTCAGCCTGCGGCTCCATGACAAAGGTAGGTCAGGCTGCCTACACCGCGAGCATTAACAGGTGTCTGGAAAACAAGTCGCTCTGACAGAGGAGGAGGCTGACAGGCAGGGAGCCTAACAAGGCTGTTTCCCAAACCTATTCGACTGAGAGGTGGATTTACCTGTTGTGTCCTGGAGGGATTCACTCACAGATTGTTCTTTAATGATGGCTGACACATCAGTGCAGCTCACATCAAAAGATAACTCTTGTTCCGTGTGTGCATGTAGTGTTTTATCTCCCATGGCATCACCTGTTCTTATCCTGTAACTCTTCTCTACTTAACCCGGTGCATCTGTAGCCTTTCATTTGTAACTTAATCACAGGGTTGTTGGCAACCTGTAGGGTGATGTGGCAGATAAGTAGTCTATAATCATTGAATCATAGAGAACAACGGCAGACAGCATAGTGTTATCACACAGTTATTACCTTCCTGATGGGTAATAAAAGCTTCAAAGCCGCGCACTAAGCAGCCCTCTGCTAAATAAGTGATTCTGCCTCACTTCAGAGGACTGCACGAGCCCAGGAGAGCACAGGATGAGATAGACACGGTAAAACGCTGATGAACTGCCAATCTCAGTAACCACTACACCCTGCTCAATGAGTGTTACCACACCACGTCATCTAACACTTTATTTACTGGCAGCACAGAAGCTAAAGCAGGCTTGATTTGAGGCATTTGGGTGGTTGTAGGAGTGGAGTTGCCACTGGAGTGGAAAGGTCACTTGAGAAATCAACCAAATCCAGTGCATTCCATGTTTAATCGATTTTGGCTCATAGTCAGCGGGGACTTTCCCTCCCTACGCAGGCTAAGTAAGGTTAAAAGAGATAAAGGCCGGACGGTGCTTATTAATATCTGGTCCTCTTTTACTTGATTTGGCGGAATTAACAAAAGCAAAGCTGAGTCTAAATCTAGTCTAAATGTAGACAAGCCTCTGAGAGCTGTGTGACGCCTGAAACATACTTCTGTTTGGTCTTGTTTTGTACAGGAAATAATCTGACAAAACACAGTGAGAATAAATATTTGACAATGGTTTATATCATTAAATACTCCACTGACAAAATATCTTCCAACCTCATCCAGGTGCAGCACAAATACGCAGCAGTTTAGCAATCCTTTATGTAATGATGCTGTGGCCAAAAACGTAACCAGAGTTTTCCTGATGTGTTTTTCTGTCATAAAATTAGCCCTACTGCAGGCTCATAACCTACATTCTGCATGTCTTTTTTTTTTTTTTTATCTGTGCTCGGTCTCCAGGTATGCCTGTCCTGTTTCTGCAGTGTCGGCAGATTTTTGCATGATGAAATAAACGCATCTTTGTATGCCTGCAACAGCTGCCACAAGCCTACACGCTCACAGTATCACCAAAACACAGCAGCAGATCAGCCTTGGCGTTCCTCACTGCTCTTATTTCACTTTACAGTCACAGATGAACTGTTGAATATGAGTTAATGGCAACAGATTCTGAATAGTACCCCATTGCATTCAATGTGTTGGACTGCCTCGGTGTAATAGTTGAATATGAACTCTATTTTATTGTATTATTTTTAGATTTACTCTTTAGGGCCTAACAATGCTTTGTTGGGCCTCGCTGCAATTATCCTGAGGACAGTGTGATTCATTGTTCTGTGCTGCCCTGTGCTCTCTGAAGCTGTGAACTTCCTCACACCCCACCCTGTAACTGTGTGCGTCACATTTTACAGGAAAAACCAGAGATGCCTTTGCCATGTAAATTAAGCCTCTGCATTGCTTCCACCCCAATGTCATTGACACGCTGTTGCACATCAACATGTGTATTCGGCGCGCGGTCTTGCCTGCATCTCTCTGCTCGTAAAGCAAAAAGCTGTCAGCGGTGTATTTATAAAGTCGAGGTTAACAAGCCCTGCTTGGCTTGACACGCGATCTGCCACCTCAGCAGCACCGTGCAACGCCGCCTGTCCCAGCAACCTTTTGTCTCCATCCCTAACATCTGATGGTAACTGCCTGATGCAGCTTCTACATACAGTGCTGCACATGCTCTCCCCACAACAGCGCACCACATTAGGAACAACTCCCTGCTTTTAGAATAATTTATATCCCACCCGTGTTCCGTGCATTGTGTGTGATGGGACTGTGTATTCAGATGGGACGCAGCTGCAGATATGTAGTAGCTGTTATCGTTTGTAGGCAGATATGTGGTGTCACATAGAGCTTGTTGCTTCTGCATCTCACTCAGAAATCCTCCGAGAGAGCGAGTGAATAACAACAACATGAATTTCTTAAAGGAGAAATCGGACTGTCATTTCATATTTTCCAAGGATGCACAGCCATACTACATTATGTAGCATATCTTGATGATGCAGATGATGGGCTGTCATTTATTTTGTCCAGTTGACCAGAACAAGTTTCTCTTTACATCAGCAACATGTTTAACTGACACCCTTAAAAAATCAAAGAAAGAACTGATCTCAGTCTTGATTTGTACTTGATACACACATACTTTCCTTGTGTTTTGGTGGATAGTATGTTGTTTTTTGGTTGGCTCAATGTAACCTCAATGTGTAGGCTTTGGCCATGTATAAGGTGTACATGTTCAATAAAGAGAAAGGTAGCTATTGTGTATGCTCTGTTGTGTTTAAGGATGCTTGTGTTCAGGGACAGTTTAGTCTGCATTTAAGCGACTAACTTATCAATAGTGTTTATTCAAACCACCAAACCGAACGCGTGCTGTCACACTAATAATAGCTTCAAAAGACAGTAAGCCACAAAAACTGCCTGGTGTGTGTCTGCATGTGTGTGATTAACAAAATACGGTCAATTGCGTCCCTGCTGAAACACAGCATAGACTAAATGAGCAGAAACAACATGTGTGTAATGACACACTTGTGGATCCACACTTAAATAGCATGTGTTTGGATTGACGGCCAGTGAGCCAAATGTAAAGGTATTTTAGAATGTGTGTGCATATAAATATGCTAGTTAGTATGTATTCACATACTGTATGTACTGCATTTAGTCAGGTATGTAGATATGTTCACTTCTTTAATGACACGTCAACGTCAAAAGAATTAGGGCTTTTTTATCAAGAGGGAGTGGTAGGATCATCCAGCATGTTCATATATACTGCAGCTCCACTGTTTAAGAATGAGATTCAGTGGCTGTATTTTGCCCAGAAGGCTTACCGTGCAAGTCTTCAACCCCCCCTGATCTGCAAAACCCCCCACACTGTTCACAGCACTGATTGAGCCTGCATAGCAGCCTCGCTGTCACTGTGCCAGCGACCTGCACCGCACTGGATCTGTCCCTGGTGCTGATGCTCATTTTCACACTCTAAATCAGCTTTCTCAAGTTCAGGGTCAGCCTGTGTGCATTTATCTTTCACAGAGGAAGTGTTTTAACTGCAACCTTTGAGAACTGAGAGGAATTAAATTGCTGAATTATCTCTGGGCTAATACTGCAGGCTTTTTCCACACTCCACCACCGGCCACAGGTGTGCAGGAGAGAGACAGATGTTCTGTGTTACACTAAAAGACTTTCGCATATGTCAAAACTTGTTAAAAGTAGTTACAGTTGGTGCTGTTTTACCGACAGTGAGTTTAGAATCAGCCCATACCATTCATGCAGGATAAATGCAGGGTGTGGGACATGGCCACAGGCTGCAATTAATACAGGTCAGATACATACTGAAGGACTGTGGCTGTCACTGCTGTTATCAGTACATTTAGAGTGAGAGGAGGTGCCGCCTAAAAACAGCACGATGCCTTTCATTTAAAAAAAGAAATACTGCATATCACCACAGATGATCTTGTGGTTTAGATGTCCTGGAGCTACATTTAAATTGCTGACCTGGGTTCAGGTCTTACAGGAGCCTTCTGTTTCACTGTGTTGCCGTCTCTGGTTTTCTGCTCCTTCAGTCTAAAGAAGAATGCATCTGGTTTCTCAGCACATACAGAACTGTTCCGCCTGTCATGTAAGCATTTGTATGCAGCCCTAGCACTTAAATGAACATTTTAATGGTGTTTCACCATACAACATATCGTAACATGTCAGAAACCAATTACCGGTTGAATGAACCAGCTGTTTGGAATATCTATGTCAACCCATCGTCTCTATGTTTTGTACCATAATAAATGCGCTCAAGTGTGACGCAGCAGCAGAAAAAACAGCACACAGCTGCATACAGTCAGATGTATATCAGCATACAGCTGTTAAGAGCACTTGTTTAACAAGCACTTATTTAATTGCACCAATTCAGACGGTGTAAAGCTGGTCAGTATCCTGCATCTCCATCATTACTGTCTCTGTGAAGAAAGATAAGCTGAAGAAAAGCGGGCTATCTGATATCACTCTGTTCTTCCTGTCCAGCTGGCTCCCGCACTCTAACGACATTAATCCAAACTTTTTCCCTGTTGTGTCCCTTTTAGACAGACGTGCAGTAGTAAATGTCTATCACATTTACTACTGCTATATAACCGTGTGTCTCTGCTGTGATGGGGAGAATTTCTGTGACAAAATCTGTATATCTCTGACTGCCCTGCCAGGCTTCAGTGTAAACCCATTATCATCATAATTTTCTCTTCAGTGTTCCCCAAGCTAACACTGTTTTCTTTTTTCCACGTCAGCTGGTTACATCAGTGACTACATCAGCCCTGTTGTGTACGATGGTGAGAGTGACAGTGGGATTAAGATACCCTCTCCTGACCCTCTCTACGATGGTATCCACAGTGACTACGGGGCCCCTGACTCGGAGTCCCCTGACAGTCCTGGCTCTGAAATCACTGATGGTTACATCAACGGAGACGCTGCGGTGAGTGAGGGTTACACAGTCGATGCCTTCTTCATCACCGATGGCCGCTCGAGGAGGAAAGCTCTCAGCAGTCCCAGGAACATCCAGAGGCACACCTGCAATGAATGCGGCAAAACCTACGCCACGTCTTCCAACCTGAGCCGGCACAAACAGACACACCGCTCGCTGGACAGCAAGCTGGCAAAGAAATGCCCGACCTGTGGGAAGGTGTACGTCTCCATGCCTGCCATGGCCATGCACCTGCTCACTCACGACCTCAAGCACAAGTGTGATGTGTGTGGGAAAGCGTTCAGTCGACCTTGGCTCTTGCAGGGCCACATGCGCTCTCACACGGGCGAGAAGCCATTCGGATGCGCCCACTGCGGCAAGGCCTTCGCAGACCGCTCGAACCTGCGCGCTCACATGCAGACCCACTCGGCCTTCAAACACTTCAAGTGTAAACGCTGCAACAAGACCTTCGCGCTCAAGAGTTACCTGAACAAGCACTACGAGTCTGCCTGCTTCAAAGGCCCCTTCTCTCCTCTCGGCCCCCTAGATGCATGACCCCCTGCATAGATAAAACAAGAGAAAAACTGCAGACATAAATTACCATTATCCTTACAAACTGAACTGCAGACACAAACAATCTATTTTTGGTCATAATATGACCTTGCTTTCCCTCCTCGCCCTCTCTCAATTCCCCCCCCTCTCCCCCCACCTTGCTTTCCCTTGGAGCCTATTCATGATGATGAAGATGATGAAGATAGCACAATTTTTTCTCCTTGAGATTTGCCCACTTAAGGATTTAACTGATCTACGCATGCACTTCCTCAAAAACTCCTCTTCCTCTGTCTGTTCTGGATAGAGACAATAACACTAACATGGCTTCCTTCTGGCATCTAGATACAGTACGGCACCATATATTTTGGGACACTGAGGATGACGATAAAGACAATAGTAAGCCTATAGCTACTGAGTTCCTCCCTGCACTGACATGCAGTGAAAGAGTTTTTCCTTTTGATTTTGTTTTCTGGGGGAATAATAGTAATAATAATACTAATAATAATAATAATGATTAATAATAATAATGTTCTGCTGCACCAAGTGACCACATTCTCTCCACAACTGAGGTGAAAATATTATTTATTTATTTATTTATTTATTTATTTCAGAATTATTCCTTTTTTATTTGGTGTATGTTTATACTTGATTTGATAATGAAGTGTTACCGTTAACTTATTTGTTGCACTTTAATTTCTGTATATGTATGTAGGATATTTGCCAACCTCTTTCTATCACTACAGGCCAAAGCATATGTCACTTTTTTTAGTACTATTTTTTCCTATTATGTTTACCTTTTTTTCTTATTAATGTTTTTGCATGCAAAAAAAAGAAAAAAAAAAAGATGAAATCTATGCCAACATCATAAAAAGCTTATGATTTTTGCCAAAATCCTATAGATAGAACTTGAGGGCAATATTTTTCTCTTGGAGCCTCCGTAGGACTCTTTAAAAGCAATAATCACCTAATGCATGGTATTTTATGATGAAGTTATGAAGTATTACCTACTACTGTATAGCAGTTTAAAAATCAGGTATGTTTTACTTCACCTATAGTCATAAACAGAAAAACACTAATATTACAGACATCAGGGAACATGCCAATGTAGTGTTAGAGTAACAAAAATAAAAGTCCTGTCTTTCCTCTCTTGTTATGCACTGCCTGCCTCTTAGTGAGTAGAACTAATGTAGGATGTAGGCTAGAGAGGCTGGGATCAGCTGCCTGCTGGGTGTGAGGCCTATTGTAGGATAACTATAACCCTGAACAACCTGCGTTGTTGCGCTAATTCTAGCAAGAACTAAGTCCGCTAACATTAACCCGAAGAGGCCTAATTTGGATTAGGACTCCGAACATTTCAGTCAGATTCAATCATTGGCCTCTCGTGAGAGTTCAGTGGTTTATTAAAAGGTTCTTTGATGTTGAAATGACCCTTAAATGTATTAAAAACATCTTCTCTGCGTCATGCAACCAAATAATATAACAACAGGCCTTTAACAGACCTTTTAATAACCATAACAGGCCTCATATTTGTCCTGATAGAAACAAACAAGAAATGGTTAAGAGAGCAATCTGATTGGAGAATTTTGCAATGAGATGTGCAGCGACGCAAACTGATAGTTAGCATACATAGCACTTAGCAACTCTCAGTATACTTTCAATAGAAAACCAAGTCAAAGTTTGGTGCATTGTTGAAGTTGGACCGAGGTCAGCTTTAAATGCAATGCATTATTCAACCATCCTTCCAGTGCACTTCCAAACCATAAAGCATGCATTCTTAAACCACAGAAAAAGCACGCACTTTAGCTGGATGGTCAGATTGCAGCTTAACTTTTACAGTCGAGGAGACACGTTAGACCCGATGAGTCCCGATTATTCTGCAGTAGGCCCCATTTAACCCTACTGGGCCGACTATAGGCTAACTCTATGAGTGATATACTCTACCTACAAGACAGGCTAACTCTAATCAACCCTAACCCGTAGATGGTTTAACCTTTGATTTAGGTGGCCAATACCAGTGTTGCTGAACCCAGTTCTCTGCAGCTCAGAAACCTTTTCTACAGATTCATGGAGCTTCCTGAGAGACAGACTGAGGACACACAGATCTGCACAAAAAATGAAGGAAAAACTGTTTATATGCCATATGTATTAATTGTAACCTTGCATAGACAAATACGTGCACCAGTGCATGGGTGTGTGCCCACACATGCGAGCACACAGCACCTGCTGCTGAGCTGTTGTGGCAGGCACACACAAAGAGCCTGTGTCTACAAGTCAAGCCTCCAATAATTGAAAAGAAATGGGTTTAATATTCAGATGTGAATCTCTGACAAAGAAAATGTTGATGATTGCAGTGCTTCCTCAGGCATGAGATTACTCAGTTAGAGATGGGGTTGACAGATATTCAACATCATTTGGGGTTATAGGAACAAAATGAGAGCCTGTCCTCACACATGGACCATCACCTAATTTCATTCAAATGTGAGAGGTGAAGTTACAGGACCTGTATGACATCAAAGCCTGTCAAAGGCAGTCAGATCCGACAGTGCTCAAAGTCAAAAAGTCAACATTTAGTAATAAAAGTCTCACAGGACATGATAAAATCTTTAAGTCTTTCACAAAGAAGCTTTTTTTTTTTGTAAAAACGTTGCTCGCAAGTCAATAAGAAAGAGGCAGTTTTTGTTGTGAGTAGAGCAATCAGTATGTGAGTCAGCAAATTGCAGGTCTTATCTCTCTCCCTCATGTGTGAACTAGATTTGAGCTGCAATTATTTGAATCGTATTAGATGATTAGTCATACAGCTTCAACTTGTTAGGGCTTCAATTTTTGTCTTTGTCTTTTATCTGTGAATTTTTAAGCCTTGGCCGAAATACAACTATACATAAAACAGAGGTAGAAACATTAAATTAGGTGCTCGTACACAAGGACTACACAAATACAAATTAAAAGTGCACGTATGGCAAAAAAAGACCATATATGCAAAGAAAACAAAAGCATTAACTTCATATTTTTAAATCAGCTCGGAGACATCAATCAAGAACAATATGCTAGTATTTTAAACACCAACTTTGAAAGCGTATTTCTCATTTCTATCTGAATGAGAAAAGTAATAACACAATTTCTACTGTAGCAGCTGTTCACAGTGTGACAGGTACAAAAGTTGCCAAACAAACCACTAAGAGTATCTCTGGCTGCGATGTCTCCGGCTGTCTTTTACGTATCACAAATTGTATCATAGTGAATGAAAACACATTGCACCTTTGCACTGCAGTCTAAATGTCGTAGGGGTATTTGGCTTAAGTCGTTGTTGTGTGGCTGTTCGGTGGCTTTGAGGCAGGGAAGCTGCGTGTGTGTGTCTGTGTATGTCTGTCTCTGGGTGAGCTCCAGGTCTGTTCTCTCTAAGCACTTCCATTCTAGTCATCTCCACCTTAAAGAAAGTAGCACAATGAAACTAACTAGAATTCAGGTAGAGAAAAATTAAAAACCTTGTACTAGCTTGACCTCTCTTCTTTTTTTGTATTTCCAAGTTAAAGAATGATGACAACCTAAATAATCATTTATTGCAAGAGGGTTTGTAAAGAATCCTTTGGATTGAGACATTTTTACTGCTGTATAGTGATATCTGACACACCTTATCTCAGGAGGTTTGGCTCTCTGCTGCAGAGAGAGGATCTCCTGGGGGTTTTTTGAGCCAGAATTCAGACAATGTAAGCACAATGAACACAAAGCATTTTGTGGCACTTCATAATAAAGAATAATCTTAACCAACCAAGGCAGTTTTGTGTCTTGTCTTGTTTTAAGATATAATAAATCAATTTTATCAACATAGGAGCAGTACTGGACTGCAGCTGCTATGCTGCACTTGGGTGGTGAGTAATAAATTTTTTTTCATTCCTGTTTAACTATCCTGACCTCTATTGTTCTCCTCTGTTTAAAGAGCTTTTAAAGCTATTCATGCTAATTAAGCAAGTTGATTGTTGAGTTAGTTTATATAGAAGAACACTAAACTCTGGACTCTTACAGTGCTTTGTATTAGCTTTGTCAATATTGTATGTTTAAAGAGGGACTGGGCTAACTCTGGTGCACAGTGTGCTCATTAGCACTCTTTAGGCTGGAAGCGATCTACCAGTAATGGGCTGCCTGAATGGCTAAATACAGCAGTTTGTTAATTCCATATTTGGACAGTTATCAGTGGTTAAGTAGGGTATCACGTAGATGTTTCACATCTTAAATAATTCTCTATAAGCTTAATTAAGAAACACTGCCTATTAAAAATATCTTTAGGTGTGATTTATAAGCTTACAGACGGTCAGGTTTAATTGACAGTGGACTGGTAGAATGAGAAAACAAGCCGCCACCTGATTGGTGCTCAGAGGCATGTGACATCATGTTTTTCCAACTGAGCACAACACACTTCAAACCAGTGACAAGAGCACAGACAGAAGTCGCTCAACTGGGATCATCAAAACAATTTTAACTTTGGCAGAAAAGTGTGTTTTCGTTTAGGACCAAGCCAGCAACATATTTCTCATATTTGAATCCAATCTGAAAATCATCTCATTCATACGCTGCACACACAGCGATGGACCGAGCCAAATATTAGAATTGTAAAAGTTTTTGCTTCATTACTGTTTGTGAGGACCAATCCAACTTTTTCACCAAACAGAATTTTTTAGGGCTTGCTCTTTGAAACAGTTACCAAGCGTGAAGAACAGCAGGGACATAATGCAATCCTGCAGAAAGATGGAAATGCACTTAAAAAGAGAAATTTAACTGTTGCTGGACTGAAAATCAAACCTTATTTTTTTACCTCACTAACAGATATAAAGACATGAAAAGACTAAATCCTGATGATGATGATGATGATGATGATGATGTTGATGATGTGTACTGATAGAGGGTCACATTGTTGTTGTGATCCAGGACTTCACTGAGGCTGCGGTCACGTGGGCTGCTGTGACATTGCAGATGGTAGCACAGGAAACTGACTAACTAACCATGATCTTGCGGTGACTTTGATTTCAAGGTGACCTGGTCAGACATTGTTACAGCTGGACCTCACCTCTGCGTTTGACGGTCAACACCGCAGAAGCTTCAGTCCTTATCGAGCTTGTAGAAACACCCTCCGTTGAAGTTACAGTCCAACCTTGCTGTTTGCTCCTTATGAGCACAGACAGCCAAAATCTGTCGGTGTTATGCCAACGCTTATGGTATCCAAGGCAATGAACTATCTGCATTACCCTATGTCCTATGTTTCCAGGGTCCTGTGTTCCCCAGATTTATATGGCACATCATGGGAACATGATAAAGGGTCATATGTTCCCCAGTTCTACATGCAGTATGTGCTCTCACAGGGTTCTATGTTCTGTGTAACCCAGCTCTATATAACACATAATGGGAACCTGAGAAAATGTTCCCAGCTCTGTATTCGCTCAATGTGACATGGACTACACTGTCAGCACTGCTGTATGGATCTCTCAACAGGCCTACACTTAGAACATATCAAATGGCTGGAGTCATGGAATTGGCAAAGGTCACCGCTTAATGCTTGATTAGGGTTAGGAGTAATGTGTGTTAAGAGAATACTGAAGCGGGGAACACAGGACTCTGGGAACAGAACCCTGGGAACAGAGATACACTCCGACTATCTGAGCTGCCTCAACAAAGACACAATGCAGCAGTCTGCAGCTTTGTGAAGTACAGTATATCTCCCGACCCTTACCAGAAAATTGGTTTCACAGCAGTTGCAAAAAAGACAGAAAAGTGACTGCCCACGTCTATGAATCACCTTCTGCTGCCTCCCTGTCTTCAAACTTCTCCACATCTCCTCACCTTTCTGTTTTCTCTCTCATCTTTTTACCTCTGTCCCTCTTCTCCTCACATCTGGTTTTCCCTTCCTCTCTCCTCTTTCTCCTCTCCTCTGTTCCTCCCTCCATCTCCATCACCTGCTTGCTTCTTCCTCCCATCTCTCCTCCTTCCTCTCGTCTGCTCTCCTCCACCCCTCTTCCTCCAACCACCTCTCCTTTCTCTCTCCTGCCAAGTCAAACCAGGCCATCGGGCCTTTGAGGACCTGAAAGTCATTTAACTCCTGGTAGATAATAAGTCTTAGAATATAGCTCCTCTCAGATAATAAGCTTTATCACTTGATTGCTCTGCACGCTCCCTACTGTCTTTGGATTCATGTCCAGGGACCTACTCAAGCGAATCACACTATTTCCTCCCTGGCAAGTCAAATTAACAGTGTGTGTGTGTGTGTGTGTGTGTGTGTGTGTGTGTGTGTATGTATCAACGAGTACTCATTACAGGGAATGAGGGATTTGCTGAGAGGGCAAAATAAAATAAACAGCAAAGGTTAGTTTCCAGAAGTGAATGCGTCTGATTGGTGAAAATAGTTCAGCAGTTGAAGTTTAATTGTCCACAATTGTGACATTAACCTCTTTACTTAACCGTCATGATGACTTTCATTTTGATCAGCTTTTATAGTCCCACAGTTAACTTCTATCTCTTCACCTGTCCTATCCCCTGCTTTCATTTTCACTTTGACCTCCTCCCTCCTCTGCTCCACCTGTCCTCCTCTTCCTCCCCTCATATCTCCTCTCTCCCCCCATCACCACTGAACTCCTATCTTAAGTAAAACCACTGTATTATTAGCAATAATCATAAGATACCTGTTGATATGTACTGCAATGACAGGTAGGCAAGAATTAGAATAAGTAACAGCAGCACAGTGAGATTTTAGGCCACTTTGATGGTCATTTTAAGCTGAAGAATTTGGAAACTGAGGTCATTTGGCTGATTGTCAATGTTATTACATTTTAAAGCTTATATCAAAGACGAGTGAAAACCTGAAAAGCCATATTTTTTGAGACTTGTCTGCAAATTGATCAGAAATCTGATGTGATCTCAAGACTGCAGGAGAGCTTGTAAGCAGTTAAAAGATCAATGATAGAAATAGTAGAGGCATGCTGCTGTAAGCTGGAGGTTTTGCTGACTCATGCAGATGTAAAGAGAAGCATAGTGAGACGAGACACAGTGTAAACAATTACAAAATAAGGGTCTTTATGATAGTTAAAGTAATACTCAGCAGTTCATTTGGGCTGAGCTGGTTGTCCCCAGTGATGCCAGCCTTTCACATCATGTGTTGGGGATGTTTTCCTGTGACTGCCAGTGAAGTCATGGCTAATAATGACGACCTCAGATTTGTCTGTGATGAGGGAACTGTTTTGCAGGTTGAGAAAGCAGAAATTCTAATGATCACATCACTCATCCACTCTCTCTTTCTTCCCATTCCCTCTTCAGTCGTTGTGTCTCCTCTCATTCATGTCGCTCCAGCTCCATCTAACCTCTATGATATTAGGCAGAGCAGTAATCAGTCCAGCTTCCTCTGGGTTCTGTGATGTCATCTGTCAAAGCAGGCATCATTATGTGCTTTATGAACTAAGTCGTGCCATGCTGTGCTGGGATAGCACACATCAATTTAGACGATGCTTTAAAACTGAAACTAGATTGCATTTTTTTTGTCTGCTGCACAATACATATCTGCTCTGTAACGCTCTATCCTGTGTTCTCATTTGAGAAAAAAAATCTGAAACCAAAAAGAAGACATTTATATTTAATATTTCTGGTTTCATGTTGGTGTCCAGTAGTTTTGCAGTAAATGGAGGCCTTATTCCGATACAGCCAATCAAGTTTTGCATAAGCAGCAGCATCATGTTCTAGCACAGGCAGAGCCAACACATCCTCACATCTAAAAGACTAAATAAGTCGATTGCCAGTAACTCCCAAAACGACATATATCACCGTCGGAAAGCACCAGCGACAAGCTGGTACAACGGCGGTGGAACTTCATCATACCAGACCTTTGCCCACATGTCGCTAATGCTGTGAAACAGACACAGTTTGCTTTGGTTTACAAACAGTTACTTGGTTAGGTTTAGGAAAAGTTCATGGGTTAAAATAAGTGTGTTACTGTTAATTACTATGGCCATTAGAGGTTGCCACCTCACAATCAACGTAAATAGCACACTGTCTGCCCGTGACAACCAGGTTACAGCACAAGATTGTTAACTTCTCTCATTTCCCTGCCAGGGTTCAGCCTGCCAGCTGCTGTCAATCAAACACAGGACGTGTTTCCATCAATGCATTTTAATGCACACTTTGAAGCGCTTGAAAATGGCAAAATTAAAAATTTGTTTGAGGTGGTTTTTGCCCTTTTAGAGTTAAAGGACCAGTGTGTAGGATTTAGTAGCGTGTGGTTGTGAGGGTGCAGACTGCAACAGCTGAGTAACCCCTCGTCACCCTCCCCTGCAGTGACTGCTAAAAACGTGACAAATGCAAGAAATGCTCCCTTGAACCAACATATTGTTTGTCCATTCTAAGTTACTGTTGAAACAGGGTGGTGCAACATGGCAGAGCTCACGCCATTCTTATTTTCAGGTGATTACACACTAATGAAAATTTATGACTAAATGAGAGTTCAGTTTGGCATGAAATAAGGTTATATTTTATGCAGGAGCACACATTCAAATCAAAATCAAGTATTCACTGAAACCCAAACTAACTCTAACAATGTGACACATTAAGTATTCTTTCAAATTAAAGTAGTTAAGGCAACCTTAATTGATATTTGTATTATAGAAATGTATGGCATAACAATGAGAAGAGAGAATTTCCACCTGAATCTGCAGCTCCCCTCAGCTTTACACAGCTGTACAGGTTTCAGCTCATCATCTTGCTGTCCAGCCCGCAACTTTACAGCTTAAGTTCATGCTCACTGCTCTTGACCAACACAGCTTTTCCTCCTCATCTAATCGAACAAAATTTGAAGATTTTCAATAAACAAACATTAATACATGCTTTACATTTGTGTTGGAGCTTGACGTGATATAAATTGCACACTGTCTTTCAAAAAAAATCTCCCAGACATAACAATAAAGAAAAGGATGTTGCACCACCTTGGTATGTGGGTAAATAAACGGTATGTGCATCTGCTCTACATATTAGCCTTCTCTCCTTCTTTATGTTCTACCGAGCAGTGAATGGTAAAATATCTGTATCAGTGTAGCCACATCTTCAACTCCCACTCCAGACATGCCTGATGTTGAGAGCGAGGCAGTGTGGGACAGGGCTGTGAATGTTCTCACCACATCCCAGGCTATTTGTAGAGATGGCAGCTGTCATCAGAAACATCAACAGGCTGAAGACAAGTGCTGTTCACAACTCTGGTAGGTGGAGGTGTGGAATGAAGAGATATGATGTTGAGATAGTGGATAAACACATTTCTCATTATTCTTTGTATCACAAGTGGCTTGGCCTCCCAGCTAACAATTCATCATTGTGTGATGAATTAAAGCAGCAAAACGCATTTGTGGGCTATAACTTACTCAATACACAATGTGCAAATATGCATGTACGACAAGAGATGATATTGATCTGTACAATAATAAGATGGCAATTGTAGAGGAACTTATTTGCTTTTTTCTTTTGCTCTCTTTTCCTCATACACACTTGTGAACAGACAAAATTTGACCCTTTCCAGATAGCCAATTTGTAAATTCACACATTTATTCCAGTAGTACTCATATCAGAAAACATTATTCACGCAAAATGAATAAATAAAACAGCACAACAGAACAATGATTGCAGAAGGAATTAGCATAGCTGCTGCAAAGAAACCTAACAGCCACAGAATGGTTTCTTCTGGATAAGACACATTAAAAAGACGTCAAAGCTGTGTCTCACCTTAAAAATAGCAGCGATACGTAGCCTGTGTAGCAACAGGCCTTCTATCGCAGAGCTGTTAAACCAGTTTCTACCAAATCTATTACCAGTGATGGCGGCTGACAAGATGAAAGACACCGCAACAAGATCTACAGATGTGTCTGAGAGCATGAGTGAGAATACCTAATTGCATGTGTGCGTGATGTATGTGTGCTACGTGCCTGCGTCCATGTGTGTTCATCATTGTTTTGCTAAAGGCGTTATAGCTCACCTGCAGCTGATGAGTCTTGTTTTGACAAGAGGACATAACTGCTTCAAGGCCAGCTGCAGGGCCAGGAAGTGGAGCAAGACCACATCACTTGTCCTACAATGCGAATCAAATGATTCTGGTGACGAAGACCAAAGGTCCAAACATACATCATTTACAACTATTTGTAGCACCTAATTTCATACTTACTGTGGTGCACTGCCTGCAGCAGATCTGTCAGCTTACAGTGACAGGAGACCTTGATATATTTTCTTCATTGTTTAATGGCTGTTTGCAGAAACCTATAAACAAACATGTTCAGAGCAGATGAATTAAGGCTGATTACTGCAACACTTGATGCTACATGAGCACACTGGAGGCAGATGGCACATTGAAAAAGCTTTTGTCTTATTCAGTTTGTAAGGCAGCTTCTGTTTGATTAAAATAATGATGCTAATATTTAAAAAAATAAAATCAATAAAATCAAATCCAGTCCCAACTCAATGATGCTGTTGCATCAAAACTACCATTACACCTGTCACTGCTTCTTCCTGTCAGCATCACTATTAACACCATCAAAATCCCCTCCAAACATCATCAGTTTACAGAGTATTTAGAAGTGCAACACACAACTGAAAACCGGTAATGTCACATAATCTAACGTAGCTCAGTCAGAATGGCTATAACGTTAGATTTGGTAGAAGAGGCTCAGCTCTTTGAGGGAGCTCTCAAAGAATCCCAGCAGCAATGAGGACTCTGTTGGGAGAACTAATCCCCTTTAACAAACACATACATAGACTGTAAATCTGAGTGCAGTCAACAATACCAAAAGCTGAGCACATAAGAAGGAGGTCGAGGTGGTGGAGGGAGCTGTAGCAACGAACAGTGCTGGCATGCAGCAGAGTGATAGTGAGGACTGTAGGGCTGCCATGTACACTAGTTTAAATACGACTGGATGTTACTGGTCAGCTGGTTGCCAAGTAGGTAATGAATGAGCCACAGGTGTGAATGAAGCAGCTGATGACAATTGGCTAATGCCTTAACTAACACAACTCTCCATTAGCAAAGAAGCACCAATGACAACAACATAATATGAGCACTTAGTAGATTTTACTTGAGTCATGAAGGTCATTACGTTATGCACACACGCACGCACGCACGCACGCACGCACGCACGCACTCACAGAAAATAACAGAAATTATTCATCATATCTCTCAAAAATTTATGGGCAGCTTTATTTGACTTGGACACTGGATGAGAGCATGGGCCTACCTCTGAGCTCTGTAGCTAAGCAAATACTCACTTGGAGAGAGAGGGGGAGAGAAAGAGAGACGGGGGGGTAAGAGAAAGAAAGAGAAGGTGGGAGGAGAAAAGGGAGAAAAGGAAATGAGACAGAGAGAGATAGAGCACTTAGGGAGTTGAGGAGAGAGAGAGAGAGAGAGAGAGAGGAGGAGAGGATGGAGGGATAGAGGTAGCTCAGGGAGGAGAGGAGGGAGACTTGACCCAGATTGGGAGCCTAACAGCAGCAGCAGCAGCAGCTGAGTGAGCCGGTGAATGTTTAATAGTGCCAACCACTTGCACGCTGACACTCACATACATGCACGCACGCACGTATACACACACACACACACACACACACACACACACACACACACACATACACACACACACACACACACACACACACACACATCCATCCATCCATCCACCCCCACACACACACAGACACTGTTGACTGGGACTCTTGTTGCTGGAGTTCAGCTCAGGCCTGTTGAATTACTGTGGCGGTGATGCGATTATCTATGTAACCGGAATAAAAGGCACAGTCCAACCATGCACTGGATTTACTGGTGATGTACGGAGAGAATGACCATCAGCATTACAGCATTACAGTATGTGCATATGTATCAACACTACATTAGCTGCCATTAGCTTACCCATGCACACACACACATAAGTGTAGACTCTTCTTTATTCTGCTGGCAATGTTTTGCTCTGATGTTGGTCAGTTCATTATAAATGCCTTGACGAAGCCCACAGGATCAAAACTTTAGAGCATAAGAGTAAATGGTGATGCTTTGTGGTTTGCATCTTTTTGACCAAATCTTTAAACAGACTACTTCACCCGACACTTCTGCCTCGCATCTGTTCTGCAGCAGCACTTCAACGGACACTGTTGGAGAGCTGTTTAATCTTGCATCAATACTGCATTAGTGTTGCAGCAGCCTCTGCAACCTGTTCTGTCTCTAATAAGTGACTCCACTCAACAAGCAACCTGCAACTTCACATTTTGCTCGTGTTTAAAAGCATTTCCTACAATAGTGATTCGAATGAAATGAAAAAAAGCATTAAATTATACCAGACATTATTTCTCTTAAGTAATGTCACGTGGTCTCTGCTTCAGAAAACATCTTCACATGTGATCCTGCAGGTGGGCTGTAATTAGTATTAGTATTAGTAATTTCATAATGCAATAATGATATTGTACATGATGAGAAACTGAAGCAGCTAAACGGAATTCAGCCATCTGTAATTTTCTTAGTCATATCTGTGCTTTTTCCTGCTGTGACATGTCAAAATGTCTTCTGAGAATTTTATTAATTGATTACTTATCCCATTACTTTAGAAGAGTCATGTCCAATGACACGCAGCACTATCTGCAGAGGCCTAAGGCAGCCAGAGACATGAAGAGGGTCTGTGTTGTTGTGACAACAACAGCTAACAATTAGCTGCTAAGAGGATGATTTTACAATGTCATGCATAGCTCCTTAAGTGCTTTCTGGCTGTTTATTATACAGTAGAACACCATCACCCAACAAGAAGCTCTGCATCAAATACTGGACAACACTGGACAAATGGATGATCGTGTTCACCAGAAAACACAAACAAAAATGATAACAGGCAGACGATATCAGCGGCATTGCACAAAAAACGACCCTGCACATACAATACGCAGCCTCGCAGTCTTCCACTTTCAATGCATCAGTTGTCATACATGGTCAATAACCTGATCAACAAGTAAACACATGCATCTGCAGTGGTTTTTAAGTTTATGACACATTCCAGAAAGTCTGCACAATCTGAAACCTCTGCACCTTCTCGTCTCAACATACTGTAAATAATGAGTGAAGCTTTAACTGTGAGGTTTTAGGACTTTGCAGAACATTATTTCCTCACGTTTTTTGGGTATTCACTGTAAAACCAACCGCCTATGACCCCCCCACTGACAACAACACCTGCCCTATATATTGCCATACTGCTCAACTCTATATGAACTTATCTTACGTACTATGGACGACATTACACAGCTTCATTTGATCAGCATCACCAGAGCAGTCAGTTCAGGGACGAACAAGGTCAGAGGGTTTTTTCTTTTTTTAAACAGCTAAAATTGTAAAGATTAGACATGAAATTAGTGAAAAAAGTTGAATTTGCCCATCAACAGTGCTTCTCATCTTACAAACAAGCAAAACTACAAGTTCCAAGGTCATAAAAATGTTTCTCAGTGTTGAGGCAAGGTCAAGTGAAAGAGAGAGGTGAGAGCAACAGTGCAGCAAGGAGGATGTGGGAAACAGGAGGAAAGGACTGGTAGGATAATATGTGGCTATTACCCAACACACACAACACCCACCTTCCCCTGTCTCATATACACACAAACACACACAGGACACTGCATTTTGAATGCAGCGATACTGAATCTCACCGCTACGCACAACTAAGCAGGAATGGGTCTGAAGTGGAAGCTGCGCTTTGCTCTCTTCTCCTCTTTGGTTCTTTCTGCATGTCACACTGTTTCCTTCTCCCTTTGACTCTTTCTCTCTCGCTCTCTGTTTGCCTTGTTTCAGAAGTCAGCATTCTTGTTCATGTTTTCAGCTCCAGTGACTCACCCTTCTGTATCTGTGTGTGTGTGCGTGTGTGTCAGGCTGCTATTTCAGCACTTTCCAGTGCTATCGATTCAAACCAGCCTGCAGGGGAAAAAACGGGCCCCTTACAGCCACACACACACACACACACACGTCTAGAGTTACACAATTGAAAAGAAAGATGTACACTCACTCATACATATACAACATGTATGTGTATGTGTGATGATCGTGTGTTTGATTGTATATTCTCACACGGTCAACATATGCTTGTGGCTGCAGTGTGCATGAACACTGTATGAGTGTGATGATGATCGTGTTCATATGTTTGTGTGACCTTCACTTACAGTACTATAGACACAGCAGGGAAGGGAAGAGGCACAAGCAGCCTGATGACTCAATGCTACACTAAAGCCTCTACTCTGTGTGTGTGTGTGTGTGTGTGTGTGTGTGTGTGTGTGTGTGTGTGTGTCAGTCAGAGAGAAAGAGAGAGAGAGAAATATGTTAATGTGTGTGAATTTGCAAGGTTAAACTATTTTTGTATTTCGGTTTACATGTGTGTGCCTGGCGATGTGTGGAAGCATGTGCGCTGTTATTTGCATGTGTTAACGGGTGATGTATGAGGTGTGCGTCTGCGTGTGTGTGTCTGTGTGTGTGTGTGTGTGTGTTGTGCATGTGGTCAGTTTACCAAATGTTCTGTGTCCAAAACAGTTCGACGGCAACAAGACTATTTGTATGTTTGTGAGTGCGGAAGAGAAAACAAAACACAAACAGATGTGTGATTCCAGTGAGGCAGGACTATGTGTGTTTGTACTCCCAGTCAAGGTCACACACACACACAAACAAACACACACACACACACACACACACACACACACACACACACACACACACATACTCAGTGGACACACTCTAGTAGTTACCTGTTTGTATTTGGATACATGTGTTGCATATATGCATGCAGCCTCACACACACACACACACACACACACACACGGACACACTCACCCTCCAGTGCCTGAGTGAAGGATACACAGCAGGTGTGGGTCAAACCAACAGAGCCACATCACACCTCTCAGTGTGGCATACTCCTCCGCCGCTGACCTCAGCTGAAAATAGAACCAGGAAGTAGTTATTTCAGGACCTCATTTCCACCCACAACAGGGGTAAACCACAATTAGCACAACATGTCTGACTGCCTCCTACTGACGCTCCTCTACTTACATCACTGCAACTACGTGGAAGGTGGTGCAGAAATGAAATGATTTCTTTCATTTGAAATGAATAATGGGATCATTCAAACTGCTTGTGGAGGAAACACCAACTGAATCACATGCATCAGCTAAATGAATGTAATGTAATGTGGAAATGCTGCTGAATAGCATTGGCTGTAAACAGAAGTTGTTGTAAGAATCTAATATCGCTGTATGTCGCAAGTGATATCACTCTGCCATCTTTTTGTCTCTCTTTCATTTGCTCCAGGTTTTAGTTTCTATTTCCTCCCTATTATGTCCTCTCTGTCGAACTCATCCCCTCTCTCTATTCTCTATACCTTCTCCATCTCTTTATGCTGTTTTCCTGGATTTACCTCCCTGCCTTTGTGTCTGTTTTCTAGCTTTCGTTCCCTCTACTTGTGTTTTATTCAGCATTTTCGTCTTGTTTCTCATCCATTCTTTACCTTTCTCTCGCTGCCTGTTTTCTCAGCGCTTGGCAGGGGTTCTGTCTTTTTTGCAGTCTATGTGAGCGCGTGCGAGTTTACAGTCTCTGTGCATTCACTCATCTGTGTGCTTATGTTTTTGTGCATTCATGCATATATGAATGTGTGATAGCTGTGGTTTAACAAGCAGTGACCCCCCCATCCTATATTTTGCAGAACAGTCCTGAACACTGTGCTTAAGCTACAATGCGTAAGAATTGGCTACCTGTCAAAGGTTGCTATAAATAAACATGGGGCAGCAAACTTTAAAACTACAAATTTGGCACTGGTTCCAATTACAAACTGGTCTTTTCATCATGACCTTAACACATGAATACTTGTAGACAAGATCACTTCCAACATATTCTGAACAGCAGTTTCCAATGTATCACTAATTGTTGGACCCTCAGATGCAATGCTCGACCAAACAATTCATGACTTACGGAGAACAACCCAGAATCAGGGTCTCTGCAGACACACAACAAGCTAAATTATGGGGTAGTCATAAATCAGCAAAATAAACTAATTCATCTGTGTCCCACATTGTCTGTAGCTGTGGCAGGAAACTAAAAGGTTTTGACTCAGCACGTAAAATTGAGGCAAACAATGTGAAACGCTGTGAAACGGAGTCGTCAACGATGGGAAAAGGACAAATTGTTTGGATTACACCTCACAGCATGACAGAAGTGACATTGCCATGAGCTAAAATAAGAGTCAGTAAGATTTTGAGCCTGTGAAATAACTTCTGGCGGTCAATAATCAGCCTTTGTAAACCTAAAAAAAAATCTGCATGTCCAGTCACTTTGTAACTGGAATACAGAGATGAATAGTGAATTGACTGTATGTAGTGTATCTAAAAACATCAAATCAAGCAGTTTACCGTAGTTGCAGACTTAAGTCTAGACTAAATCTTTTCCCTTTGGAGTCGGCTCGGGTTTATCATTTGCCTATTGGTGAACACTCGCAGTATAATCTGTGCACATAATGGATTACTGTTCTGGGAATCAGTTTAGCTGTATGGTGGTGTCACTAAAAGTCACTGAAGGAAATCGTGAATTGGAAGATTGAATCAGAAATGAATGGTGACCTGCTAATCTGTCTCTGAGTGTGTTTGTGTGTGTGTGTAAACAGTAAAGTGTGTATTAATAATGTACAGCTGTGATACTGTTGTACGATGGGATCAACGATGACTGTGTGCTAATCTCACTGCTTTAGTTAGTCTCATCCTCTCACTGTCTCTGCATAAGGCAGCTACTGCAGGGTTACTATCACTCACACACACACAAAAATGCAAACACACTTGCATTGCACAGCATGAATGCATAGCCTACACACACACACACACACACACACACACACACACACACACACACACACAAAGCGTCTCCTACTCTGCATTAATCTTTACGGGGAACATTTAGAGAGCAGGAGGAAATAGCGTACCCGTCAGCCAGAGTTCCTCTATTGAACAACTCAATATGCACTGTAAACTGATGCGTCACCATCTTGGAGACAGTGACATCACTGGAGACATGCCTAATTGTTTTCTTTTTTTGCCCCCTTTTTGGCTAATCGTGAAACAATTAAAATCCATTTCTCATTTCCTTGCTTATGGAAAGCCGAAGAAAAAATAGAAAGCGTAAATTCTGTTTTTGTTATTGGATTGAGTCAATTGCCAAACTGATTATTTCCCTGCGAGTGCGTGGTACAAAGCTCCCGATTAACGCTGACGAGCTGTGACGAATGTTTTCATTTTTCTTCACGTTATGCTGACACGCAGGTTTTTTTCGTCATGTATAATGCACCTACTGGTTATCACAGAGAGATATGCAGGTATATACAGTAGTCAAAATAAAGCTGCTTTCAAACTCTTCGTCTGTGTGTCTGTCTTCCTTGGTTCTCCCCTGCATCTTTCACTGCAGGACAACACTGCCAGCAACTAGCTTGCTTTGGTTGCTATTGCATCTTGTCTCCATTGACTTGGTTAACCCATAGACTGACACTGCATGGTTTTTATTTGTCTCTGCAAAATGGTTTCATGATGAATCTTAAATGCTGTGTTTATAATAATTTGTCCAGATTACTTCAGAGAACTTTGTCTCAGCGGCTGTTCTGGAGCTTTTGATGACACCACATAATCTTTGTCAGCAGATGGAATTGTCGTGGAAATGTTGAGCACTTTGACAACTTAAATATGAAGCCAGCACCTGATTAGCTTAGCTGAGCATAAAGACTGGACGCAGGGGGAAACTGGCTCTGTCCGTTGATAACAAGTATTTCAAAAATCTTAAAAAACTAAACAAGGCAACCTCAGCAGCTAGCCAACAAATAACAAGACCCCCATTAAACCACAAGAAGATATAACATGTTAATGAGTGAGCTTTAGCTGTTATTGTCTTTACGCTAAGCTAAGCTAACTGTCTTTGTCAGCTCTGAGCGTGGTGTAGATCTTCTGCTTTAACTCCTGACAAGACAGCGAATAAATGTTTAACTCTTCCTTTTGAGACAACAGACCACCACACAGTTGAGTTCTGCGTCTGTGACTCCCTGAAAGCTAAACCATCCAACTCGATGCCTTCAGGCAACAGGTCTGCTGTTACGCACCAACCTCAGCTGGTCCACTTCAGGCCACAACACATGTCACTCATGTTGAGTGACAACACAGTGAAAAGTCTGAAGTCTTTTGTCAAAATTCCTCAGATCTACTCTTGAGCCTGGCGGTTCTGTTGTTGCTGCTTTGGAAAAGATGCAGCACAGTTTATTGAGGTCACTGTTCTCTAAGAGGTAATGCCTCATAGCTGCTGTTACACGGTCAGTTATTAAGGTAATGTATGTGGGCTGTTCAACCAACTATTATCCCAATTTTCATTATATATTGATCCTCAGGGCAAACCGTACCATATCTATTGATTTATTGCCACTCCTCATTCTTACTGGAAACAAAACTTCCCATCACCATTGCCTCAAAAGTTTGGCCTCAAGACAACACATGCAAACACAACTAGATACTAAAAGCTCTTGCATAGCCTCCAGGCTCCCTGCTCTGGTTGTCACTGTTTGTTTGTTATATGTTTGGATACTTAGAGTACTCTGAGATTTCAGTTTTAAGATGAGAAGTAGGAGTGTAAGTTCATCGCCTGCATACGTCTTCATTCCTGTCTGTCTGTCTGTCTGTCTGTCTGTCTGTCTGTCTGTCTGTCTGCCACCCACTGGCTCCCTGTGTCTCTTTTCTCTTCCTCGCCTTCTTTCTGTGTTTATCTCATTTATATCTTTCTACCTACAGAAGTGTGGAGGTCTCTCTTCCTCTTTCCCTCCACCTTTCTGACTCTGCCTGTGTCTCTGCTTTAGGACAGATAATTAATCTCAGGTGGAACTCGGAGCCCTTCTCCATGTTTACATCTCCTGTGTGTGTGTGTTTCTGTGCGCCTCCTAGGTGTCAGTGAATGTGCGTGGTAGTATGTGTGTGTGTGTGTGTGTGTGTGTGTGTGTGTGTGTGTGTGTGTGTGAGAGCGTGTTTCAACCAAATGTATCTGCGAACATTTGTATGCATGCTTGTGTGAGTTCAATTTGTGTGTGAGTATGTGTGTGTGACTTGCTAATTTGATTAACGGGTGTAAACAGTTAAGCTAACGGTAATGACTACCAAGCAGTCTGCTGCTATAGCCAGTGGGCTTCATACTGATTACTATCATCATGAAGATAAACCCATGGAGCAGGGTCTGTGTACGTGTGTGTGTGTGTGTGTGTGTGTGTGTGTGTGTGTGTGCGCACAGCCAGTAAGCAAAGAGTGTTTGTGTCCTGTCTGAATTCTGTGTGAAACACATGTACTATGTGTGTCCTTTTTTCTGGGTGTTTATGTGTGTTGGGCTAGTATTAAAGGCTTTATGCCTGTTTTTCTGTGTGTGTGTGTGCGCGCGCTGAAATCAGTTCCTAATCTATTATAGCTCTAAGAGAACTACAACAGACAAAGATAAACTGCCAGTTCCCACCATTAACACCACACAGGTTTATAATGAAGCACACAGAGACAGTAAACATGCTGTCCATTGCCAATGACACAGACTCCCTGTAGACCCAAATATGCCACAATGCAGAGGTGATGCTCCTGATGACCATTTCCTCCACATTTTAAATGTTATCAGAGGTTTTTACTTCCTTTACAGTTATGGGTTAATGTACCTGACAATGTCGTCAGCCATCTTGAGGAGATAAGTGGGCGGTTCAATTGAGGTATGATCGTGCGTACGATGCAACAAGTCCTCCAAACTAAACAAAGTAAAGCTTGTTTGTCATTGTCCTCCAAACTGACGCAAGCGTTTCTAATCTGGCATCCTTCAGCAGGACGACACTTGTTTGTCAGTAATGCCTTCTAGGAAAAATTATTCATCCAGGCTTTTTCTCACCTGCCATCTCTACAGTTAAGGCTGGGTTAAGTTAAAGCAACTAAAAGTGCTTAGTTAAGGTTAGTTAAGCTGACTCACCCCATTGTCTTACCTTACAAGTTTTGCAGCATATTAACACCCCTCGGCTTCTCAATCCCCTTTCACACTTGTAATCTATCCCTGAAATGTTCAGGAACATTTCCTGCATGCGTCACGTGTGAATGGGAGCAGCGATTGGTATTTGGTTTTAATGATCGAATGTGTGTTTCTGATCCAAGTAGATCACCAGACAAAAACAGAAATGATATCCCAGTAATTTACTGGGAATGTGTGAAAGTGGCTTCAGAGACACGGGTCATTATGTGCACTGCCACGAGAGGTCATGTGCCAGGAAAATGGAAACAAAGGTTGTTTTAAGCGTTTTGTGTGTGGAGCTCCAGTGCTGGGGGAAAGGGGTCAGAGGTCAAACAACAAGGTGCGTTTATTCAAAGTGGACCAATCAGTGGGGTCAAAACATTAATTTAGGCTTTCACACTGTCCTTAATGAGGACATTCATATTTAAATCTTTCAATTTCCTTTTGAATCCCAAATTTTTCAATTCAGTTCAATTCAATAATATGTAACTGAATTCTAACTGTTGTGGAACGGTTTGCATCAATAACCTACTTATATAGCTTAATCTGCAGCGGAGTCGTATTCTGATATGTTCCACAATATGCTCCTCTGTTCCCCTCACGGCTCTCTGCTCAGCGTTTAGGTTCACACTACACACACGCACACACACACACAAATACTCATACACACTACATGCACAGGCACAGGCATGAAAGCTCACAAGCAGAGACGCTAATAAACAGAGAACACACACACAAACACGCCGGCACTCACACAGTAGCAGAATGCAACTGGGAGGCTGCTCCCTTGCCTTGCCTGGAGAGGGAGAAGCTTATTATGGAGCCTTATTGAAGGCTTCAAAGAGTTTAAATTAGGGTGGAGAGGAGGGATTAGGAGACGAGCGAGAGAAAGAGGAGGGGAGAGGCAGAGGAAGAGCGGGTAAGTGAGAAGAAAGGAGGTAGATAGAGAGAGGGAGGAAGTGGGAGAAGAAAAGCGGTACAAATAGAAAGAGAGGCTAAGATGAGAGAAAGGGGATGTGGGGAAGTTGGAGAGGGGAGGGATGGAGAGGGCATGGGGGAGGAGAGAGACAAATGGAGGAGGTGAGTCAAAGAGTTTGCTGGCTCATGCTGATCTTACACCAGACGATGTTTGAAGTGATTTCAAGTGAGTTTATTTCCAAGTTGGAGTCATAACACTCGCTAGGAGTAAAAGTCACAGCCGTCTCAATACAGTCTTTCAAATCAAACACATGACACTGTGGGAAATGTGTGGCTGCAGGTGCAATGGATAAAAGAGTCTGTGTTCAAACCATGTACAAAAACAACACGTGTAACCTTGACAAAACCAACAAAGGATGCACACTGCAGTAGCCTTAGAAGCACCAGAAGAAGTAAAAACTTCCAGCGCACTGTGATGTTTCTCAGTCGGTTTGGTTTTTTTTGTCCTCGCCCCCAGTATTCATAAACCAATCATCATGTTCATGCTATTGTTGAAATTGAAACTCTGTAAATATATAATGGAAGACTAAATGTCATTTAATCTAGGGATAAAATCAATCTGCTTCATCAACCTGCAGGATAAGGCAAACATTGGCTCAATATTGACACAATTCACTGGACATTGAGTTAGAATGTAGCTGTGCGACAACACAACACACTGACATAAATCACAGGTTGTGCATAGGGAGAAACGGAGGAGTACAAGTGATAAGTTGAAAGAGAGAAGAGAAACGAGGGGACAGAGAGCGAGGAGGGATGATTTTAGCTGGAGGGATGGAAAAAGGCTGTCAAGGTTGCTGAACATGGAGCAAAGAGGAAAGACCAGGACAAGAGCAAGAACACAGAGGAAAGGAGATCAGAGGGAAAGGGAAAGAGGGAAAAGAACAAAAACAAGAGGCATAAAAGAGGCAGATGAGATAGATGGAGGAGGGGAGAGGAGGAGTAGAGAGGGGGAACAGTACGACTCAGAGGGACAGAGAAAGGCTGTCAAGGTCGCTAAACAAGCAGCAGAGACGAGGACCTAAAGGGATTGGCTGCAGTGCTGAACAGCAGTGACCTGTTAGTCATGGTCACACACACAAACACACAAACCAGGAAGAGATGGTAAAATAAAAATGAAGTTACTGGCAAAACAGAGATGACAGAGATATAAAGAATGGCCAAACAGATGGAAACGGAAAGGAAGAGCAGCAAATAGAAACAAAAAAAAATGGAGGATTTTCAACGCTGTTTGGCTGAATTTGAGGTATGACCCTATTTTAAACAGCAGCGTCCTAACCTCTTTAACCGTCCTCAACTGTTTTCTGCAACAGTAAAAGATGCCACATAAATGAAGGAGGCAGTTGTCGGTGTTTCCTTGAAATCTAGTCCACATCAACGGCAAATGACTAAAATTAAATTTAATGAGCTTATCTTTTTTTCTCCTTCAAGCTAAACCAATGTGGGTCAATTCAGATTTGCCTGAGAATCTTGTTGTTTTTCTTAAAATGTGCCACCAAAATACTGAACACCACCGGGACACATGACACACAGACAGGCAGATAATAGACTGTCAGGATGATAACCTGTCTGTCTGTCAGTCTGTTAAGAGTTAAAGGAGGGAAACATGGCGTGCGTGTGTGTGTGACTGCTCTGTGATTGCCCTGGGGAGAACAACGTGGCGTAAAGCAACAGTCACCTGTGTGTTTCTGTGTATGTGCCTTAGGGCATACAAAGGCAACAGCACAGCAGCAAAATCAGCTGCAGAGTTTGGAATAATTTCACAAAAGTCAGACCTCAAAGTAACGTACCTGCGTCTGACACACAGACAGCAGCTGTAGACCTTTGAAACAAACACGCATGGCCCGTGTGCGCCACCTCTGCAGGGAATAGATGTTCCTGTCACCTGTAACTTCCTGTGATTAGTTTCATTTTATGTCTCATAATATATAACACAAAGCAGATGTTGGCCTTGGTGTAGTCTCCTGTTTCTCTTGTCTGACAGCTGTGTAATTGTGAACAACTGATTCAATTAAGGTTTACAAGTGCATCAGCCATGTGTGAATTTAAAGACACTGACCGTCCTCAACCAACAACAGTCATGGCAACCCGCTGAAGCCAGTGTTCAGTGATTTCAAATGCTCGTTTAATCATTTGTTGATAGTTTTGAATAATGAGCAATGAATGGATAATAGATGGATAGATACTGCTCAGGCCATATTGGTGTACTTACATTATACTTTTATTTATTTATTTCACTTCCTCTAAATGTGTCTTTTTGGCAGCTTAAGAAAATGACTGTATTCCTTTAGCATATTTTTTGTTTGTTTGTTTACTGATTTAAACCATAAATTTTAATACTTCATCCATGATCCACTCCTCATTTTACTTGTTTTATTCTGTTGGACAGACAATATAAAAATACAGGATTTGATATCACGCGGTAGGCTATGCATCTGCTGTTTTCCTGTACTTATCTATTCCTACTTCCTCCTTTGCTTTGCTGTTTTGGTGGACTGTAGTTAATAATTTAGTTTTTTAAGTAAATAATAGAATTTGAATTAGGTCTAGCAGGATTTGTTTTATGGAAAATTGGATCCACTTTGATATAGTCTACAAGGGCTAAGCTACTTCAAAATGTAAAAAAAACATTCATTAACATGCATTAAAGGGACAGTTCAACCCATGTTTTGGTGTGAGTTGGCGGTGATATCAGCTGCAGAGATGTCTGCCTCGTCTGGTGTATAATGGAACTAGATGGTATTCGGCTCGTGTTGCTAAACGCACCAAAAAATATATTTAAAAATGTCACTTACTCATTAACCATATTCAGTGGCGTTGCTAGGGTCCCTTGGGGCTCCAAGCAAGGAATCCCTGGGACCCCCACCCCACCCGTGCACGCTGCAAAAATTTGGTTTTTGCACACATAAACGCATAATTTCCAGGACATTGGAGATGAATACTGAAAAAATAGATTAGTGGTTCTCAAAGTGAGGTCCAGGGACCAACAGAGGTCCCTGAAAGCCCAGGCCTATCATTAATCGTTGTTGTAAATAAGTGGTCAGGGCCTGTCCTCAAGCCCCACCACTGAGCATATTCCTGTGCAGAAGGAAGTGCATATCTACTTTTGGAAACCCGTCACAAGCATGAGCCTCTTGTCCATGAGTAGGTATGTGCTGTTGTTTGGAGTTCACTGAATAATAATCTTAGAGTTGGAGCAGGTAGCTGTAGGCAGCTCTGTTCAACAAAAAAAGCTCAGGCAAACCCACTGTACACTACCTGCTCAGCACCAAACGACAGACTAGCTGTATTTAGCAGAGAAAGAGCCAGACATTTCCCTCCAGAGTTGATGGAGACATATCAAACAGAGATAAAAGGAGAGTAAAAATTGGACTTACATTTATCAAGTGGACAGACACATGACTCCAACTGAATGCTAATGTTGCCTCATGTCTATTGGATGTGTAAATAGGGAACTGTTTGCTGACACGAGTCATATCAACTGTACAAGGTGACAATATGTCAGTGGTGTCGTTACATCTTTCTCTGCTGCCCCCAAGTGGCCAAAAAAAGAAATGAATAATTTACTGCAACATCGTAGACCATAAATCTGCATGCACTAAATATTAGACATATTTGAAATCCTAATGTCAAAGTACTCATTTTAAGAAGCCTACCATGCATTGTTGTGTTGCAGATTTGTCCTTTTTTTTAAGAAGGGCAGATTTCAGCTTGGAATCCACTCTGATATTCACAATGATCATTTTCAATTTGACACAAGCTTCCTGAAAACATTGTGATAATCACGACTTCCAGTCTCAATTTATGGAAATACTGTGTCCTTGTTTGGTTTTAACAGCCAAATGAGCTCGATTTCGTGACAGAACCAGCAGCTCTGAACCAGAAAATGGGCCCATAACCTTGGAAAATGTGTTTCATTCCAGGCGCTGTACATCTAATTGATTTATTTACACTAAAAAAGCAGTTGCCAATTTCTGCTGAATGTTTCATGTTGTGTCTTCTGTAGTCTGCTCTTTGAGGACTTGGCAGCACTATCAGCTTTCTTATCATTGTCCCCGTTGGCAGAGTGAATCAAATTGTTACGAAACAGGATTTGGCGCGCAGCTCAGGGATGACCAGAAATAACAGTCACAGTCTGATTGGAGAAGTGACAAAAATGAGTTATACAGATATATTTTAATGTATTTATGACAAATACACACATGGTTTCCCTCTCAACCCCCAGCTTTCTCTGTCTGTTTGTCTCTGACGTGCATAAAACTCACACTCAAACACCCCCCCGACCCCACCCCACACACACAGATTTCAGTGTGACTATCGGAAGCGTTATCTCTGCATTGCAGACTATTAAACATTGATGTGTTGTTATTGTAACAGCAGCAATCTGGATCATCCAGGCTGAATGACCCAAAATAAAAAACACTCTGGCTTGCAACAAAACGGATTCTCTGATAAACAACTGTTTTGTCTGCAGCGGACAATTACAGCAAGCTTTGCTGGGACCCATTTTGGTGCAAGATAATCTTTTTTGGGACATTATTGTTGTTTTTTAGAACCTTTTTTTGGAAACTGGTTCCCATTAGCACTGCTAACTTCTGTGAGATGCTTACAAAAAGCTGTAAATAGGACAAACATTTTTAGGACCAAATAACTACCCGACCGGACTGTCTGTTTCTCAATGGCACTGTTTGATCATAAGTCAGTGATGTTCAGTGCATCACAGGATTTGATGGATTAAGTTTTTCTTGGACCCACTTTCCCCCAGCCCTGCTTGGTCTTCCTCCACTTCACTTTGTGAACAGTTCCTCCATTTTCTAGTCTGCATTTGGGCATTTTCTGGAACATCACTTTGCCATCTGCAAACAACATGCGAATTTAGAAGAAAGTTAAAGTCCTTCTGTAACAAGGTAGCTGGTAATACCTGCTTTTTCCTCACAACATCTGCTTCCACTACGTGCAATTGTTCTGATTATCCGGAACAGTGGGGTTTGCAAATCACACAAGGCTTAAGAATTGCAACACGTTATGAGGAGAGATAAAAAATTAGAGGAAATTAATGCGGCAATCTACCAAGTTAAACACATGAAGATCAGTTTAAACACAAGGAGCACTGCCGAGTCTGTTAATACACATTTATAATGTCCTCTGTCTGGAGGGATTTTTAAAGCTTGAGAAAAGAGTTACCTTGGTTTGCTCTTGGAGACAGAAGTGGGATAGAGTTTGAAAGACGGGGCTATTTAGCAGTCAGAGAGGGTTTAATGACAAATACCGGGACAAGTAGGGTCCAGCATTATTGGAGCTTTTGTACTCATAATAGAGACTAAAACTAAGGATATCTCAGGCTCTGCAGCATCGATATTGATGTCTTTTTATTTTTTTAAAAGGTCCTGTTAAGTAAGCTATGGTTCTTCCTCTGTGGTGGTGTTACGCTGCAGTAGGAGGTGTAACTGAAAAGTTGATAAAGCCTTCACAAGTTTTTCAAAAGTTCCACTCTACTGCCTGTAAAGATTGATCCCTCACTGTACTGCTTCAACAGCGAACATTTCACATGATATTGGAAAGATTTGGGGAGAGAGAGGTTCAGACACTACTCAAATATCTGACAAGCACTTTGTTTAAAGCATATAAGGCTCTGTAAGGAAGAAAGGATACGTTTCATGGGACCTTTAATCTGTCTCTTACAAGCCTTCCAACTTAACAAAATTGCAATGGTAAATCCCTTCAGGTTTTCCTCCACAGGGTGTCTCAGTCTGACCACTGAGGAAAGGAGAAACTCAACAGTCACATTCAAGTTAAAGAATATGGGTGAATGTCTCTCCATAGTGGAATTAAGGAATAACTGGCTTCCAGGGTGACTAATAGACAGATAGAAAGGTTGGTTTAATTCATATGAGACTTGTGTCCCCTCTCTCTCTCTCTCTCTCTCTCTCTCTCTCTCTCTCTCTCTCTCTCTCTCTCTCCTCTCAATGTGTGTGTGTCAGCAGCTCAGTCAAGCAGGATAATTCAGTTCTCACTCTGCGGATAAGGACTTCTATCCAGCTTTAGTCTGTCACAACATTTGTTCCACATTTAAATTAGACTGCTGCAGTGGGATGATTGCATATAGATTTGCAAAGGAGGGGAGAAAAGGAAAGGGGAGACAGGGGAGTTAAGGAGGAAGAGATGGGGCAAAAGGAGGGAAGGGAGAGGAGAGAAAACATAAGGGAGGAAAGGAGAGAAGGGGGACAAAGAAGGAGAGGTGTTGGAAAGGGAAGAGGAGGGAAGAGAGGAGACACAAAGGAACAGTGCTACTTTTCCTTGCCAGAAACATTCAGTACAATCAACTGTTGTTGTTTCACCATCAGTCTGGTCCCCACGACAACTGTCCTGGATTCTGATGCATGCATCTCACGCAACAACACACATCTATTATAAATAGGCTGGAAATCAGACATAGCATGGGAGACTGCCTCAAACTATGCAAAAGTGCTCAGAAGTGCTACATACAGCACGCTGCTAGTTTACATCCAACCAGTGGGCCACGCTGGCTGCTGGACTTGAGTTTGCAAAGGTGGGGCAAATTTTTACCAATTTATATTCTGTCCAGATCATTTTTTTTTGGCCCCAATCCCAACCAAATCCTTTAATATTGGGATTTCCTAACTTAAATACTGAATAAACATGTAACTTGGTATGTATATATAACCATTACGTTTCTACGATTAAATTATGGAGATTAACTGGGAGAATGTGACTCCAGAAATTGATGAGATGTGATCCAATAGAGAGAAACCCTGTTGGAGGTGTTGGAACTACAGAAACACTCACGATTGCACAGTGATGTTAAGGAGTGGAGCGTCATCCCACACAGTCTGGTCTGTAAAGTACATGTCCTGAAGGATCAGTATTCAAAAGGGTGAACATACATTTTCTGGAATCGTGACAGCGTCCTCTGTATGACCATATTCCAGTGCTGCTGTTTCTCTGAGCCGCCAGAAATCAGTGAGGTCAAAGAGACACTGACTAACAGCCAGAAGACCCCCTCAAAACATCGCAAAAGAGAGCCACAGGCATTGAAACACAACCCAGTCGAGTTTGCAGCCAATGTCTCTTTTCCTCCACCACTTACTGAAGGAGCTGCCCAACGAATGGGGGGAAAACAGCACTGCCAGTGTCAGTTTTCATGCCAGGTAACTAATTAATTAGCCAGCTGCAGCACTTTTAACAACTTAAAAACATGCCTGCAAATGTTAACTTTGGTAAGAGATGCTACATGGTGTGCTGGCCTTGTTTTTCTATACCACATGTTAGCTTACAAGAGCAAATATGTTTAAAATTACGTGTCAATGTGCCTGTCAGCTCAGTGTCAGTCAAAATGTATTGACCAGTCCGGCAACTCACATGACTGGAGGCTGAAAGAACCAGCTATCTAGCCCAGTCAGTCGCTTTACTGGCCCACTCTGCGTCATTTGGGGTGTGCAACAGAGCGTGGTCCAAGACTGAGCACACTGGCCAATCACATCCAAGTGAGCAACCCCAGTTCCAGCAGATAAGTCTGGGTTGGCCACTGTATAAATTTGATTTGCAGCAGGTGGTTATATGGATGTTAAGTCATAAAAGCTGTAGATAAATATATTCTTGTATGAGAAGCATAAAGTGGAAGCCTCCTGTTTTCACTGTTCAATGTATTCTCACTAAATACATCATAAAGCCATTCACTGTTCATTCAAGAGCCAGAGTCAAAACGTGTGTGCTGCTCTGGGTGTGAGGAGGATAATGCATGCATGTTTTTCCCTCTGTATGTGTTTGTGTTTGTGTGTGGTATGTATATATAAGCAATGGCATGGAACTGTGTGTTTGTTTTTTAAGTATGTGTTTGAGACTGCATGTTTGAGTACATGTGTCTTTGCATGTATATGTGTGTGTGTGTGTGCATGCGTGTGTGTAGGTGTCTGTCATATCCAGCAAGAGGATTTTTGCCTGAGCGTGATCTTGCCATCTCTGTGTCTCTCCCACACTTCCTCCGTGTCTCCCCCCTCTCTCCCTCTCTAACTGATGGTGACAGTTGTTCTTTTTAAAGCAGAGTGGATCAGAATGCAGGCGGAGCGGCTGTTAATTATGGATGGCCTGTTTATCCTCCCAGGAGCACCCAGGGAGGAAAAACATCCATTCTAACTTCGCCAGCTAACGCCTCAACCGTGCTAATATGATAGGAGTCCACATACTGAGTCTGCTAGCTAACACCTCAAAGTAAAAGCCCTGCTAACCTCTTACTCAACATACACAGACCAAACACAACACTAATTCATCTGGAGTCCATGTGCTGAAACCACACACTTAGAATTAAACTCCAACAACTATGGAATTAGAATAGAAATAACACTAATATGAACTGGTGTTATTCATCAACATTGTCACTACCATGGCCAACATCATCTTCTCATAATCTTGCCAATTTTCCAATTTTTGGAAGCTTTAATGTTGTTGTGTGTGGATTTCTGAACCAGGACTGCAACTATTTTACTATCTGTTTATCTGCTGATCATCATCATCATCATCATCATCATCATCATCATCATCATCATCATCATCATCATCATCATCATCATCATGTCAATCATTGTTTAGACTGCAAAATGTAACAGAACACATATTCCTCAGAGCCCAAGGTGATGGTTGAATTGCTTGCTTTGTTTGGCCATTTGGAAAAATAAAGAAAGACATGCAGGGTAGAGTGCTGGATCATCCCAGAGAGCCAAACCACTTCAGACCGGTAGCCTTAATTTCCCACCTACGACGATGATGGAGAGGATCATACTGAACCACCTCCAGCACCCGGTGAGCAGCGAGCTGGACCCCCAACAGTTTGCATATCGACCTGGCATTGATGTGGAAGACACAGTTATCTACCTGCTCCATCGATCTCTTTCTCACCTGGAGATCACTGGGAGCAGTGGGAGGGTCATGTTTTTTGACTTCTCCACTGCTTTCAACACAATCCAACCATCACTGCTCAGGGGGAAGCTGGAAGGAGCCGGCGTAGACTGCCACCTGGCTGCATGGACTACCTCACCAACAGACCAAAGTGTGTGAGGCTTCACAACTGCATGTCCAATGTGGTAGGTTGCAGCATGGGGGCTCCACAGGGGACACTGCTCCCTCCTTTCCACTTCACCCTCTACACATCAGACTTCAGATACAACACCAACAGCTGTCTCTAGAAGTTCACCGATGATACAGCCAGTGTTGGACATGTATAAACAAACTAGACTACAGGGAGGTCATAACCAGCTTTGCCAAATGGTGTGAACTAAACCACCTGCACATGAACAACAGCGAGACAAAGGAGATGGTGATAGATTTCCAAAGGAAGGTACCACAGACTACACTTGTGAACATCCAGGGCTTGGACATTGAGATAGTGGGGGATTACAAATACGTGGGTGTTCATCTCAACAATAAACTGGACTGGACTAACAACACAGATGTCCTGTACAGGACAAAGTCGTCTCCACCTGCTAAGAAGACTGAGGTCTTTTGGAGTATGTAGGACACTGTTAAAAACATTTTATGACTCTGTGGTCTGTTGGGGCTGTGGAAGCTCTGAGAGGGACAGAAAAATACTGAGCAAACTGGTCAGGAGAGCTGGTTCTGTCCTGGACTGCCCTCTTCTTGGAGCCATTTGATCCAAACCCAAACATATTCAGTTTACCATCTGACATGTGAGCACATCCCAGTCTCTTAAGAAGGATGTGGCATGAAGTCAGAAACTCAGAAAAAAAGCTTAAAATATTAAATTCCAACATTTGAGGAGCTGAAACCGGCAAACATTCAGCATTTTACCTAATAAATAGTTTTAACAATGAATAATGACTTTAATAATGGATAAGTTAGCAAAATTGTTGTTGAGAACATATTTTCTATACTTATTATTCAGGATGTTTTAATTGATGTACAACCCGAAATTCCCAATATTCTGGTTGCTCTGTAAAATATAATTTGCAAAACCTTTTTAACATATACTCCATTGGAAACAGTACAAAAACAATACATTTAATGTTTTACCTTATGCTTATTCTGAACCTGATGGCAGCAACATGTTTCAACTGCATTCTGTTTTATTTACATTTTTTTGGGGAATCAGCATTGTAGACAAGCTGTTTTTTTTGTTTTTTTTTAACAGTTTTGAGGTGATAACATTTAGATTCTATGACTGAAAATGAGCAGCAGCCAAGTGCAGACTGGGTGGCATGGAGCACAGACACACTGCCAGCTGCATGTTTTGTATATTGATCTTCACTAAGAAAAAAATAAAGTGAGGGGAGATAAATGATTCACTAAAAGATTTGTTTGCCTCCGATCTTACTAAATCCTGTTATTTGAATAACCTACAACCAAATCCAATCTGCAGCTGGCTGTCAGAACCCAACCCTCATCTGCTGTGCTAATACTGTATGATAGACGGTCACTGGTCCAACACAGTCATCAGCGTTTTTCACCCTTCTTACTTTGATCACATTTCATCTACATACATAGAGTATATTACACCTCTAATAAAAAAAAAAAAAAACATCTGAAGATGTGCCAAAGATGTAAGAATGTGATACTTCATTGATCTCTGTAGGGAGCATCTCTGCACTATATTGTAGCCCCACTTCAGAATGCAGGTCAGTTGTATGAAACACAACTGGAGCTGGTGCAGATTCAGTGTCTGGCTCAGCAGGGCAAATGTTCATGGCTTCAACCTGGACCTTTAAGATGAATGATGGTTCTCAAGCACACACGCATGCACGCAAAGAACTAAAGCTACAGTGGTTAAGAGCAGGCAGACAACACAGGTCATCCATAATTCATTCATAGCATGCTCCTGCCTTGTGTGTCTCTGCATCTGTCTCGATGTCTCTCTTTCACCGCTGAATATTCACAGATATCCTCGCCACAGTGTTGACTTTTTACTATGTTTAACGCAAAGAATGCTGCAATTTCCCCACAGCAACAAAATCAGAACATGCATGAAGTTAAAAATACGTTTTTTTCTAGCAAGAAAGGATTTTATTTGTCTTAAACAGCAGCCAGCACAGCACTCTTTAAGGAAAGTGCTTTGGAGCACTGCTGGCTGAAAGAGGTGTGTCACACAAGCCTAACACACACACAATCGTGCGCACACTTTGTATCACACGTATGAGCACCCACATCCGTGTCCAGTTTCACAAACACATGTGGCAGTTTCCTACTCATAGTTTTTTATCAAGGAGCCTCAGCTGATTAATCTCTTCCAGAGGTTTGACTATCATTTTGCAAGGACACGCACACACACACACACACACACACACACACACACACACACACACACACACACACACACACACACACACACACATGAGCAGTATTTATGGCTACATGAATATGCAGCTTCACATACACAAATATAAAGATGAACAGTTGAATAGCAAAGGGTACACCTGTGTGTCAATAAAAGGCTGAAGTTTTGTCGATAAGTGATTCCCAAAGTAGATGTCGACTTACAAACGGGGGAAACACGTTCAGCGTAACAGAATGCAATGCAGTGTGTTTTTATTCTTATTTTATTTTCGTCTTGGTGGGAATACTCAGTGTTCAGGTGGGTGGATATGTTTGTTCTATATAAAAAATGGAAATATTTGTCCAAGTACATGTTCACTGTATTTTGTGCTTGTTAACATTTCCAAATAAAAAAAATAAAAAGGAATACAATACACTGTTATTATGCATACACTGTACACATGGACATTATTTACAGTTGTTTTGTTGAGATTAATCTTCTTTACTGTAACCACTCATTCTTTGGTGGCAGTCTTTTTACAGGGGTCCTTACAAATTATGATGTCTGAAGTCTGGATGATTATATTTGGCACAAAGCAAATAAACCCAAAACAACATATCGTATGTTAAAGCAAGTGGATTTTGATCTGTGACAGTAACCTTTAAAGGGGCTTCGCCTGAGAGCTGCAGCTATTTCTCACAACACCTGGTAATCTTTTACATTTCACTGCTCTACAATTTAAACTGCATACATTATACGCCATGCCTTGCTGAGTGAGGATGTTGTTAGCAGGATTTGTAGATTCATAAAAAGTTGCGAGATTTTATTGGCAGTTACAGTTTTATCACATTATGTGCAAAATGCTCCTCACTGACAGAGTTTACTCTGCTACGTTTCATTTGTGGATGCATGTGGCACAGTGAAAACATACAACTTTTCTGTGATGAAGATGTGGCATCCCGAGGGGCACAAAGTGCAGAGAGCTAATGTCAGTGTTGTGAATGCAGACAAATTAGCAGTTACAGTCTGAGCTGTATGAGTTTATATAGCAGCCTTGCTGTATCTGGAAAATGTACTCATGTGACTCAGCTGAGATCGAGCCACATCGGTCAGAATATCAGCCAGAGTAAACAAACGCTTTCAACATGTGGTGCCAAACTGAAAAGTCTTGTTTGGGGTTTTTTAGATGAATGTGTTTCTCTGAGAGTGTCTATCTCATCCTCAAAGCCCCAAACCAATCAGTCAGTCCTCTGATGACTGAGGCTCATTTAGCTCTTTCCTGATTGGCTCTGAAAGCAAGAAAAGAGCTAGGATTGCCCCAGTGGGAGGTTGGGAATTGGAGTTTTGAAGTTCTTTATGTGTTTCTCTTAATTTCCTCAAACTCTTTAATGTTTGTCTATATTTAATGTGTGTGTGTGTGTGTGTGTGTGTGTGTGTGTGTGTGTGTGTGTGCGTGTGTGTGTGTGTTCCTATTCCTCTGAGTGTGTATGTAGTTGACTGAGAGAGACAGTGTAATTCAGAGTGTTTGTATGAAAGCTTATGTGTGTATAAAGAGAAGATTTTAATTAGCTAATGCTGCAACACATTGTGGCAATATGTGGTAGACAGAAAACCAGATGTTTATTGTTTTTAATAGGCCGACGACGGAGAGCTCTGCCAGTGCTGCATGGTGGAGAGTGTTGCCTACTGAGTGTGCAGTCAGAGCTGGAGAAAAGAAGCATTTGGAACCAACTTTTTGCTCTCGACTGTGGAGATGAAGACATACTGATTGATGTCTTTTTCCATCTCAGTGAGAATCAGTGAGGGCCCTTTTAAAGGGCCCTGTCACTCTTTAGTAACATTCATTGTCAGCCGTGGAGATATGTTCCCTCCTCAACCACAGATATTTTTCCAAGCAAAATCTGTATTTTGAGTCGTACATTTCAGCCTCACCACCTGCTGCACACCAAAGCACTGTTTACTTTATTGACCCAACATTATCATTTCAGTTTATGTCTCCATCAGTACATAGCAAGTCAGGTGAGATGAAGCCGCACAGCTTGAGATAGAGTAGGAGAGCAAAAAGTCTTATGCCTCATGTGCAGTGTTTCCTCTCTATATTTCATTCTTTTCTAACCTGCACACATGCAGCACCATGAGGATACTGTGCTGTAAACAGTGCTTAAAATCCAAGTAGCATTGAGCAGTGGTGGCAGAGCACTGAAAATCTGTACTCAGGTTAAAGTACAATTACTCTTACTCTAAAAAATGACTCCAGCAAGAGGGATAAATTACCATTTGAGAAACATATTCAAGTAAAATTAAAAAAGGATAATAAATTACTCAAAATGCAATTTACTTTTCCTCTGTTATTTTGTTAGGGTGTGTGGACCACTCCAAAATAATGTGTGGATAAAACTTATGTCACTTATTGGGATGCCCAGATAGCTCACCATGGCTGGTCTAAAGCACAGCAATTTAAAAACCCTCCAAGATAAGTGAATGTTATTATCATAACATCAAAGATTAACATTACACATGAAAAATTCACACAGCTAACGTAAGCTAAGTAACTACGTTTTCAGCAGCAGTATGTGTACTTTGGTATAAAAAGTGTGGCCAGGGATGGAAGCTGGAAGCTGCCTCTTGATCTGTGTTTTGTCTTTCTTCTTGTTTATGACTGTATCAAGGTGAAAAGAGAGGTGGTGCTTCTCGCACGCTCTCCGCCCTTCACTCAATGTCCACATTTACAGCAGACTAGATGTAATGAAGGTATAAATGGAAAAAATAGCAAAGAGAAAAGTAGATTCCTGGCTCAAATGCTCAAGTAAAGATTAGAAGTACAGTTTTAAAAAAAGGAACATGAAAAGTACTTGTTCCTTCAAAAAAAACTACTCTTTTACTCATGTGCGCTACTCGTAATGTGTTTCTATCCACCCCTGGCATTGATCAGCAGCACCTATAAACCCCCACTGGTCTTTACAGGTATTGACAGCCTTTGGGCAGTGGGTGTACAACCCCCTGAAAATAACAGCTCACAGGTGAGGTCGGGACTTTATACATAGGTAGTCATAGCAGGTGCCAGACTTTAAGCAGCACACATCCAAGAGGAGGCTCCACACGCTGGCGAGTGCTGGAGGAGAGGACAGATGGGGAGCTGGCCTGTTTTCTGTTGAACAGGTAGGCGGTAAGCTTAGTTG
>JBBMOE010000005.1:714881-717381 GCA_037975065.1 Chaetodon trifasciatus | reverse complement strand
AATGCGTCTGCATCAGTTCAGATAGAGCACAAAGAGTAGTAGACAGGTTGTTGTAATGACCTTTCATATCATGCAGGGACATGGTTGTTTACAAACAAACAGAAAGCGGTCAGACTTGTTTACCAATTAAACAGTTGTGACAGATGTGTTTACAATCCACAAACAGCGCCAGCCTCCGATGATTTTAATATTCATACCTGGCCTCTCTTGAAAACCTCAGTAACACAGGGGTGGGATGCATTTTGAATACTTAAAGCAGGTTGGAAGTATTTTTAACACTTTAAAGAACAGCTTAATATTCAGAGTACTTGGAAAAACTGAGATATGTCATTAAGTCAGGCTGAAGACTGTTGGAGCAGCTTGTTATGGCGGGATCAGACTACACCTTTGTTTGTCTTTGACAATGGTCATTGTGTCAGATCAAATGACCACAGCACCATCAGGGAGGCAGGTGAAGCAGCTGTCAATCAAACTGACAGAAGCCCTGTGTGTGATGCTGGCGGTCTTGTGCACCAAGAAAAAGAAAAGATGTAAACGGTGTAAACTTCTTGCTGTTCGGTCATTATTTATACATCTACTGGGTCTCAGTCTTTTACTCAGTCATGGTATTCCCAAATATGCAGGGGAACTGTTGCCACAGCTCAACAAACTTTTCTTCTCTTTTGCTGTCCCACCTCACAACAGCACCCTCAGCATCCCTCCTCTTCCTCACCTCCACCATGATTGTCCTGACTGCGCTCTGGAGAGAGCACCTGATCGGTCAGTGCTCAGGAATGTGTTGTGGGAGATGTCACACTCGAGTACAGATGCCTGATTGTTGTTAATGATTAGCCACAGCGCTGGTAATTCGTCAGCCATGACAAAATCATCTCAAAATCGGGCTAGATTCATGTAGTCTGATCCCGGCATTGCACTGTAAGTGCCTTTATACAGGTGTTGTAACACTCGTTACAAGTGTAAACACACTGTATCTGACCTCTCACAATATCAAACTTCAAAACTTTGGTGAAACATTTCACAAAGTCTTAATATCAGAAGCCTGGGAGTTCAATAACTAGCATCTTTTTGTTTTGATGATGAGCAATATTAGCGAACCCAGCCTTCCTGGCTTGTAACATTACACTGCTGAATCTGTTGATCACAAAGCATGAGGGATCAGGGTTATTTCAGTGGCACAGCTCTCTCCAGAGAGATGACTATGGAATATTTCTGCAGGACTATTGCCTCCGACTCCTGGATTTGCCTTGATTTATTGCTTTTGTTTTCATCATTCCCTGCAGTGTAGTTCACTACAGGTGTAGCAGCCTATAGAAATGATTCATAATTTATTTCATGTTCGCAGCTTTCCTCCGCTGCTGTGGACCGGTGGAGAGTCAGGAGTGCAGAGAGAGCGAAGGGGAGAGAGAGGTAGACAAGGCAGTGAGAGAGAAACAAAGAAGTTAGAGAGGTAAGAGGAGCGTAGAGAGGTAGAGTGTCAAACAGACAGAAATAGAGAGGAGGAGAGAGGGAGTAAGGGGGTTCGAGAGGTAGACAAGAGGCGAGAGAGTGGTAGAAAGATACAGAAGAAGAGACTATAGTGGAAGGATTAATACCTGGATTTACCACTGGGACAGCCCTAGAGCCTTGGTCCTGTGTGTGTGTGTATGTGTGTGTGTGTGTGTGTGTGTGTGTGTGTGTGTGTGTGTGTGTGTGTCTTTTGTCTGTTTTAAATTCAGGATCTGTGGTAATTTTCATTAGGAAGTAAATGTTCCATAAATGGATGCAGCATAATGTCAAATCATTAGACGAAAAATACTGCTTAGCTAAATACATACACTTTATTTTTCTTACATCCACACATCATATGTGAGATGTAAAACATTGACAGGGACCTTTTTTTATACTTGTAAGGACCGAGCATTTGAATACTTATTCCACCTCTGATTTGCCACACTGTATACTGCATTAGCTGACATCTAACAAGAAGCAGCAGATGGAAGTCAATGCAGCACGAGGAGAAAATATGTCAGTTCTACTCCAGACTTGTTTTCATTTAATTCATTACATTTACATTTTCCAGGTTAAACTTCCCACTCTTCCCTCTCAGAGAACAATAACATATGCAGTGAGCAACTTCACATGCATAATAAAACTGCGCATTAGGCCTTTGATATTGCCGTCATGCACCTCTTGCTCTTGAAATTTTCCCACGCTGCCTCTGCAGAGTGAACCCTCGCCACTGTAAGCTACGTTTGATGTTGTGAAGGAAATTCAATTTAATGAACTTTGGCCTTCACATTCCACCTGCTGCATTTACATGTTTCTCATGTAACTAAAGAAGACATTAGCCATGCAGAAAACAGACGTCAAATCGTCACTACATGTGACTAATGCAGTGTTGCCTATATCCTAAATGACAACTTTTGTTTTAGTGTTTCATACAATGGATTAGCTACATTTGTTTTCATCTTCATTTTTACCAAAGAATTGAGGACTTTTTCCTCAAAATTAAATATGAATG
>JBBMOE010000005.1:677103-714482 GCA_037975065.1 Chaetodon trifasciatus | reverse complement strand
ATATATATATATATATAAAGTTTACGCACATAGCTTTGGGGAAAAAGCAGTATCAAGGTCTATCCAGACTTCCGTAACAAGTTAACATCTACAATCTCTCTCACACATACAGAATTAAAAAATATATTTATACCTTATGAAAGAAACTTGTCACCGAATAACAGCTGAAACTGGAGACATAATGATAGAATAATAAGAACAAGAGCAAAAGCTGGTAAACGGTTTTCATATCATTTCATATCAGGTATCGCTGCACAAATAAATGAGACACATACCAGTGGGAGAAAAGAATTAAACTGGTTTTAAACTGTTTTTTTTTTGTTTTTTTTATGAACACAGTGAGTTCTGTATGAATGTGGACAGTTTGTGTAAAAAACCCTATTAGACAAGGAGGACAACGAGTATGGGGAAAGCACAGTGGCTCTCATGGTTTCTTCACCACGGAAGGCTGTTGAGCGCAGAAAGGTTGGTGCCACACAGTTACGGTGCCATTTTTTTTTGGCATGGTGAAACAGTGGCAACACTGTCGTCTCACAGCTAGAAGGTCCCAGGTTTGATTCCTGTCTGGGGCGCTGTGGGCGTGTCTTCCACCATGCCTTCGGTGCCTGCTGCCCCTTATCTCAAGAAAAGGGGCCTTTCTGTGTGGAGTTTGCATGTTCTCCCCGTGTTCACCTGGGGTATCCTCCATAAAAAAACCCCACTAAAAACATGCAAGATCACCACCTGACCAACGGTGACGAAAACAACTGGGTCCCCGGGCACGCTGTCGGTTGGTAGCCCACCGCTCCTGGTCTGCCGCGGAGGAAGGACGACCAGGATGGGTCAAATGTGGAGAAATAATTTCACAAGAAGCATGGCGTGTGCATGTTGTGTGCATTGTGATGTGATGTGATGTGATAAATAAAATACATCTCTTCTCCTCTTCTCTTCTATCAGTTAAGTACAAGCATCTTAGAGGCAAGCCCTTCTTAAGCTATGGATTTTATTCTGCTACCATGCAGCACACACACAACACGCAGCAGGAGAACACGCAGTCGCACGGCAGGGCCTATGTGACCTTAAACGGCCTACCTGACCCCCCTCACAGCAACATGATAAGCAGACAGAAGGACAGTATTTATGGGTACTAAATGCCGCCTTCTGCAGCTGAATGTGGTCCAGATTAATTCATGCTGGTGCAACTGCAGTCCCCCACCCCCACCCCCTCCTCGCTCCACCTCAGGCAGAGTCTGTCTCCAATTCAATGCAGCATTAATCAATACTTTAAATTAACAACTATAACACAAACTCAAGTGACAATTTCACACAGAAAAAGTACTTTAAGTATAAAAAGTAAACTACGTCTTCAATTTAAATGCAAAACCTCGTCCATCTGTCTCAGGGTGTGTGTTTGCACGCTGACTAAAGTATGTTTGTCAGTTGGAGTTGTTATTTTTCTCTGCAGCATACGCCTCAATGGGCTGTCTGTGTTTTTGGATGGAGCTGGGCAAGACAAATTGACAGCTTCACAAACACACACACATACACGCACACACACAGAGGCACACACACGCACACACACACACAAACACATATACAAATATATATACACAAGTGCACACACTGCCACAACACCCCAGTGTGCACATACACCTCCCAAACCACAATCACACACACACGCGCGCGCGCGCGCAGACACACAGAGGCAGTCATACATTGGCTGATGGACTGAGTGACAGTTTATTTTCAGGACTTAAATGAGCGGAGGGATCAACTTGATGATCTGAGGCAAAGGAGAGCAGCATAAGCAGAAGAACGCGAGCCGCACTCGCTGCTCGAGGGTGGATGGATTCCACATTAAACAACGCACAGGCAGTGACCGTCGCTGCAGTGCACCTGTCTGCCTGTGTGGCATTCAATGACCATTACTGACAGAGTTGCTGAGAGAGCTGCGCAGGGCAACAGAACAAAGACAGGATATGTATATGTAGATATATCGGTCACCCACACATGTACTTTGACTACAGTCCCGCAGCAGAACTGCAACAGCTTTTGCAGAGGATTCATCTTGAAAGCCACAGTGTAATACACTACATAATTGGATCTATTGTTACAGAAAATTCCTTTCTCTCAGACAATTGGATGTCAGACCCTTCCTGGATCAAAATGTTAAAAGGAGGGGGAAAAAAAGGAAAAGCAAATGTTTCACAAATCTCCTCTCAGAGTGGATCAACAGCACAGCAAAAAAAGGTGACTTTGATCATGGCTCTAGTTTTAAAGGAGATAGTTTGAAAAGAATCGGCAACTACTGAGGCAGAAATGCGTTTAATTAGGATGAGTAAGGTCTGAAACATTTTCCATTTTGTGAGCAGGAATAACATGACATAATGTGAGAGAGAGAGAGAGAGGAGAGAGAGGAGAGAGAGAGAGCAGGAAAAGCCTTGAGAAGAGCTGACTTTGGAGATTTTCCTTCCCAGTAGTCTAACGTTACACGGCAAGAGAGGAGGAGAGGGAGGCTGTGAGGGAAGAGGAGTAGAGGAGAAAGAAAGGAGAGAGGAGAGGTGAAAGGGAGGAGGGATCATCCGCTACCCTTCACCTCCTGCACATCTTTCTCACCTCGTTCGAAGGTTTCTATAGGCTGTGTATCACATGCTCTCTCTGTTTTGTCTATTCTGCTTCCTTTCTCCTCTCTGTCTCCTTCTTCCCCTCCTCCCCCCTTTATTTCATCCCTTTCTCTCTTGTCCTCAGGCTACATACCACATACATTTCCCCTATGTTTCTCCTCTCCACTCCCATGCCTTCCCTCATGACTTTCTCCCCCTCTTCCACCTCCCTCCTGTGACCAGATGTCCTCCACTCTCTTGTCCTCTCTCTGCTCTCCACTGTTTTGTCCTGTCGAAGTCATCCTCCTGCTTCTCCTTCCTCTGACAGATTTCCATCCTGTGTCACTTCCCTTTCTCCTCACCCTTCCTCTTGTTTTCCACCTTTTTCCTTTTCTCTTCCAGCTTCCTCCTCTCTCTCCTCCCCTCCCTCTGCTGCTGCTGTCCTCTACCTCGACTCCCCTCCTCCTCTTCTCTCTCCTATTGTCCCATCCCTCTGCCTCTCCTCTCTTTCCCAGTCCCAGGGCTCGTTAAACAATGTCCACGTTCACCTGACATCATCTGCAGAGAGAAGCCTATAGGGGTGACAGTGTGTGCGTGTGTGTGTGTGTGTGTGTGTGTGTGTGTGTGTGTGTGTGTGTGTGTGTGTGTGTGTGTGTGTGAAGGAGAGAGTGTGCATGCACAGAGTCTAAATTAAAAGACTGCAAGTGTGCATTTGTTGCTTTGGAGAGGAAATAATTAGAGCTTATAAAAACCAAGTGTATAAAGAGGTCTAAAAAAAAAGTATAGGCAAAGTTTGCTTTAACACTACTGTACTTTAACTGTACTGAAAGCAACAGGGACAAGAAGACAGAGACAGAGGGAGAGATAAAGAGATGAATTCTGTTTTGGGAGTTTTTGGACATTTGCAGAAGGCTCTTTATCAGTGCAGAACAATTGGTATTCACCAGAGTTAAGCACACAAGCTGTTGGTCTGGAGACAAGCACCAAACCCTCTGTCACACCCACCCCAACCTCACCAACCACCACACACAGATTCCCAATTTCTTCTCCTTTCTCTCTCCAATTCTTTTTCTGCTATCATTCACACAATAACCTCGCCTCCCTGCACTCCGTCCTTTCCTTTCTCAGCATGATTCCTTTTTTTTAATCTATAAATCTTTCCCCCTTTTCTCTCCGTGTGTCTCTTGCGCTTCCTCTCTCTGAAATCCTTTGATGTCAGCTCATACCTGCTGTCACATACCACCTGTTCAGTTCTCAGCCAGACAGGACCGGATTAAGCTAAACTACGCTGCAGTGGACGGAACTGGGCTGAGCTGGACCTGAACAAGTCTGGGCGGATGGAGAGGTCTGGACAGCAGCGGTAGGGAGCCTGGGAGGGTACACAGGTAAACACAGTGAAGGTGGTTTCTAGATGAAAGTTTCCTTGCATAAAGCATAACCATGAGGTTAATCATTATTTGTGGTAAAATCCTCCTTAACATAATGTTAAAGAGTGAGGGTTGGATCTATGTTAGATACACACATCTGTGGCATCACTTGTAGGTTCCTGAAGGGTTGTTTTGCCTTGTTGCCCTTACTGCTCGCTGCCATCTTGCCATTCATTTGGTGACAGAATATCCAAATGGGGCAACTGTGGAATATGGTTAAAGCTAAAATGTGATGAGCAAGCACCAACCACCACAACTGTGTGTCAGCACCTTTCAGTCAAAGCAAACACACCCCAAAACACACTTCTCTTTGAGGGTGCATATGGAGCAATCATGTCTCAAGGCAGGCCACCACAGCACACAGCAGCGAAAGGAGTTACACTTTTTACATTCATGATGGAAAAAATACACTGACTTTGTTTTGTACTGACTTTTCTTTTTCTTTCAAATTCATTCAGAAGCTTTTTTTTTTTTTTTTTGAGGAGCTGCATCTTAAGGCAATTCCACATGGGCTTTAACATTCGCTTGATTTTCTTTTTTTCAGGCTGAGCTGGCTCTGATCTTTATCATGGTCATTTCAGTTCAATTCAGTGAAACTCTCTTCTGTTTTAATCTGTCCGGTCTGACATTGTTACGCTTTGCTCTTTGTGTTTCTGCGCTTTTCCTCTCTCTCTCTTCTTTGATCCAAAGGAATAGGTGAGTTGAAAGGTTAGCTCATTCTTTGACCATGACTACTCTAAAATCTTCCACAGAAACACACGCACTGCCACAAACTAAAGGAGAGAGGCCAGAATGAGTGTGAATGTGTGTGTGTGTGTGTATATGTGTGTGTGCGTGTGTGTGTGTTCTCCCAGGTGACGGAGCATGGACGAGAGAGATACTCGTTTGATCCCTGGAACAAAGAGAGAGGGGAGGGCAAAGGAGAGAGCAGCAGAGAAAGACAGCAGGAGGGAGAGAGGTAGAGAGACAGGAGGGGGAGAGATGAGTGAGAGAGACAGATAGCTGAAGGGTGGAAGAGAGAGAGAGAGACAGGAGGGAGAGAGCGTGAGACAGGGGGTTAGGAGGGATCAGGCCTCACGAGAACAGAGCTTTGTTGAAGGGGGTTTGAAGATCACGAGCAGCTTTGTCAAACACAGTGAGAAGGGAAGGAGAAACGTCCAAAAACTGTTCAGTGCACACACACACACACTAATAACTGGAATAACTAGCTGTGCTGTTTGCATGTTGCATGAAACATGGAAAGAAAAAAAAAAAATCACATAATTTTAAAGGGGTCGTTACATTTGTTTTTTTCTATATCAACATAACAAGTTTTACCTACATTATCCTCTATTACAATCGGCTTGTAGCAATCAATGCGTGATTAATGCTTGGTTTTCTTAAGGCACTCAAAGAACTTAAGATAAGTGAAAGATTGGGATTTTAGTTAATTACAGAAAAGGTCAACAGTGAATTGAAGTAGGAGCAGCTAGTCCTCAGCAGAGGGTCGTCTGTGCAAGCAGGTTATTACGACCAACACATACATTTATTGGTCTTTGTCTCTAGTGACTGTTGTAATTATGACGGGAGCAAAGGACCCTGCCTATAAACCCCGAACCGCTATTAACCCTAACCCTGATCCAAACCATGATCTTTTCCCAGCACAGCGAAGGTCGGGTACGCCTGGCACTGATCCTCTTCAATGGTCATGTATGTTCTTTTAGGAACGGTCACGTATCGTTTTGGGAGTCATTGTCATTCAGGTGTGAAGATGTGTTGAGGAGGGGACAGGATGTGTTTACTTGGACCAAACCACAGTCTTTCTCTAACCTTAAAAAAAGTGCCTCTGTTGCCTAAACCTAACCACACGGGGCACTTTGTAAGGAAAACTGGCTCCTCTGTCACAGAGAAAAAAACATTGCCAGTGAACAGAATCCAGGCAGCAATTATTTCCCTTGAAAAGCAAATTAGTGGTAAATAAACACAATTTTCAGGACACAGGATTGAATCGATTCAGCAGCATTGTTGTCAGAAATATTGGAGGATGATATTTCAAAACCTGGGAAAACTGCATAGCTGCATGCCACCAGTGGTAAATGGGAGAATATTTTTTTGTAATTTGAGTGAACCAATGTTTTTTACACAGTGCTTTCAATAGATTACCACTTTAAAGTCTATATTCACAGACCACACTGCAGTTGTTTTCTGGGACGGGACAGTTTCATCATCAGTAATGCTGTATGCAGAGTGCGGTGAATTCCTTTACCTCGCCTATGCAATCAGCCCCAGAAAACAGCCTACACTACCTTCATGGCATTTCACTGATGTCGGAGAAAAAAATGCTAGGGAAATCATTTTCCATCCAGTACGGTCATCGAGGCTCCTGATCAGCAGGTACTGTAGTGAAAAGTGTTTGGACATGCTGAAACAACGAAAAGGAGGCAGATAGAGAAGAGGGGGAGGAGGAGGGAGATGAAGACAGAGTAGGAAACAGAGGTCATAGCAGTGGACATTTTACAGTACAGTTTATTAGTTATTGTTTTGGATGGCTTACAAAAGTTCATATATACAGTACACAGTATATACATATTCACAAATGGCTTTGGGATTGTATTTTTTCACCTCTGGACAAATAAAAAAACATTGTGTGATTTTTCTAATCCAATTAAAATTCAATATGAACATATTATTGTTCATACTATACATGTATCCTGTCCAAGGCCACTGCGTGCATTACAATATGACTGGATCACCTTCATGCACATATGCACACTATATTATTATGTACACAGTAAACCAGCCCCCTCAGAGTCATTCTCCTTCAACCCCCCGGTTCTTCACCTCCACCAAAGACATTTCACTGCACTGTTAAACTGCAGTTTATTTAAATGGTTTTACATGGGGAAAGAAAAATCACTGAGGCACACAATATTCCTGTCTGTGCTGATAGGAAAAATACTGCTGTTGGTGGCTGCACGGCATTAAAACATTATTCTGTACAAATTCTGTGATCGTATAGGAATAAATTACACCATCTTGAAACGTCCTCACACACAAAGAAATTGTCTGGTGTGTGTTCAGGTGGCCTTTAGCAAATGCATTTAGCTGCTTGAGCAGATCATTGAATTATGAAGCTCCTAATCTGTATACTGAAACACTGCACACATGCTCAGTCAAGACAAGGATAAATGAGAGTTAAAAATGTGAAAAGTACTCTTACAAACTGTCTTTACAAGATGTTGATACATGAGTGATCACTAACGCACCCCCTCCCCATGCCTCACTTCTCCTGACATACTACTGTGTATAAGTGAACGGCTTTCATCAAAAGCGCCTTAAAATACCAGGAAAGCGTACTGTACATCTTTCGTGTGCATGTGCCCAGTGGGAATTGAACCAAAGATATAAAACGTGTTTTTATAAAATCGAGTTTAACGCAGAGCGACTATCAACCCAACCCCCACATCCCCACCCACATCTACCTTTTTGTTCTCTTCCTTTCACAGAGACTTTTATTATGATCCTCCAAACATGCCCAAGAGACATGTGAGTCACTCAGAGAGGTTATTAATTTCATCTGAGTGTTTGGGTATGATGAGATCCTAAAAATAGTAATCCATCCAATTTACGACAATCAAAATAAAATTGAGTTTTGTATTGTATGACTGTAACCGGTCTCCACCACTCAGACATATTCCTGGGACTCTGAATAGGGATCAGTTGGTAAAGGAAACAGAAAGACCTCGCCATGTTGGACTATCTCATATAGGTCTTCACTTGATCATGTACTGTAAAGAATAAAGGTGAAAATACTGAATGACTGCTGCTAATAGCTGATTTGAATTGAATTGTTTAAGACTGCATCAGCTGCCAAACATATCATATCAGTCAATCTTCAGTTCAGTCTTGGATTCTGTACTGTAAGTTCAGTCTGTTGTTTGTTCAAACTGTTGTGTTCAGCTCAGCACAGAAACCAGGCCTACAGTATATGAGCTCCTCTGCCCTCACTATGTGTAGGTGCACAGCTATGCAGCGAGCTAAACACACTTCCAATAAAGGTTGGCCTCTGAAGTGTTTACTGGAAACAACTGTGGAAATGTGAAAACAGCAGTGGATAAAGCCCAGCAAATGTAATGATAGCGATTACAAATCATAAAAGGATGAGCTAACATAAACAGGGTTCAGAGCTGGTATTGTGAAAATGAATTCATGCAAAGAGACTATTTTCCATATTGCATTGTCCCTCATGCCAGGAAGAAACAATCGCCAGAAAAAGATCAACATTAGGTGTCTGTAGCAGGTACAGCACAATAATAAATCTAGTGAATACATACAAAGAGTCCAGAGGAACAAACGGAAAGTAACAGCTACCCTGACAGTTAATGAACAAACACTAAAACCAGGGGTCGTGAACCTCTGGCATCCAAAGACCATCAATCCTGCCGGTGAGACAACTCATAAATACAGAAAAACAATTACTTTTCTTCAACAGTAAAGAAAACAATATAAAATAGTAGACAAGCACTTTTTTCTGAACGGTCCCTGAATGCACCATACACAGAGCGGCTGATGTCACATCAGGGCATCATGGCGACTGTCAACAAAATGGAAGTAGATGTGTAGCGTCGCGCCGTCCAAGAGAAATGACCAAACGAAGACAGTGACTGTGCCTACGTTAGTTTGTGGGGACGAGCTCACTGTGATGAAAAAAGACAATTTCAAGAGTTCATTACAGCTCAAAAACACACTTAACTGGATGAGCTGCAAAAACAAACATGTTTGGATAAAGTTAGCATTCTTCTGTGGAGTCTGGAGGCCTAACAAGCAGCTTTTACCACACCACATCCTTAAAGAGACAGTGTTATGCAGGTGTGACAAGTTGTTATGTGACAGTATAGAGTAATCAATCGCAGAGTAATTCATCTCCAGGTGAAATTTTTGACTTAAGGTTTATTTTATTCTTCTTTATTACAGTTCGTACCCCCTGTTCATTAGTCATCGTTAGTCACCTGTAATATTATCTTTAAGATATACAGCTAGTAAAACAGATAGACGGACACAGCTAAAAGATGCAGAGTGGTTTGATTGCTCTGTGATCTGTTGGTAATGCCTTGGGGCTCCGTAGAGGGTATTGCGCTCTGCTTCCTCATTCAATACAGAAGAGTGAGCGCAAGAGCTACGTTGTGTAGTTTCTCCTCATTCCTCTCTTACGACTGTCCCCCTTATTAAAGCTAATTACTGTACACAAAGCACTGTAAATTTAAGAACACGTTATCAGTGCTTTTATATGTGTTATTGCGAAGCTGTATGAGAGAAAAGTTATGTTTTATATAGTTACTGTTAAAAAGAGTTTCTTGCTAATTTTCGCCACATGTAAGCTAGCTCCTGGAGACCGCATGGCGACGCGGCCGTATTAGACTGTCGACTTCGGCAACTTCGCCGTTTAAGCTACTTACTGTTCTGTGTTTACTGCTCTTCTGTGATGTAACAGAGTTTATTTTTGTAATGTAAGATTCTATGTGACATTTAATAAGTTAGTGAGTTAAAAAGACATTTTGAATAATTTAAAGAATGTTAAAAAAGACGTTTTTGCGATGATGCCTGGCGTCCTGATATTGAGTGTGTTGGTGTGATTGCATGAACATAAATGAGTTTTGTTTTAATTACATAAAACATTCAATACAGATGAGTGAGTGCAAGGGCTGCGTTGCATAGTTTCTCCTCATTCCTCTCTTACGACTGTCCCCCTTATTAAAGGGCACAACACAGGCAAGGTTTGTGGTGAGAGAGCGAATAGCTAAGAAGCTGAAACCTCATTCAGAAGGAGAATTTGTTAAGGAGTGCCTTGTTGTAAAATTGTTCCAAAGAGTCTGTTAGTCTGGAATAATTCAGAGATGAAGGAAAACCTGTTGTGGAAACTCAGTGATAGAAAGCGTCTGTGTGATTTGGCCTTCATGGTCTCAAAGAGGGGTACTTGGTAATGTCTACTGACTGTATCTGACAAAACAGTGGATACAACAGTGTCAGTTTTGCTGCTGGTGGCAGAATAGAAGCGCTATAGGATTTGCAACCATCCAGTACAAAAGTTACCTAGTTAATCAAGTTAGCATTAGCATTGTTTAGCATGTTGACTGCTTCTCTGTATTTCGTGGTCTATCATTTAGTTTTGACCAGAAAGGTGCACACTGTACATAACCACTATAATGTACCACCGACACAGGCATCAGAAAATGTTTGTATGGAAGGCAATGACTAACTCGCCTGTTGTTTATGTTGTTTATTGAGTGCTTGTTGTCATTGAGAGAATAATTTGGTCAGTGTCACTGATGATTCAATACACTCAGCTTGAGGATTTGGTGTTAAACATTCAACTGTTTATGTACAGAACAGCTCTGGTAAAGAGCCTCTTAAGACAAGTGTGTGCTTTCTGACTGATTGTGTGTTTAAAAGCTGTTAAAGAAGCAGGATAGGGAAGAGACAGTTTCGGTAATTTACCGGCGGCCTCTCCCTCTGTTTTCTCTCCCTGCGTCGTCGAACTAGACAGTGTTGAATCTAAGCTGGTAGCCTTTTTCTCTCCCCCCGTCTCTCTGTCAGACGAGAGCAGTCGAGAGTGCTGACTATGAGCTGGTAGCATGGTGAGTCAGCCAGCAGCTTTACATTTAACACATGCCAACGCTAGCAGGACTGAAAAGGAACGCAGTGGGGGTGCTTTCTCTCCCTCTGTCTTAGTCTCAGTCTGTGGCTCTCTTCCTGTTCCTCTCTCTTCCTCTTTGGCTATTTCTCTCTTCTCTTTCCTTCTATCACGTCTCTCTGTCCATCCTCTTCTCCCCCTTGCCACCCATTACCCATTGTCTCCCCTCCTTTCCTCTCTATTTTTGCCCTCCCCCTCTCACTCTCATCGCCTTCCTTCTCCATCTCCCTCCCTCTTTCTCTCTCTCTGTTGTCTCCCAGTGGTCTTGCTGTGGGGCATATGCTGTTGCAGGGAGAAGGGGATGTCAGCTTGGATTTCAACCCTGTCACAACAGGGGAACACACACATACACACACATACATGCGTGCACTCACGCACACGCAGGTATACAGGCACAGGAAGCAAATGGCCACTTATGAAATATGCTACGTTTCTGTCTCACACACACACACACACGCACAGTCATAGACACAAATGCAAACATGAAACAAACGGCCACTTGTACAGTATGTGTGCACAGACAGACACACTGAAAAGAGTCTCACCAGGGTGGACAACAGAGCTTGTCTGCAAACTGCCTGACAGGCAGAAAATAGCCCTGTCTAAGGAGGTGTGAGAGGAGAGGAGAGGAGAGGAGAGGAGAGGAGAGGAGAGGACAGGAGCCAAAGAGAGGGGGGAAGGAGAGTCAGGAAAGGAGAGTTAAAAAGATAAGAAAAAAGTAGAGAGGATAAAAAAAAAAAACTATGTGTAATGGATGAGACCTGAGGGCTGCACTGCTGTATGTATGGAAACTAGATCCCACCAGAAAACCAACACCAACTAAAAATGACAAATTGTTCAAAACATTCCTTCTTTTATTCCCCCATACTTCCCCTCTTTCACAGCTGCTCTCTGCCAGTGTGTTCCTTTGTTTTCCTCTCTCACCCATCTATTTGTGGCCCCCTCCTCCCCCCCAAATTCTCTTTCTCTCTGCTGCTGATATGGTATCAATGACCTTAGCTCAGTACAGCATGGCCACACTGGCCTGACCAGAATCCCATTACTGACACCCTTCATGTGTAACATTACTGCACTCTGTGTGTGTGTGTGTGTGTGTGTGTGTGTGTGTGTGTGCCTGTATACATGCGTGACATTGGCCTTTCCATACCAACAACAGCATCATTGGTGGTGCGTAGCACACACACACACACACACACACACACACACACACACACACACTCATGCTCAGAGCTGTGTTTCTATCACTTCTGGGGACGTTACATTAACTCACATTCATTTCCTGGAGACTTACCGTAACCATAACCATAACCATAACCACTACTTGCCTAACCCTAACTCTGACCTTAACCCAAGTCTTTACCCAAAAGTTTAATAGTTTGTGTTATGGAGTCTTGTGTTTTGTCCCCATGAGGAAGGTGAGTCCCCACAGTGTGACTGTGTCAACAGATTTATGTCCCTATAATGCGAATAATACACGTCTGCGCACACACACACACACACACACACACACACACACACACACACACACACACACACACACACGGGCAGACACAGATGTAGCTGAAGACAAAATGCATAGCAGCATGCTTTTGCTAATAAATTTGGTTCAACACACACCCAACATTCTTATTATTATTACAGCTCCCTTCTCCAAAGTTATTAATCCCCTTGACAGGAGTTTTTGAAACATTTCCGTCTGGGAACCAAGCTCATTAAAACAGCGCTCATGTGGGCACCGACCAGAAAAAGCCCTTTGAAACAATATGTGACTCCATACTTAGTTTAAAGCAGCAAAAAAGTTTGTACGAAACATTTACTTTTCATCTCATATCACACATGAGGTTTTAAACCTCCACCATGGTTTAAATGTTTAAATAGCGGCATTTTATGTAGTTGAACACATTTGCTGTAGATGAGGAGCATCTGCTCGACTGCCTCTGAGGGTTTCAGTGGGTGGGCGCTGCTATGATTATGTAAATCAATAGCAAATTTGCCAAATACAAACTCTGGTCCGGTGGGCAGTTCCACTCCACCATTAATCCGGGCTGTGAAAACTATCTTCTACGATGACCTTCATGATTTAACTGTACCGCCGCCTGTTTGTCTTAAGAAACTCACATTATGTTTTGTTCAAGAGTTAAAAGAGTGGTACTTCACTGCTTGAAAGATAAACTAAAACTCATAAAACTGGGATGCATACGTAGTAGAAAGTCGCAAAAACTTTTCAAATTGGTGCTACATGATCTGCGAAAAGGGGCTGTGATACATAAAACCTACAACAACCAGAATTCACTGTACTGGACCGACCACTGGACGCTCCTGCTGGTGAGTGACGTACTGCAAGTTGGGTGGCGCTTGGTTTTGGCTGATCTGGTTTCAAGCAATGGCCTGGTGGCAAACGTTCTGTTATAACAGCTCAGCATATACCATAGCTTGTTTCTGAAAACATCTGAGGCGAGACATCTGCAACGCAGTAACAGAATCTTGATTCATATTTGATCAGCACTGCAGGTCTTGACAGTTTGATGTGAGTATCGTGTCGGCAAATGAGTGGCGTGCTCTGGGTTTGGGCAACATGGAGGGAGGTTTTACATTGCTCATTTGCATATGCCAGCTATACTATATGATATGTGATACAAAGCTGGTTGAAAATCAGCAAAGTTTCCCAAGAAATTCGCTCAAGAAATGACACTAATAAGCACTGATTAATGGGCTTTCTTAGTATTCATTGCAAATTGAGAAAATGATTCAACAAGCAAGTCTATTACACCTTGGGCTGCCTTTAGGTTCCAACTAACACACATAAAGGCTCCCACATGGTCAAAGATCCATCCAATGAAGGCAAACAGGATTGATTGGAGTTTACTAATAAAATTAAATTACCAGTAAAAGAGTGGCTTTGATTTTATAAGCTGCTGTTGAAATCAGCCCTATAGTGGCCATATAGTTTGTTTTGTAAGGATGGAACTGGCAGCCATGATTTCTGTGGTGTTCGAAGCAGAGTTTAAGGTTAGGAAAGCAAATGCATATACACTGTAGAAGGTGCACAATGTACAGGATCTGAACACTTTGGGAGTATGATGCTCAGTAAAACAATAAAAGACTAGACTCTGGTCAATTGTAATCTTGAAAAGAGGACAATGAAATTGAAAAGAACCCACAAAAGCATAGGTTTGGGTGAAAGTTACAGCAAATTTGGACAAAGACTCACATAAATGTGCACAATACTGCAAAAACACCTCATGGGTCACACTCAAAGCTTCTTATCTGACCATATATTATGTTACAGCATACAGATCCAATATGGTGGCTGTCAAATTCAACAAGGTTGGCTGATTTTTCTGCGAATTATTCTCAATGATTAATGGTCTTATTACTCTAGCCGCCCCTCCCTCCTCCTCAAACGCACACAAGAGAGATACAAGTATATGATTAGAGGGGTGAAAATGAGAGGAAAGAGGAGCAGTGCAGAAAATAGAGGGAGACAGAAGATGGAAACGCAGAAAGAGGAGACGGGGAGTGGCTGACACAGCTAACAACATAAAACCGATCTCACAGCGGATGTGGGAATCCTTGCATAGCTACACTGATTGATGTATTTTCTTGCCATCTTGCAGCAGCTCTGGGGTCTTACATTTTTATACCCAATAAACGGGAAACAAGCTTTTCACCCCAAATGCCTCTCATAATGAAACAAAATCAGAATGAATTGTTGTAGGGATAATAAAGAACTATGTGTGTCACAGGTTTGAAAAAAGGACAAATCTACATAAAGCATATTATTATCAGATTAGCAGTGACAACAACTAGCTCGGGGTAAATAACTTGACACTGCAACAATAGACAAGACTAAATTAAATAAATAAAAACAACAAGAACTGCGAGCAGAGCCTGGCATTTACATGCTCTACATACTACAGTGTCCATCTGAAAACAGCAGTCACTGATCAATAAGTATTAGATTTTAGTGTACTTGTTTGTGTGCATTTATGCATACTTGCACGTTCATGTGTGCACCTGTGTGGGTGAGCATGAGACGACACACTCTGTTTGATAGAGTCTGACGTGTTGTTGAAACACCTGTTTTGCAGAAAGGACCTCAGCTCTGTGTTTTCGACTGGACTTGCGTCAGCTGTTTGTGTTATAGTGGTCAATGCAGCTAAGTTACACTCATTTGTGCTCCCCAAAGAAGTGGTTCATTTGGGGTGAAATAACATCTGTTCCTTCTGTTTGCATGATGTGATATGGCATTTGCATGGTTTGCTGAGCACAAATTTCCTTGTAATTGGTTTGCTTTCCTCCTAGCAAATGCAACAACCCCCGTTGGAGGTGATTGCCTACTATTAAGTGTGTGTGTGGGGGGGTGCTACTATTTGCAAAACAGTTGATCTACATTTGATTGAGATGTGTAAACAACCTTGTAGTTGATTAGTGTTCATAATACAATAACCATGGACTAGTATGAAATTAATATTTGCCCTAGTTCATGATATGTGGTAAAACAAAACGTGTTTCCTCATTGTCATGCTGAACTTTGCAGCAAAACATATCACATTTTCAGTGTGAACTCACCCTTGTATGTCTGTTTTTGCATCAACTTTTCATTTAACACCCTATTTGTAACAAAAGCTGGTATAATTATGGATAATTAGAAGTCAAAAACTTGTGTTGTTGCATGCAGCTCCCCTGCTAGGACTTCTGTAACTCGTAATTTGTGAAAGCAAGTGCAGAGTGAGGGGGAGAAACACTTTTCCTGCAGCACTGAACAGATGCACAGAGGACAGGCATCAGCAGAGCAGAGACACAGACCCACCAGGATGAGAAAAAGTGAAGAACTGGCCTCAATAATGCCAGATAAGAAATCTAAATAATTAGACTAACAACACAAAGTGCACAAACAAGCAACTCCCTCTTTCTCTGTAGAACTGCAGCAGAGTGAAGAACTGAAACAAGCTCAAATCCTTTGTCCTCTGAGTTTAATAAGAGCAACCAGTCATGCTTCAGTTGAGTGTTTTTTCTCCCTGATTATGGGCTTACCTTTAGCTGGATTGGACAACAGCAAATACATTTTATATTTTCACAATTAGCAAATTCGTCCAAGTCATTTGTTCTATGATGACTCACTCAGAGGGGCAGAAAGGCCAAAGTCACTGCCTCAAGTTCAGCGTCTTTTCATTCTTTAAGCTGAGGAGCAGAAACTGCAGTTCACATCACACAGAAGCTACTGCTGAGACACTCTCCAAAAATATCATTTGTGTGAGACTTCTACTTGAAGGCAATGTTTTTTAGAAACCGGGTTGGAGAGAATTAAATCTTATTCCAGCGTGTGACACTTTACACTGCAGGTCTTCAAGAAATAAAACATTCCTGCAAATAAGCCGTATGACGTAAGTGTGTGAAAAGAACAGCTGCAGATTCCAGTTAGTGTCCAGTTAATGTAAAAAAAAAACAAACAAAAAAACAAAAAAAACAAAGTTTTGCCGCAACAGCAACACATTTGTTTACCAAAACTACCAAGAACCATGGACAAATTGTCAGACAGCAGTATGAGCAACAACATCAGCCTCAAAATAGCTGAAATATGTCCACAATACGCCTGTTACTCTATTTACATCTTTCATTTGAAACACACACACAGTAAGAGGAAGATAAAATTTAAAAAAGAATACCTCAGGAGGACAATGAAATGAGATATGAGAAGAAGAATGGAAGGGAAGGACAGTACAGAAAGGGGAAACAAGTAGAAGGCAGCCAGAAAGTGATAGAGGGAAGGTTAGACAGAAAGAGAGATAAAGAGGGAGCGGGTGAGTTAGAGGCAGAGGAATGCATGGAGGAAGAGATGGTCGTGACTAGAAAGGTGTGATCCAAGAAGCAGGATGAGCTCTCTAATTAGTTTTTCAGTTCAAACTTCAATCTCTCACTGTGACCTTAATAAACAGATGATACACACACACACACACACACACACACACACACACACACACACACACACAAACACGCGCATACACAAATCCACGGCTGTATGCGCACACACATCCGTGCGCGCACACAGTGTGATGAAAGTGTTACCTCAGCATTTTCCAGCTAAATGTACTCATTAGCCTAGTTGCACATGGCTGCCTGGGAAAACAACAAAGTCAGCTCCAGAAAGCAGAAAGCATTCATCTAAGAGGCTGTCAGAGTGGGAGACAGAGAGCAGAGGTCTCAGCACTACCAGAAACTCGTGGCTGCATTATTTTCTCGAAGACTGGCTCAGATTACATGCTATTACACGCATTTTCACTACGTTTATTCAAGCAATTTTGAACTTCTCCTCACATGCAGCCCCAAATAAGAGCCGTCATAATGAATGCTAACCACTGCTTTCAATCAACTGCTGCTATTAATGTCTATTTTCTATTTCAAACTGTTGTCTATACTGCAAAACAAGCCTGTAGGACCAGACCTGCTACAACTCAATAGGCAATACTACAAACTATATAGAGCATACCGTATAAATAAAGTGGTTGCAAGAAACCTGTGCAAATTGTGCAATAGTAGGGAAATCACACACAAAGACACATGCGGCATTTGTTCAATACTCCACCATCTTAATCCATCAAGGAACACTTAAGCTTATTGCACCAGCAGAGAAAAGACAAGATCTAATGCTGTTTGGCCCTTTCACGTCCACCTTTCCAAGCACCGGTTGCTTTAGGGTGAAGCTTGGTAACGCATAAAAATGGGCTATAATACGGTGGCCCTGAGGGTCAAAACCAATGAAATGTTGTGTTTTCTGAAATGTTTTTGTGTTTTGATCCCTCAGGGCCACTGTACTATAGGGGCAAGGATTGACTTAGATAATTCAAAACATAAATGCCACACAGCACAGTGAGTCAAGCCAGCAATCACAGGTGTAAGGATGAATGCTCCAGTGATGGGACAGTGGATGTCCCACATCTTTCCATACAGCACAGTATACATGTGCATGATTCTAAGGGCTGGAACCTGGTGCAGCACACAAGCCACATATAAACTTCTTAAAGAACAAAATATCAAAAACCATTGCAATTCTGTATAAATGTAAAAACATCCTTACAATAAACTCACTAAAAATTCTGTATCAATCTCTAGTAAGACCATATATAACTTATTGTATTGACGTGTGGGGACACACATATAAAACAATCACAAACCCAATCCTTTTACTCCAAAAAAAAAAAAGCAATACGGATCATAAACGAAGCAGATTATAAGCAACCAACCAACCAACCAATTATTTATAAATACATATGAACTTTAATTCAAAGAACTGGTGGACTTTAAAACTGCACCGCTTGTGTTCAAAATTAAAACAACATGAATACAACTGTATTCAAAAAATGTTCAAAAAAAGACAAAGTTATTACAACTTCAGAGGGGTATGTATGTTTACAAAGACTAAAATCAGAACCAACATAAAACAAAGATGTACAACTGTAACAGCGGTCAACGTGTGGAATAATCTTGAAAATTATCTAAAAATGTGTAGAACAATTTATACATTTAAAAAAATACTTAAAAGCAGGATGATCAACTTATACAAATTAAAACTATGAGTTATGGTGCCTTCTATGTTGAAGAGCTTTTTTTTGACTTTATTTGTTAATATAAATGAAACAGTGGATTGCAATCTAACCTGTTTTGTAAAAGGATAGGCAAAATAAGCTATGCTTCAGCCTACACCTTTTCGGTCTTGAACATTTATTGAATGCCTTCTTTAGTTATTTATTTATTTGTTATTTTGATTTGCTTAATCTTGTTTTGTTTTCCTTTATTGGACCTTGACCAGCTGTTGTATTTATGTTGAATTGTCAAGTCTATTGCGCAATGAGTTGTTGTGTCAAACCAAAGACCAAATTAAACTAAACTAAACTAAACTAAACTAAACTAAACTAAACTAACTATGGGACTATGGGAGAAAAACAGAAGACAAGGAGGTTATTCAAGCAGTCACCCTGAGAAAACATCATGCAAACATGCAACCAGCAGATTCAAATGCAGGACTTTCTTGCTTTGAGATAACGATGCTAGCCACGGATCCACCATGTGATCTATCCATTCATACATAAATGTCTAATGTGAGCTCAACAATGGAGGGCACAGGAAATGTGTGCCAACAGGAAGAAAGAATCTGTTGCAACCTGATTGCAAGTGTCAACTCTCAGACCTTCATGCCTTCTCACTCATGGTGTAAAATGTAACAGTCAGAGTTTTGTTCAACTCGCAGGTTCAGTTGCTGTTTTGAGACCGACAAATATCTGCTGTATAAGTAAAAAGCTGATAAGAAGTTAATTTCTCTCACTGGTATCTATCAGGTGGATAGCTGCCTTTAATGCTTCAGGGCGAGTATCAACACATGGATGATTTTTTTGTCACTCTGCAATGGCAAACAGATCTTTCACACTGTCCTCTCGAGTTAGTGAAATACTGAACTGTGTCATACACTCACCCAAGTCCAAAGGGGCCCTTTTCTGTGGCAGTGAAGGCAAGATGACCATGTGATTCAAAAGCTGAGCTTCTGGCAGAATCTGCTGGGCGAGAGGAGTTCATGTGTATTTCTGGCTGCTTTTGTGTATATTCCAGCCTCACATAAAGCTTCAAGCTCATGTTTGGAGTCATGAGACTCGTGGTTTCAAAGGGACAGGGGGCTCTGGTGGACTGACACACAGAGAGGGAGCACATGGGAGGAGAGAGAATGTGTTTGCTGAATGCTTTAGATATGTAGCTTATAAATTTGCCAACATTTCTTTCTTTTCTTGAAGAGACAGTGCAGTAACACAATTCCTTTCCCAACAGTAAATTAGGTCCTCGGAGACTTGTTGCCCTTCAATGCCTAAACTAAAGGCTGAGATGAGGTGGGCAACAGGAGTGTTTCTCATCCCACTAGTGGAGGAAGCCTGCAAAGACTTAAGACCTGCGCCATACTTGCTCTGTCTGGGCACAGATGGAAGTTATCTTTGAGTGTCAACAGAAAAATGAAGCCCCAACGTTGAGCTTTTCAGGATTGCTGAAGGCACGCTGTATGTAAAAACATATTGTGGAGTGCGGGCTGTAGTGAAACACAAGCAAGCAATGAAAGGAGGCAGAATTTACTGTATGCTCTGTTCCAGTGATGCAGCCACCACCCAAAGAAGATATCTTTCCACAGTGTGAGATACAGCCATTCCACAGTGTGGCAATTTTGGTACCAAACTACCTGTGGAGAGATATAAGTTGATATTTTGATATCAGAAATCCTGTGCTTCTTTATGTCCATAAAGTCCAGTTGTGTTCAATTCATAAATCCAAAATGCCTCCCTTCAAAAGAGCTGGTTAATCAAATTACCTGCCTGGATTTGAGAGAGGCAGCCGACCCATGCCTTTTCTCCTTGCAGTGCCCAGCAAAGGCATAATCCATGTTACCGTTTCCACCGGCAGCCTTCACGCTCAGCAGTTCTCAGTTGAGATTGCTCTTTGTCTGGCCTACATACATTGAGCCAATTTATGGCTTAATACCCATATGCACCTGTGATTGCTCATGTCATTTTGCTAAGCCAACTTGAGGTGAAGTGTGCTGTTCGCTCCAAATAAAGTCACGGTAAAGTCGTTTCAGTGTTTGGTGGTTCATTTTGATCTTCACCTTAGACGCTCCTAAACCAAGTAGCACCTCACTCCAAATACTGGCTGTGCGTGTGGGGAGCTCTGCTCATTAAAACAACTGAGGCACTCAGAGGTTAGGCATTATTTACATTCACCACCAGTCAGTAATGATTCAAAAGGCGTATTTACATCTGCGCATTACAACTAAGGAGTTAACTCATTAACACCATGAAAGTGACAGATATGTATTTAAAATGAATTACTGCTCCCATTGCCTCACATACATCTGTGTCTTTAGAAAGATTAAGTCTATTTGTTTACATTGTAATATGTACTGGATCTGTGTGGGATCAATTTCCAGTCTCAGTGTGATGTGATTTAAAGGTGAATGTTTTCACATCATGAGCAAGGAAATATATTCATTTAGATTATGACTGAGAAGTGCAGTGTATTAATTGAGACCCAGTGGTGGCGTGATAATTGAGGAGTTCAATTTATACATATTCATTACTCCATAATGTGCTGTATATATAATCTGTGGGAGCTGAGCTGGAGATGCAAACAAGCTCCCAGTGAAATGTTTTAATTGGCCTGTTCTATTTCCATTTCAATAAGATGTCCCCTCCTCTCCTCACCCCCTCCCCTCCTCTCCTCTCCTCTTTTGTCCCCTCCTCTTCTCTCAAGCTGTCCTGTCTGATATGTGACATGTTGGCTCCCTCTCTTCTTCCTGTTAATGGATCGGTTAACTCCATAATTTGGTGCTGTATGTGGAGAGATAAAGACTGGTGCATGTGAATGGGTGAGTTTGTGTGCGACTGGATGCAGCAGGACAGGACTAACACAGGAAGTTGAAAGAGGAGGAGATGGGAAGATGAAAGGAGAGACATGAAAGGAGATGGGACGCAGAGAGAAAAGTTGAGATTTCATGAACACTGGAAGTGGAGCTCTGGCAACAGAAGTGAGATGTACTTCTGATCAGAAGCCATTACAGACTGACACCACCAAAACTGTAATCCAGAGTTATTCAGAATAGGGCCATCTCATCAGCACTTGAATTCAGTATCAAAATAGTTTGAATTCGGGGAGTTTTATGATCTTGTTCAAATGTAAATTTAGTTCAGACGAGGTTGATACCGATGTGTGATACCATAATGAAATGGTATAAAATAAATCAAGTCAAATTCAAAGATTTTTAGATGAAGGTTCCCATAAACTCCAACTATTGATTAAGGCCAAACACATGTGGACATACATAAAGTTGATTATACAAACAAATCAACATGCATAGTGTTTGTACTGTCTCATCTGCACATATATGTTTGCACTTAATGCCCCCCTACATATCGCTAGATACCCTTAAAACCTGACGATGCATAATATAATTAAACCCAGCAAAACTGTTGATGTTATTGTCCAATATTGAATTACATTATTAGCTAGGGGCGTGATAACCAGGAGAATTAACTTTAAACATTACAAATGAAAGAAACGGAGGCTGTTTTCATGAAAAAAAAAAAAAAGATTACTGTATAATAAGAGGACCAAGGTGAATTGTTAATACTATTATCAGCATAACGTAAATGCATTTTGTTCTGCAGAAGAAAAGAGTTTACATTTAACATAAAGCAACAACAGTAAACATATTGTGCATACTGTATATATTAATAACTAATAATAATAATTATTATTTTCCCCTTGCGGGACCAATAAAGGAATATTGAATTGAATAATAACTTTGAATCAATAACTGTTCAATAAATATACAAATGATAAATAAAGAACACTGAAACCACATTTGAAACAATACAACAACAACAATAAATGTCACAAATCCCCCAAAAAAGGGTGTAAATTTGTGATAACTTCTTGAAAACTGCAATCAAACAGTTCTTCCCCTGAAGGATGGAGAAGCAATGTTTACAAGTCATAATGTTCAGTGCTGGAGTCTCATCATGGCTGCACTGCAAACAGCACTCTCTCCATTCAGTCAAGTCAGGAAGCACATTTGCTTCAACAATCGACCACTCGAAAAAACCTCTGGCCACAACTAAAATGATCCCAGTTTGATTATTTAGATGCAGATGAAGAGGAAGGAGGGAGGAAAGCAGTATGGATGAGAAAGAGACGGATGAATGGAAAACCAACCCTCCTCTTCTATCTACCCTATCTTGCCTCTTTTCCTCTCTTTGCTTTCTCTAGTTTGTTTAAATTTCTTGTCTTTATCCCATCTCACCTGGTCTCTCGCTCTACTCCTCTCTCACTATCAATTTCACCTGCCCCCCCATTAGCCCTCTTTCCCATTCCTCCCCTTCCTTCTATCTCAGCCCCTGTTCACGCATCTCCCCCTCTCTCTGTTCGTCTTTGTGTACCCTGCCATTCTCCGTGCTGCCCCAGGCTCAGACATATGGCGCTCTCCTCTCTGCTATTGTCATCCATTAACACAGTTGTCGGTGGGAATTACCGACACATAGCGCAACATGCAAGGCTGTGCTCCAGCTTCTGATGCTGGAGACAGAACAAGGCAGGGGAAGATGTTAGGTGTCTTAAAAGGGCAAGAAAAGAAATCTGATACAGTGAGTTTCAAACATTACCTCAGACAAGAAATGTCTCGTGAAATTTCTGTAGAAAGATTCAAAAAATAACTTCCATTATTTTAACGTCCTTCATGGTGCATTCATTTGCTAACTAAGCATCTATTTGTTTATTCGTATCTGCACTTAGTTGTTGAGAGCTACAATGGCTGAGCACACACATGAAAAACAGGTTCTTTTTAAAGTGTTAAAGGAGAAGAAGTCCCTCCAACTGTTGCTTTGAAAAATCCAAGAAAGATTTGCTATTGCTTCTCAGGGCAGGACATATAGATATTTGGCTTATATGTGATAAATGTTACCTTCACTTAGAACATGAGTTTGTCATAAACAGAGAGCTCTGTGATGTTTTTTAAATGAGGCCTGGTCAGATAGACCACTTGCTTCATCCCCTTGCAATAACTCTTCACTGAATTAAATGACAATCAATTCAATCATGAAGAAGTCGATCCCAGTGGAAATAAACAAGAAAGTTCAGAGAAAATAGAAAGAGGACAAGAAAGTAGTGATGAGACGGCTGGTTCTTTTAAGTAATGCTTTTCATTTTGTTCACCTGCCACGAGCAAATGGAGTCATGAATGACTCATTTATTAATACCTGCTTGTGTGTGAGTGGTGAATTCATGTCGTTCCACAAGCTGTAATAAATAAACCGCGGTCATATAAACATGAGCAAAGTAGCTGTCAGGGACGTGTCTTTTTCAAATCTTTCAGTCCGAATCGGCTGCTCAGCCGAACAGTTACTGCTCACATCCAACTTACAGAGTTCCAACAACCCACACCAAAGTCCAGTTCACTTACGAGAGTCAGAATTTACCTTTGCTTTCATGCACACCTGTGCGTGCACCATGCAGAAGCACGGATTCACTTCCGCTTGTGATTCGTGTTAACTTGTTCCTCTTTAAGAGTTATTCAAAAAGAACGATTTGTTTGCAAATCTGACATCACTACTAGCATGTTCCCAGCTGGCTAGTATGTTAGCAATTAGCTGACCAGCTACAGCGTTTATCCAGTTACATACAAAAGTAGTTACATGCAAGTAGCCCCAAACATACTGAACCACATATTTTGCTGTGTAACTCATTGTTGACAGTGCCTTTAGCTAACTAGCTAACATCATTATTTGATTGACATTTAGCAAACTTAAAACTCAGCTTTAAGTCCTACAACTGCTTGTTTTGTACCACATCCTATGATTTTACATTTTAAGTGTTGCATATACTGCAGGATAGGAAGCTTACCCAGGTTGAACTCAGTCGGTAGCTCAGTCGGTAGCACCCTAAACTGCCAAGGGAGTCGGCCATTTTCAAGATTTGTTCAGAAACTAGAACATTTCTCTCAATACACTCACCGACTGAGAATGAAATCACCACACGACTGCTTTTCTTCACATCCAACACAACCTTTTCACACTGTCACAGCAGAGTGAACGCAGCTGCAGCTTATAAAATTAATTATGGCTTCAGTTTGATTCAGGTGGGCCAACAAGCAAGCGGTGACAATATTATTTTAATTCGACTAACTTGCTCATTAGCTTCTCTGACATACCTTTCGGGAAAAGGTCCCTTGAGCAGCCAAGTGCAACATTAATATTGCATCATTATAGATACTTAGAGCATGTTAGTATGTTTACTTAGTATATTGATGGTGCGTGATTAAAAGTCTCTTCGGAGTTTCCTTTACCATATGAATGCAACATAAACGTGTTTGCTCTAATATATTCTGGATTTGCAGAGCAGTAAAAAAAAAAAAACCTGTGGGCTTTGTATAAAACATTAAAAACAAGACGTGGCCATTCTGATTAGATGCCTTTCAGACAAAAGCAAAGTTTGCATCTTCTCTACCAGCAACAGACTTGATCACTGCGAGTTTGATTAGACTGGATGGAAAATCACAGCATGAACACACACACACACACACACACACACACACACACACACACACACGCAGACACACACACACACACACACACACACACACACACACACACCCACTTCTCCGAAGTTCTAATTAAAGTGGTTGTGATGACAGAGCTTGCAGTGTGATGTACAGTATTACACAGCAGCAGAGAGAGAGAGAGAGAGACAGGGAGAGTAAGAGAGAGCGGGAGGGAGAGATAATAGCTCTATAATAATCAGTCTATAGGAAATGGGAGAGCAGAGAGCTGTGACAGCTTGTCTGGCAGCTAACTGTCAGTTGCACAAACAAACAAACCTACATGCACTCACACACAGATGTACACCAACATCGATACTAATCAAACCTTACAGTTGTTACATCTGATCCAATGTCAGAGTACTAGCCTATTTAAAGATATTTTTACTTTGTTGTGTAGTATGCAGTCGAGATATGGGAATTGTGTTTGTTGGGTAATGTAGAGCAGCTGAATGAGAAACAGGTTTCTAATGACAACATGACAGCTGAGCTCTATTTTGCAACAGAAGAGTAAGAATTGGCTGTAGTTGCTGCAGCGGCAGTGATGCAGAGTGGATGCTACTGAAACATGTAAGGTGAAAAGTAGACAGATAGACAGTCAGTCAGGTATGGAGACAGACAGACAGACAGACAGACAGACAGACAGACAGACAGACAGACAGACAGGCAGGCAGGAAGACTGGCAGGCAGAGAGGCAGAGCCTGAGGTGGTGTGTTTGTATCTCTCCTTCATCGTCTGCAGGTTTTGATTCTGTTTGAAGTTCTCCTTTTCTGCGATGGGTTTTGTTAAGTCTTGTCAGATTGTTCTCTCGCTTTTTTCTGAGTTGTCAGGACAAGACGTCTTTAATCTTCCCTATCTACCGTATCTGCAAAGAAAAGACAAATACAGCTCTTTTCCTTTTTTCACTCATAATAAGGTGAAACCCACTTGCTGTGTCCATATTCCAATAATCTGAGGCTTACTTTGATATCAGAGTTGTTAGAGGATGTGTTAAAGAAATTGACATTTCAGATCTTTAATAGTGTGAGCAGAGCAGAGGTATGAAAAGAAGCAGATTCAATAATTAAAATTTTGTCTTTCACATTGTGTGGTGAACGTCTCACGCTCATACACCTGGGAGTTGAATTAAACTCAGTTTGGGGAAGAGGTCTCCAAAAATGAAGATGTTACGCATTTAACAAAACAAAGTAATGTATTCTCCTTTATATTGTAGAGCTCGTACTTAATGACCAATTACAGTGTTGAGAAAGATATTTCCCAGAAGAAACATATTAGACACTCTTCATATAACTATTAGGAAGAATGTGGGTGTCCAGGTAATTTATGAAGAGTGAAAAATGGTAACAAAAAGGGTAACACTGCATCATATCTGTCTGTGAAGAGCAATAAGTTGTAGAGGTAGTTCCTTAGTTCACATAATAAGCACAACCTAATGGTATATGTATGTAAGGATATATTTGAACGGCATTCTGCACTAAATATACTTACAGGTGCTGAAATAAATGAACGAGCACCTGTACAAACTAAGCAACCTTCAAAATAGATCTATTCCCGCTCTGAGCCAGTTGGGGAATACATCCTTCTGTCAGTTCTGAGCATTACACATATAATGTTTCTGGCTGTTTGTCTCTCGCAGCTAATCTGCCACCTACTGTAACACAAAATGAAATCTCCACAGAGGAGAGGAGACTTCAACAGAGCAAACAAAACAGCGAGGGACTCGACTAAAGTGAAGTGGCGAGCAGAGGAAGGCGTCATTGAACGTCCTAATCTTGACTGACTTTGTTGGAAAGATCTGGAATCCTTGACCGTTGAAGTTAATCTCATCATAATACGGGTCTATTTTCCGGCTCACAGTTTGCTGACAGAGGAAATCATCACGCTGCAGAGAAACCAAGCGTTCACACTTCAAATTACCGGTGACCCCAATGCGCACACGCTCACACACACACGCACGCACGCACGCACGCACGCACGCACGAACACACACATTATAAAAGACAAGAGCGCAGTCACAATACGTGCACTAACATAGAGCCATAGTGTAAATGAACAGATGTACAAACAGCACATGCTGACACACACATGCACATGCACAGATGGACACACACACACACACACACACACACACACACACACACGTCCCTTCCTGATAACACTGTCCCACAGTTTCATGTTTTTTCTCTTAGCAATGCTGAATATGTGCTACATTTTAGGGATCGCTATCGTGTTTCTTTAGAGGATTCGGAGCTGACCATGTGCAGGGAGGTCAAGAGATCTCTTGTCAGAGTTCTCCCTCTTGTGAAGTTCTCTTTGAAGTTGGGCCTTGTTTCACAGACATTTCCACTACCATAAAATCAATAGCCAGAGTCAGTCTCATAGATCTTTAAAGCCCCATTAAAAGAACGTCTTCATCATAAGATGCATCCTGAGACACATAAGCTCCTCCATGTGGCCGGCAATCTGAGAAAAGCTCTTTGAGATATGACATGCAAAGCAATGTAAAGATATGCAACAACGTCATTAGTCGGTTAAATATTCTTATTTTACTAAAATCTTAAGGGACCAGTGTGTAAGATTTGGGGAGATTTATTGAGAGAATATGGCAGAAATGGAAAATAAAATTAATAATTATGTTTTATTATTATTACCTGAAAATAAGAATCACTGTGTCTTCATTATCTTACAGTGAGCTCTTTATATCTACAGAGGGAACGTGGCTTCATCCATGTTTCCAAACATTGGTTAAAGAAAGTGCCTTTGTGTGTTTTTGCGAGTTTCATGGCCAGCGTGGCTTCGCCTACGCTCTTGGTAAAGGAAGGTTGAGGTGAGGGGTGTTTATGGTTACAATCTGCAACCTCACCACTAGATGCCACAAAAACCCTGGTTCTTTAATTTTCTCATTATAATTTGAAACAGAACCTCCAAGCCTGGAATTATTACCTGTGAGCTAGTTTTAATTGAAAAATCAAAAATCATTGATTAGGCCTGAGCTAAGCACTATTTGCTCACTATGCTATTAATGAATTGTATTATAATTATATTATAATTGCATTATACAAATTAAACCCTGTAATCACTAAGATATTACCACTTTGTGGTATTACTTGGTGACTGCTGAATTGTAACGTAATGCATTGTTTTCACATTGCTTCACTTTCTTTGCCTGATGTGTAGCGTGCATTAGGAATGTCTGACTTGGCATGTGTGGTGTGAGCATTCACTCTGTATTATGTGTGAAAGTGTTCATAGCGCAGCCCCTTAATTAAACTTTGTTGTTTACAATGACAAATAAAATAAAATGCTCTAAACATAGTAGGAGTCGTCATAGCCAGTGAATATCTCAGTCTTTGCAGGGTTGATCTTTGCTTGTCTCCATTATTCTTATTTACCAGATCTGACAGTTGTAGCGAGGCGGCTCCTTTGCAGGCCCAACTTGAACAAAATGAGTGTCCTGATACAACAATGACACTTAAACACACATGCACACACAGGGGCTACTGTGAAAGACACTGTGTGAAGAGAGTATGTGGCTGAGGCAAACGCAGAGAAAAGCAGAGTGCTCCAAAAGTCACTTACAATTTGGAGAGCTACTTAGTCAAGGTCATTATTGTACTGAGTCTGTGCATGTGTGTGTGTGTTCCTGCATATGTGCATATATCTGTGTGTCTGCCTAGTGAATACAATAACGCAGCCATTTTCAGCTATACCAGACTGCAGTAAAACCATTAAGGGTCTGACAGAAGTGCTGACTGTAGATTACGGTGGCTCTAAATCTGAGCGAGGCATTATGAAGCCAGTGTGCTCCACAAAACTGTGTGTCATTTTCAACACCCATGGATGTGCAATCGCATACAACAAGCAGCATGTTGTGCTGCTCGTTCCAGACAATGGACAAAATGCACTGTGTCACCACGATGTGTTGATAATGGTGTGGTGGTCTGGCGCCAGCGAGAAGGTGACAGGTTTGATTTTGGCAACAGCCAAAGCACCAAGCCCTGCGCAGGTGTCCTTCAGGTGACCTAAAATGAGCATCCAGTACATGTGGTGGTGCATGATGCATAGTGGTTGAAATGTAACTGGGAAAGAAAGAAGCCTGCAAAGACCAAATACCTCACATGACATATACTATGAAACATACAGACAAACAAAAAAATAAAAATAAAACAGTTTGCATCCTACAGGTTTAGTCTAACCAGGTTTAGTCTAACCATTTTCACACTCATTAGCCTATTTTCAACCACGCCTTCAAAATAAAGCAAATACATTGAAAGCAACAAGTGTTCAACTGTCTGTCCTTCTTGCCAATAAAAGAACAGCATTTAACACAAGATGGGAGGCACTTCAACTCTATTAGTTAGTTTGTTGTTTGTGGTCACATGACCAACAGAACAGAGCACAAAGCAACAGAAGCAGAGCTATGAAAACTAAAACTGTTGGCATCACGAAAGCTCCCATTTGAAAAGCATTTGTTTTGTTAGGGGGATTTTATTTCAGATTGTTGACCCCCAAAAAAGCCACAACCTGCAATTTTTGATCAGCAGGTGTTTATTATAACAATTATAATTACTATAATATCCTCTAGGAAACAACTTATGTGGCTTCCTAAGCATCACCCCCACTGAAAATGTGTTGAATATGTGATATCCTGCCATGAACTGTGACTACGTACGATGGATACACTCATGCAACCATTTGCAACACAACAGAAGCTCCAGTTAATGTGTTTCTGCATTGCACTACAGTATGATTAAATAATACCTCAAGTATTACAAAAACCACTCAAGACGGGGGGGCTCGAGCGCCTAACATCCCGAATAAGGCCGAGAGTGGCTACGTGCAAATCTATACATCTCGTCTGGCGATCAAATGTTTGGGAGGCGACTGATCTCGAGTTCACTCCAACAGCTAAGCCAGGAGGGGGAGAGACAAGCAGGAAAGAGAGTGAGACAAAAGACTGAACGGAAAAGAGAGAGGGAGGATGAAGTTGGGGGAGAGAAAGAGAGATAAGCAGCATGTGTGAGCCTCTAACCACCAGCTGACACTCTTCATCTGTTGTGTTGTGTCTGCACGCCTGTTTCACCATCGGAGCACTGTGGGTTTGTCTGAATACATCAAAACAGCCAGAAAAGCAGAGAGTGAGAGAAAGACAGAGGGAGAAAGGAATAGCGTTTTCTTAGAGAGACTCCGGCATCAGCTTTCTGTCTCACTTTCTCTTCCTTTCATTTCTCTCTGTGTAATATCATTTCCCCACTCTGTCCTGCTTTTATCGCTCTACTCCACCCACCCCCCCGCTTTCTCTCTCTGTCTCTCTCTCGTTGTCTCCTCTCAGAAGCAGAGTTGGGAGTTGGGAGCAAAAGGCAGGAGACAGACAAGATAAAAGCTGTTTCCTGATTCTTCAGCTCTCAGCTTCTCTGCTGTCAGGCAAGAAGACAGCTAGTCAAGACAGAGAATTTCCTCCTAGATGTATCCCTGCACAGCTGCTGTCGCTAACAGGCAGACAGGCGGAGAGAAAAGAGGTGGAGAAAGACAGTGAGGGGGACGGATGCAGAGGCAGGGAGACTGGTAAGCTGATAAACAGACAGGTAGAAAAAGAAGCAGACAGAAGGCGATCCTGCAGACGTTCACTCTGACCCCTTTGCTAAAATGCAGACAACTGTGTGTTTCATATGGAAAACTCCTTATTATAACATCTGTTGGGTAGAAAACAATAACAAAGCATTTGACAAATGTATTTCAAACTGTTTCCAGGGTCACTAATGATGTACCACAACGACGAAAACAAGCGATGCACATATTGATGGTAAGATGAAAGAACCAAGCAAAAACTGCACTTCCTCTAATGGCCACTCGAGGCTGACTCCACTTTACAGCAGAAGTCAACATGTTCACAGCCTGGTACAAAAAACTGCTTTGGACTCTGCAGCTACTTCATGACTGAACTGACTCTCTCATTGAAATCATATTAAACTTATGCATAATTACATAATTACAGGCATGGTTGCTTTGAGTGACAGCTAGCTGCTAGGTTTCAGCAACCAGGCTTCATTCAACCTGCCTCAGCTCCACCCATGCTCCACCCCTCTGCTCACTGTTGGAGTATCCAGAAGTTTGCAGGCACTGCTAAGATGACGAAAGCCGGCGCCATGTCACTGAGCTGCACAATGGCTCTTCAGAAACCTATGAGTGACGTCACAGAGACTAGGTCCATGTTTTAGAGAGTATATGGGAAGAACACAAGATCTGGAAACATGCACATGATAACAGACGACAATTAAAGAGAATATACAGTACACACAAACAAACAAAAGCTGAAATTGGTCCTCACAAAGATAACACTAAACACACACACGCACACACACACATTTCCTGGATACCATCATGGTAACTAACAGTAAGCTGGTAATGCGTTCCTGTAAGTGATTGAGAGAGTCTGTCTTTGTATCCTCCTGTGTCTGTGATGGCCGGTGGTATCCTCTATATACACATAAACACAAAAACATGCGCACACACTCCCACACAGACACATATCTACCCTGACAGTATCTTTTGAAGCCCTGGCCTCAAGCTTGTTGTCTTGCAATTTGTTTGTTTTATCTGTGGGGAAAAGTGTCTCCCATTCTCCAAGCAGATATACAGCTGATGAACAGGAAGCATGAAATGTTCACAAGCGCACAGGGCAGACTGGTGGTCTGATGAACGTCTGGCTGTAATGTCACAAACTAAACTTTCATATCATCAAATATGACAAAAACAAACTGAATAGTGTTTCACTTTTCCTGTGACTTCTCTATATGGGAACTTTTGACAGCAGGGAAATCAAAAAACCGACCAGACTTCATGGCATTTGCACTGGATTCAGGTTAACCACACTGACTCACCACTGTGGTCCTGCATGGTCCATGCCCTCAATCAAGCTGGGTGGACATTTTGGTGACTTGTATGCGTAGTCATGCAGACAACATTGAATGAGGCATTAAAAAAAATATATTTTTGATGCTCCAATGATGTTTCAGAGCTGTAACAGAATTTCTATTTACTATGAAAGCAAATTTGACATTTCCTGAAGTTGCTTCACAATTAACCTTCCTTCAGTGAGCCATTAAAAGGCTGAACGGAGGTAAATGATGCCTCACTCCAAGAAATGTGTCGGGATGCTGTTTTCAAATATTTCACAAGAAGAATGGATGACAACATACAGCTACAACTGCATGAAGAGGTGGAGGCAACAGGTGGGATTGCATGTTTCAGTGTGTGTTCTACACCCCTGCTGTATGGAAACATGTTCTCAGCCACATGACAGAGTGCAGTTGAAGACATTTCAACACATTTCACGTTTCTTGCCTTCCAAAACGCATCCTTCGCTGCTCCTCTATCAGCGCCTCCATTATGTGAGCGTGTATTTTAGCACTGCCACTCTGCTTAATGAGCACACACCTGAGTGCACATGTGTACACTCCCTCTGTCACAGACAAACACACTCTCACACACAAACACCCAGTCTCACGCTTTGGTTGCGGATGCCATACAAATACACGTCAGTCATGCTGCTCAGTTCAATCTTACATGTTCCGCTTTAATTATTCAAAAACAATTTCTCAGCTTGGTCATGTATCGTGACAAAAGGCACTGCCAAAAAGACAAGCTTACTAAGTGATTTATCTTGTATTCTCACTCATCAAGCTTGTGCTGAGTCACTTAAATTCACATTGCAGCACTGTGCATGCCATTATCAGCAAATTTCCAAACCTCACAGGACAAACAAGACTGCACAAGTTGATCCCAGCATGATACAAGTCTGCACATTTCCTCCGTGATAATAATCTTAAAAGGGGTCGGTGCCACATTGAATGATGCCAAATAGTAAAACCAACCAGTGTGAAACGTACCGGTGCATGCCAGCTGTGGTCATACATAGTGACATTACCTGCTGAGGCTGAGACCAATATTACTCATGCATTAACCTTTCACATGGTTCCATGTCGGTCAACAGCCTGACCCCTCTCCGTGCAGTTGTTTGTTCTCGTTTAAAATCCGCTTTGACTTTCAGGTCTGTGATAGCTGCGTGAAGGCTCGCACAGTGCCTCATAGCTGCCACTGTTGATGATTTTGCTGCAAAACGGAGGCAGTTATTCTGTCACTGCCCCAAACATCAGAAACTGGTAGGACCAAGAAATGTCTTTGCTCAACTTGCCTTATCCTTAACTTCCTATCAGACAGGATGGCCAGACACATCCCAGGAGAGTACAACTTTCCCTTCTTTCATGATATAATTCACTTGACACCAGTGTTTTCTTTCTGACACTGTCTGAGCTACAGAAACATACAGGAAGAACACTGTCCCATCAGACACTGCAGCTCTCTCTCAATGGAACTGATATTGTTCCCTCTTCCTTTTTTCCCCACATCAACATCATTTTTGTCATCCCCTCTCTTGTGTCTGTCTTTTATATTGTGATCCTCTGACTGTGGACGATCTCTGTTTCTCTACTCTCTGCCTTTGGGATGTAGACCCTTGTTTTTTGTGTGTGTGTTTGTGTGTGTGCGCGTGTGTGCGTGTGTGTGCGTGTGTGTGCGAGTGTCTTTGTGTGAGATTTGTGCGAATATAGTGTGTGAATCCCCTCCAACCCCATAGGGGCTTGTACATGAGTCTGGCCCTCTCTGCCTGCCATTGTTATGCCAGCTTTGTGCCTTTGAGCAGCTGTGTGTGTTTATGCCCATGAATGTGTATAATACGTCCATGTGTGAGTGTGTGTGCCATATGTGCGTTTGCATACCGTATGCGTGTACATGTTTATTGTGTGTATGCCAGTGTGTGCAAGTCCTTTCTGCCAAGACCCGGGTCCTCTCTGTGTCCATCCATTGTGTCCACTGCTGTATTCAGTGGCTCTGGGCATTTGGCTGCTATAGAGGACAATGCAGAACAGACAATAGTTGGACAATAGATGGGATACTCAGCGGTGCACCAGGATGAGGCACCTAGCATGTACTTACAGCAGCAGGAGTTTGAGTGCACATCACAATCTGTTCTCATGTACCGTCTCTCCAAACCTTTCTGCCATTCTGTATTGTGTACAAGATGTAATGTTCTAATCATGGCATGTAGCAACACCTAATTAATTATGCAGTGTGTTGCAGTGCTTAAAAAGCATCAGGTCCAAATCTGACTGGCAACCAAGGTTGTAAGATGTGTGAGCATGTGAGCACACCCCCCCAATGACCTCCTCCATGCAGCAGAAGCCAACTGGCAGCTTGACATCCTGTATCTAAAATCTATTAGTCATTCTTTCTCCATCTCTCCATCCATCTTTGTCTCAATAAGCCATCAGTGGTTTTGGTTCTGATCCAAATCAATCCTGTTCTGACACTGACCCGAATCATTCATCTCTCCCCGCTGTCTCTCTCTATCTTTCTGCCTCTCTAACAGTAGGAGTGTGTAGCCAGCTGCCAGCTAGCATCAGTCATGTTGTCAGGGCCTGGCTCTGGGGCTGCTGTTGGCTTTGAGGGCAAGTTCTGCCACGAGTTTCTCTTCACGTCTGTCCCTAAACAGCCTTGATGCACTGATGGCATTTAGCAGTGTTGGCCTTGTCACATGGTTTTGGAGGCAGAATTTTAGGCTTTGCAAGCAAAACCTGAGGACTATTTCAATCAGTGGGGGCTTTTACTTTGATCCAAGTAGTTTTAATTTAAAAATCTGTGAAAAACAAAATCTCTTCTTACATGTTGCACTTCGTATACTCTGTTTAATTATGACAGATTATCAATCAATCAATCAATCTTTATTTATAGAGCACTTTTCATACAATGTAGCAAAAGTGCTTTACATGTTAAAAACACCCCCCACCAACCCCCAGACACACACACACACACACACACACACACACACACACACACACACACACACACACACACACACACACACACACACACAATGGTTGAATACAGAGGAACCAATTATGCAAAATTCAAGAAATTTTAAGAGCAACTTAACAGCAGCTGAGTAAAGAACCTTTGGTATGGTCTAGTATTCTTAAGGAATTTGTTGTTTTTCATGTTAATTCAGGTGTTGTGTTAAGGCTGGATGATTATTTTGCTATTATGATTATGGTTGGACCCTTACTTTAAGGGCAAAATGTGGGTAGGAGGCACTCATGTATCTTACAGTAATTCAGAGTTGAATGCTATCCTCCATTCAATCGCAGAGGACTACTTGCCTCCATCAACACCTTCATTACCCCCATTGCCGGAGCAGGCAGACGTACCTTTCATCTGTCCAACGGAACAAGGTTTGAGGTGGTGAACACCCAAAGACACTCTAGTGTACCATACTGCTGCTAGACAGATAAGTAATGAATCTGAGCTCTGTGCTGCTAAAAACTGAAGATTGATTGATGGGTGGATGATATAACAATAAAGTTTATTTTTGAATATCACCTTGTAAGATGGAGAATAAAACCCACTTTTAAAAAATGTTATGCCTTGTATTTTACAGAGCATGAAAGAACAAATCCATCTATGGACCATCAGTTGACGAGTTAAACTATCATTTAGCAAAGGATGCTATACAATGAAATTTGTGTTTTTGCTGATCTCTAGTGGTTTAACTTTGCTGCAATGACATTGAAGTGAACACCAGGGTGTGTCAGTACACCATGACATCACTGCTGGTTGATGTTACAAGTGTAAGAAAGCACACTTGTAACCACAACCAAGAGGTGCAGCACACTTTGCACCAGGAGGGAATCTTATTCTTTACATACTGCTTTAGAAAAAGCTTATTGCCTTCCACCACTGAAAATGTTTCTAACTCATGTTACATTAATCATGGTAGTTTTCTATTTGAAATACTTCTACATTTGATGCTCAAGTGTTTGGTTGAGCTTTCTCACTGGAGAACTTTTTGCTGATGCGCCGGTATGGTAATGCACAGCATGAACAGCTGCTTCAGGTTCATAAAGACGCAGACAGCAATATCTCACTGAAAAGGCTGAGCTTCATCTCAGTGTCTGACTCGTATAATACTTTGAGTCGTTTGTGGTCATTTCACACAGTGTTGAATCACATCATCATCATCATCTCCTTGACCTGTGCATCACACAATTGGTGTGTCAAACTCATCAGATTCAGAGCCAAGAAACAGCTTCTTCCTAAACTTCTAAGCACAATATTAGCTGAGTACCTAAACTCCACTCCAAAGATCTGCATTGTGTAATTAGTATGTTCTTAATTCCTGTCCTCTCCCTTTTCTTTGCTGTGGTTACTCTTATCTTTCCTCTCCCTCCTCTCCTGCAGCAAATGTCATCTACCTGCTGTCGACTCTCCAGGAACTCCAGAAGACTTTTACAAAATTAAGAAAAGATTCACTACTCCACACTCGTGTCATTCTCTCTCCTTCCCTTCCTGTTTCCCTAAGATCAAACACAATCTATCGACTCGACATGACAAGCAGTTAACAGCTCTTGCAGGCCTTCAAGATTAAAAAATGTAAAACTATTCTGCTTTTTTAGACGTATTTTCCACCAAAGCCCACAGAGTCTCCTCCAGATTTAATTGGCCCTATAAATAAACTGTTCTGCTGCAAAAGTCGTTTAGAGGGAGAGGAATGGAGGAGAACACACACGGAGAAACACAGAGAAAGATGGTGAGATGCAGAGATCGACTGACAGACAGAGAAAGAGTGAGGGTGTGAATTACCACAGTAGATGAATGTAATTCTCTAAGTCTTGCCTGAGCAGTGTTCAGACAGCTGACTTGGGATGCTGACAGACAGTGATGGCTTCATCAGAGCAGCTGAGAGAAGGTGGGGTGTGTATGCATGAGAGAGAGAAGGATCTGTGTGCGCCTCACAAGGAGATGGAGGTGACAGAAAAAAACAGATGCATAGCGAGGAACAGAGCAACTTGCAGAAAAAGAGAAGAAGCGAGGACGTTTGTGTATTTTTATCTCATTGTGAGAGCAACGTTATTGAGATTGCACAAGGGAGAAACATTGGTCCATTACTGTTCTCACATACATGCTGCCTCGAGTCATTAGAGAGCACAATGTGTGTTTCCATATGTAGATGACACACAACTGTCCATCACTGCTGAACCAAATGACTCCACTAAGAACTGTCTTTCGGCAATAAATAAATGGATAAGCAATAATATGATAAATATACATAATTGATTTTAAGGTCCTCCTCTTCATATACAAAACCCTTCATGGGCTACGACCAAGCTGCATTGCCCTCATTTATCATTTGCCTTGAAGAACACTGCGATCATCTGCTGCTGGTTTATTTGAGGCAACAACAGCCGAAAGAAAATCAGGGATGCAGCCTTTGTCAGTTAGGCCCCAAATCTGTGGAACACACTGCCAACCGACATCAGGGAATCCAGCTCAATAAATATTTTTGAAGCTAAAGCTAAAACCTTATCTATTCTTATTTAGCCTTTAACTAGCTTCCCGATAAAGGCCCGAAACTATTGCACTGCTGCACTTCCTTTAAAATGTTGTATTTTACTCGATTTTATGCAATCAATGTACTCTATTTTTGACCATTTTATTACTGTTATATATATATATATATATATATA
>JBBMOE010000005.1:625762-672835 GCA_037975065.1 Chaetodon trifasciatus | reverse complement strand
GGAAAACAAAAGCCTTTGGCTCCAAAGTATAAATCAACAGTCGAAATCACAAGAAGTCACATCTGTGACAGGAAGAATTACTCTTACAGCTCCCATATCAAGCAAAACTGTTTTATTCTTGTGCTTTTAAAAGGAGCTACCTTAAGACTAGTGAGCAGGGAAAAGCAAACTTGAAAAACATTACTTAATAGGTCTTTGGCTGCCACTACATCTCACAAATGACTTGGTTTTGATATTTTTTGGGGAAAAAAACGTCCTGATATCGGACCTCCTCCTTTCTCCCCTCTCTGACTCCTCCATGGTTATCACCTGTGCTTAGGTAGGTGTTTCTTCTAAACATTGAGGCTACATACATACATACATACAAATCTAAGCCTATGAAATGCAAACAGTTATAGTTTGAAAAACTATTGTAAATATCCCCTTAAAAACATTAGACTGCAAGGGAATGAAGGCCTGGTGATACTGCTACTTTCATCTGTCATCCTTGTGAAATTCATATAGTTACTTGCCAGCTACCAAAACCCTAACAAGCCTGCAACATGCTCATGCTGAAAGGTCAAAATAGTTGGCACGTTAATTGAAAGCTAGCTAGTTTGGGCTGACTAGACAATTACTTTGTTAATTATTTTTTATTTATTGAGATGTATTTTATATAAAAGTAGATTGTGCTAAAACACTTAAGTGACTATGACAACTTCCTTTGTTTTGCATTCTCTGGCTCTATGTTCCCGCAAAACATAACATCAAGACAAATATCATAAAATGATAAATAAATAATAATAATAATAAATAAATAAGAAAATAAATGGTCTGGGCAAAAGGCAGGTACGGTAAACAGGTCACATTTCAAATGAAGCAAAAGTAGGGCATTCAACCTTGATGCCTGCTATAAAAAATATTTTCCAGTGTTTAAAAAAACAGCAAATCATATGTATATTTTTTTAACATTCATGAAAAATGTGCACAAAGCACAAAGCCAGAACAACATGGACCTGTGAATAGTTGTCTCACAGAAAGTGTTCAGGAACGGTGTCTGTTATTGTTGTGAAATAAAGCAGCAGCACTGCTGCTGACACTTCAAATCTGCCACCTGCAGTGTGTCATACACGCCTCAGATTAGCAGCTACAAATGACGCATTTCAGTAAATTGCTTTCAGTGTGCTTGGGCTTTAACTTCAATCAAAGTCTGCTACAAACCCCAGCCTCACTGGTGAGCTATACTCTGCTTTCATAAATTCTGGGGTGGAGATGACAAATAAGGTACCTGCCATTTGGGATCTTCACCTCTAGAAATAATAAGTTCTGAGTAAGCATGTTTTGATACCGCAGTATTAGGAGGAATGGCTCGGTGGATTAAGTCTTGTGACATGATCTGAATCCTCACAATCTTTGTCACATTGTTCTTTTTCCTGTTGCTCGGTGAAATGAATGAAGCAGGGATGCTTTTTATGAGGCAGAAAATGGAGGGAGAGGACTGTAACAGATTGAGGGAGAAAGGGGGAGGGTGAAAAGACATATTTCTCTCTCTCAAAGATTGATAAAAGAGAGATATTTCTGTAACTCCAGGCTAATTCAATGAGTAGTGCCAGATCTCGCTGGGGATTTACAGGCCAGGCTTCAAAACAATTAGCTGGAGAATGGGAGTCGTTTAAAAGACAAGGAGATGAGGAGATCTTAATACAGCTGTGGTATTTCCCCATGGAGGAGTCATTTTTACAACCTCCTTACAGAGTCACTCGCTCACTCTAATACTGCTCGCCAATCTCCTCTGTCTCATTTCACACAGAAGACAATTTTCTGAAAGCTGCTGTAGGGAAAAGAGAGAAGAGAGGAAGAGGGAAGGACAGTGCTGCCGACAGAAAGTGAGGAGGAATTAAGAAACGGAAGAAGTGAATGTGAGGGAGTGTGCAGCCGAGACGAAACTTTTAGAGACAGAGGCATACAAACACAACTGGAGGGAAGGAGTGGGGTAGAGGACGGAAAAGACAGAAGGGCAAGCTTAAACAGTGAGGCAAACAGCAACAAAAAGAGACAGAACCAGAAAGAAACACACCCCAAGAAATAGATAAGGCTCAGTGGAAGGCAAGTTGTGGTTGTCTGGGGAGCTGGAAGATTGAGCATCCCTCTCTCTTTATGAGGATTTCCAGCTTGCTGCCCTCTGTATGCCGAGAGCCAATCAGTGAGTCCATCTGTCCGTGGGGGCCAATCAGTCAGCGCACAGAAGAACTAAGTCAGCATGTCCTTGTCCACACAGGTAATCAAAGACACTGTTAAACCTCTACCACTGTGAATCGCTTTTCACATGCTCTTAAAGCAGGGTTTTCCACGCTGCAGCACTCACAGAAGAGGCTGCCTTGAGGTAGCTTAGCCCCTTTTCACACGACAGCAGCTAACTGCGAGCCGAGTTATTGTACTCTGTTATCCCTTTGACCTTAACCCTCGGGGGGACTGTGTTCATGTGAAAGTTACTACATTAACCAGTTTCCTGCCCTTTCATGTCAACATTTAAATTTTAATTACAACTTAGAAACTGATATATTGATGCTAAATAATAAAAAACTGCCTGAAAAAGTCAATGAACATATGTTGGAGAAAGTCAAGTCCTGTGAAGGTAATTAAATAGAGATTTAAAGCTGCTCTCATCAATATTTTCAGACAATAGGCCACATGACTACATTTAACGTCAAAGAGGCTTGTAGTGACAAATATACAGATAATAGAGCATATTCAAATGGAAGTAATTTACTTAGATGTCATATTTAGCGTGGGAAGCTCAAATGCTGCATATCTGATAACCATTAGCTCCAGCTAACATTAGCAGCACTCTCAGCACTCTCATCAATTGCATTTCCAGCCACAATGGGATTTTTTTTTTTTTTTTTTTTTTTATCAACAACAGCCCTGATAAACACAGCGCACTACATGCTGTGCAGCAAACAACCGGCAGACAAAGTTAGTATCTAGATAGTGAACATGGTGGAGCATTTAGCAGCTAAACAGTACCATAAGGAGTTGGTGGAGACTGAAATAGAGCTAAAAGCAATGAGTGCCACTTTGTCATACCAACATTTATGGTGATGTCACTGCTGTGTTTACAGCTTTTTGTGCTGCCTCCTGTGGCCAAAAATTAATCTAATGATACAGGTTTATTGGATGTCGTGCTACATGATCACTATATTCCATCTCATATTACATGATCTCAGCATAAAGGCAAGATTAACCCATTTCAAATGCATTTTGTAATTTGTGGTTCACTCAGGACTAAGAGCTAAATTAAAATATCATACAGCCTGAAAAATGCAAAAAAGTCCAAGCTAAAAAAAGTTCTTTTGACATAACATTTAGTTTTTGCAACTTTTCCCCTCTTTTGCTATGATGTATTATGCCTGTCAAGCTAACGGCTACAAGCAGGTTTTTAATGCTGTCTGAAAGTGACACATCCGGGAAAGATACAGCAGAGAGTTTTCTACTATCTTGATTTGTTGCCAGCAGTGGGACAAAATCTAAAAATCCTAGAAGTTTATCCATGACTGTCAAGTGACACCTGTGTACCGCTGTGACAGCCGAAACAATTTTACTTCCACTGCAATCTTACATTTCCAAAAAGCAAATGTCTATGCAAGTGAAAAAAAAATCTAAACAATTCCTCTCGGGACAGCAACGCCACTGGCAACAGCTGTATCGTAGAAAGGATTAGTGGGATCAATCACAGGCAATGATTACTTTTTTGGTCAATTTACACGTTAAGCAGGCCTTCAGGAAATTAGTCCAATTTGACCTGAGTCTGAACTTTGTGCAAATAAAATTCTTGATACCTAATGTCAAAGATGAGGGGAGGATTCTAAATGTGCAGCAGCCTTAGGGATGCCCACATTATATTAATCCGTGTCTTATCTGCCTTAATTGTACAGTAACATTGTTTGTCTTAATATAATTATTAGCAATATGACTCAGTAACAAGCACGTCTTTTGCACATCCTACCTACAGTATATACACATGCCACATACTGAGGTGCAGCAGCCCATGTCATCAGACTACTCCCACTCACACCTCCTAACTCTGGGTATGATGAATGGACTTCTCCCTGGAGAGTAAACAACAAAGTCATCCAACCTCAACCCTACCAGTCACTGTCACTTGCAGGGAAACAGAGTCACAGGTTACATGTAGCAGGAATACAGTTATTAGACATTTTGACACATTGCAATGAAAACGTGACAATGTCACACCAGAAGGTGACGATGACCTGAGGCCTGCTTCTGACCGGTAGAGTTCATGGAGGAAAGAAGCCCTTTTAAATGTTGTTTAGTTGATTATCTTTGGGCACTGATCTTGGAATTAGAGAAGTAGATGTTGTTAGACGGTGCCTACATATACTCCTTCCTCTCTGCTGTCTCACAAAGTATGAAGAAACTTTATCAAGTGTGTGTTTTATGGAAGTATGATACATTAAAGGGGCTTTTCTAATACTGTTGTACGATTTTTATCACATTTAATAAATTTGTACCTACGGTACGATCACAGTGTATACATTTAATGATCAGAAGTCCCTTCAAACTGCAAATTAAAAGCAAAAATCTTTATTTAAGCAATAAGCATTAGCTTTTGCCTGTTGCTTGTTTTCTTTGTGGTCGTGTGTGTTCTTTGTTGCCTTGCAGTCGGGTATTGTTCCAGGCTTCCACATAAGCAATAATAACTTCAGAATCATCAACACCAAGGAGAAAAATGTGCATATCTCCTCACATACTGGACTTTCTGTTAACCTGAAGGAAATTGAAAACTCTTTAAGCAAGAGCACCACAGTTGTCAGACAACCACTTCTGAATTCAATAGTTTTTCTGCCTGTGTATTCTGCTTTTAATTCAGAGTTTCTGTATTATTTGCATGTTAAGGTGTCTCTCTCACTGGGGACCAATTAAATGATAAAGCAGTGCTGTTACAGGTTTATGTAAATTCACTCTGCAAGAGGCTTGTATTGATAAATGGCGTGGAATTACAGAACAGCAAATAACTGCGGGTGGTGTACGTTATTTTTCTTTTTTTAATTAATAAGGTTGCAGAGGAAAATTTAGTGTCTTACGGTGAGTAGCGAGCCTTTCTCAAGGGTTGTTATGTTTAAGGAGAAAAGGAGGGAGGAAAGTGAAAGAAAAACAGAGAGACGACAAGGGAGAAACATTTGCTCTTAACTAATGTGTTGGTGCAACAGCTTGTTCAGCTTAGGACACTAGTGAAAAATGGAGTCTCTTATTGCAGCAGCCAACATCATTAAAGCTGCATTAAGCAATATTTTTTACATGAACACGGAATCATATGACTCCCTGAATCAACAGCCTAGTTTCAGCCACTTTTTCAGCTCATTCCAAAGGATGGTGGTTCACATAAAATCTAAGACTGACGCTCTTTGCAAACAAGCCATTTGTACACTAGATAGACAACAGAAGCGGCTGGAAAAGGTTGCTAACCCGAAGGCTGTTGCATTAGTTATATGTAAGTAAGCAAAGTGAAACTTAAAATTCACACATTGGCAAAGCACATGTAAAGCACTATTGTTATGACGGAACAGTTACAAAGATATAAGCAATTAATGTTTGAAGAGCCATTAGTTTATTTTGTTTTATCACATTGCCGGTGACAGATTACGTTCCTCTGCATTTATGATAACACCTGCACGAACGCTCTGTATTATTACTGTTATTTAAAACAGATAAGGACACATACGTTCACTTGAGATGGAAACTGCTGCCAGCACCACTCGCCTGTAACTCAAGATGTTCAGTACATGTACAAAGTAATCTTTCTCAATAAATCTTAAAATTGAACAGACTATAATGAATCACCGTCGTCACTGTCCCATTCAGTAGCTTTTAGTGGTGAAGCTCCCCTCACTGGTGACTGAGAGCGCCATTGTTAACTCAGCCATATGTTACTTCCACATTAAAAGCCTATTAAAAGATAGCGACAGCCTCAGAAACAGTTATAATCTGATAACTCTGTTGTAAATAATAGGCTGCTGAGCTATTAACCTTATATGCTGTGCTTGTATAGGCTAGTTTTGTACTGAAATAAACGTGAACTTACTACTAAACTGAAGACAGAATCCTAAACGGTGACGCATTCACTTACTGGTATACAAACTGAAGAGCATTTGATAGGTGAGGTGTTCACTTGCTGACATACGGCGGACTGAAGTGCATTTGAACGGTGATGCTGCCGCTTATCTCAGGCAAGATAGTGAACCAACTACACAGTCAGTGACTGCACGTCTGTGAAGTGGTCAGTAGTGTCTTTCACGACAGATAAAATGACACGGGGACTCATGGGAGAGTGTAGTGTGAAACTAACTACTCACAACACAACAATCAGTGTAGACTTTCCATTGTAACGTTGGATAAAATTTTGATTCAGATGGTGCAAATGGCTGCTGGGAATAAACACTATACTGACTTGTAGAGTTATATTCAACAGGGGGACAAAAAGAGGACTCTTATCGGAGGCCCATGTTGCCCCGTTTCTGCCAGATTTGTAAGCAGGCTATCATTTGCTGCTTTATACAATTTTGATACACTAGCGGCTCAATATTGTGAGGTGGCTTTAGAGTCTTTCTGTACTTATTCCACATGAGGAAACTAACTATATACTTCACCAATGCTCAATCATACATAGGTGTACAGTATTGTAAGAACGCTCTATAGCTTCCATTAATACTCAGAGTGTGATGAAAGTTAACTGCTTCATGTAATCGTTATACATCAGCCTTATGGGAAAACAGAACGTGTTTAATGGTCAGGACAGTAAAATAACAATGTGAAAAAACAAAATCAAACACAAGCAGCGATTATCTTTAAGAATGAAAGAATATAGATGAAATAAATGGTTCGCGTAACTCAAAATGATTCAAATGATTCCGTGTGGCACGGTGGGACAGGGGTGACACTGTCGTCTCACAGCTAGACACAATGTCACCTCACAGCTAGAAGGTCCCGGGTTCCATTCCCACCTGGGGGGCTGTGAGCACTGGGGCGTGTCCTCCATCATGCCTTTGGTCCCTGCTGCTCAAGGAAAGGGGCCTTTCTGTGTGGAGTTTGCATGTTCTCCCCGGGTTCACCTGGGGTATCCTCCATTAAAAACCCCCACTAAAAACATGCAAGAAGATCACCACCTGACCAACGGTGACAGGAAGGAACTGAGTCCCCGGGCGCCGCTGTCAGCTGGCAGCCCACCGCTCCTGGTCTGCTGCGGAGGAAGGACTACCAGGATGGGTCAAACGTGGAGGATTTAATTTCACATAAGCATGGCGTGTGCATGTGGTTGTGTGGAGGGATTAATAAAGTATGTTTCTTCTCTCCTCTTCTTCTTAAACATCACTCATAGCTATATTATCACTTACAAAGAGACTCTTCCTGAATAACAAGGAGGACTGATTTATATAAAAGCATCTGGAATTTGTATGAATCATCATCCACTTAGAAGAGACTGACAGCCACAGAGACAGACAGACAGACCAACACACACACACACACACACACACACACACACACACACACACACACACACACACACTCAGCCATGAGTCAGAAAGTCCTCTTGATGTTCTCATCAAGCCAGAAGGCACAGCAGGGACTGACGACTCACTGTCAAGAGACAAATCAGCACAAACACACACACACACACACACACACACACACACACACACACACACACACATACACATACACACACACACACACACACACACACACACACACACACACACACACACACACACATGCACACGCACACAGAAGAGTAATGTCTAAACATTTCCCCCTGAGAAGCAGCGGCTCTTTCATCAAAAACTTGACTGTCTGTGATTCTGTAGGTGAGGCATGCATTTCTAAAATTTGCTTTACTTGTTGTCTGTCTATGCTTTAGCTAGATTAACAGAAAGAGATGGATCACATGTGTGTGTACGCTGTGTTTGTGGTAAGCAACAGGATACAGGTAGTTATTGTCCTCTCATTTATTCATAAATCAGAGTGACAGATAATACAGAAGTTTATTAATTGCAAAGCTATTGAGTGAGCACAGAAAGATGCAATCAGTGTGTCAGTCAAGCTTTGTGAGCACAGAGGGACAGTTTTATGAGCACAAAACAAGTCCATAACACAAAATTGACTGGTTTTGTGCTAACAATTCACTTCAAAATGTACATTTTCTGTTGCTCCTCCGTTTACCACCTTCCAAAACATAAAATATTTCAGGGATAGTTTTCTAAATGCTCTAATCGTCTCAGACTTTGTGTTATGATTCCTGTAACAGCTTCTTCAGCATTCACACTGACTGCTTCACTTGCTCCTCAGAGGCAAAATAATTTACAAGCCTGCAAGACATATTGGATCTGAGCCCATAGACAGGGCCCATGCATCAGTCTATGTTATCTCTGACAGCCTAACATCTCTGATGCTGTATTTTATGACTTTTGTGTAGTTTAGCTGCGAGACCTGCATGAGCCAGTCACTGGAAGAATTGTCAAGGCCTCCCCTCAACACCAGGGAACTGACTGGTTTCACAAGTTATCAGATGGTAAGTGGTAAATGGCCTGCACTTATAGACCGCTTTTCTAGTCTACGACCACTCAAAGGGCTGTCCCACATGTCAACATTCATACGCTGATAGCAGAGGCTGCCATGCAAGGCGGCCACCTGCTTGTCAGCAGTGATACAGCCCTTTCTATCCAAAGAGCCCCACAACGATGCTCATTCACACTTATAATAAAAACAAAAATAATAAATCAATGCTGTTATGTAACTTCAAGCATATATCATTACTCACATGCAAAGATCCTTCACTGAAGCCATGATGCTGTTAAAGAAGGACCACAGAAAGGCAACACAATCTATACATGACGAAAGGCTTAAATGCCCTGTGAAGCTCACATAGGCCTTCATCACTGAAGACATTTTGAGCTCTCACAGTAGGAAACACAGGAGTAAATAATACAGTTAACCGATGACTGTATTCCATTTCGCTGCTTCAGTTTCAGGTTCCCAGTATTGCACATGCTGGCTCACTGTCATGGGCCAAATGGGCCATTGTTAATGTTCTTAGTAAAACCTTTGCTTTTTCCTTCTATGATCAAAACAAAATATTAGTAAAAGAGCATCAGCATGCATCACCACCCTCTGCGCGGACAGCCTTTCATCAACTTGCTCTACAGCACCACCGGTGGTCAAAAACTCCATGAGGTAACTTTAAATGTAAAATTCATTATATCAGCTATAAAAAAAAAACAAACAGCAAAAAACAGCAGACACAAGCACACAGGAAGCATAATGTGAGCAAATGTGAAAAATGACTATTACTACCAGTCTTTGCAGCAGCTGATTGGACAAATAGACTTTTGTCACACTTAGTGTCCCAGTATGACACGTGTTTAACAAGTCATGATGTCCATTGGGTTGAAGAGGTACAGCACACAGAATGAAGGCAACTTTAACTACACCTGCATGTAATCAATGAGGGACAATCATTAAGTCGCAGAAACAGCTTCAAGTGTGAAAGTTAACAGTCCACCTCACAAAATCAATGCCCATGAGCAAGAAGGGATCAGTCTCTTACATATGATGGCAATGTATTTGTAATATTCACCCAGACAGAAGTTAAGCTCCCCTCCATCTGTTGAAACTACACTTGAAGTGGCCATGTGGGTGTTGGTGACTCTGAAATGATCAAATCCAAAGCTTTAAAGATGTTGCAGATCAAGTCTTCTTGTTGTCCCTTCGGCTCATTTCCCTCAACTTTTGTATATACAGTATGTGCTTTTAATTGCCTTTAATTAAATACTGGCAATCGTTAATGCCTTCTTGCAATCTGGCGTTTCCCTAGGTGTCTTTATCAAATGCAATTATCACAGCACTTACAGTAAGTAGTACTGTTTTTAGTGAGCACATACCACTGTCACACAGTTCGGGCATCCCACAGAGATGCTCTCACTGGCTTGTCGAGCCAGTAGGTTGGGATTATAGATAAGGTTTAAAAAAATGGTGCATAATTATAATGATAAGGTTTGGGTATGGGCTGGGTGTGGTTTGGGTAACTGTAACTACAGTGGAATCCTCAATAACACACCAATACCTGTTTTTAGTGTTTGCTGCTGTTTCTGAGGGGGTTTGATATGATGTATAGACCAATCGGATGGATCACTCCAAACCTGATGCTGCTGTTCTGTCTGAAAACAATACAATGAGTCAGGATATGTTTTATACATCCATCATAACAGTACTGTTTAAGAATGTTCTTAGCCCTGTTTGGGCGTATAAAACAGTGCTTGATTGACATCTCTCCCACTCTCTTTATTAGCTGTTTTGAACCTGCTAAGGTGCAACAAATTACACCTTTGCCATTCTGATTGGTACATGGAGTCTACTGACCTCATGCACAGTCATTCCCACCACACGCCCTTCCACCTTCAATGAAAGCAGAGATCTAATCAGTATAATAAGTGAAACCACCTGTGTCACTGTGCAGGACTACGTCTGACCCATTCCAATTGATGAACAGCAACAGGGATTTCAGGAAGCAGCAGCATTACCAGGTGTACGATAATCACCATACTTGTACCGTGATTTATCCACAATGGATAATAAATAATCTTCAAAACCGCTAATAATAATACTGAAATGGCATGTCCTGATTATGTATCACAACAAACTGAACCTGGATCTGCCTTAAATGATCCAATCACATCTCTGCTGAGATCTCTGTAAGAAGAATCGGAGGGACAATCCCCCTTTATTTGTCACACAATGTTACATGCACATGCACACTTGAAACTTGTCCTCTGCATTTATCGTAGCAGACCCTGATGCCCGGGGACCCAGTTCCTGTTTGTCACCATTGGTCAGATGGTGATCTTCTTGCATGTTTTTAGTGGGGTTTTTTTAAGGAGGAAACCCCAGGTGATCACAGGGAGAACATGCAAACTCCACACAGAAAGGCCCCTTTCCTCAAGCAGCAGGCACTGAAGGCATGGTGGAGGACACACCACAGCACCCACAGCTGGATTCGAACCGGGACCTTCTAGCTGTGAGGCGACTCACAACCTGTTAAACTCTTTGTGACTCTGTTTCCCAGATTTCATTTCAGTATCAAAATGTGTCATTTCGCATGGTCATTATTAAGTTTTGTTTGGTTTATGATACAAAAATGCCTGCAACTTCTTTCACACACTAGGGTGCACAGTGTATCTTGTAGTAGCTTGCAGAACAAAACCACCAGCTTGTACTTACAGCCCATTGCAGTCGACTTGGTAAACTCATGGACATCTTGTATACCACAGCAGAGCTTTTATATAAGTTGCAGACTCAATTCTGGCTGAGTTGTAGTACAATAGTTTGGCTTGAAATACAATAATTCTGGAGTCTGTTTGATTTTGGTTTTTGGCACCTGGCAAAACTGTGAGGCAGCTTCAGAACATTTTCCTGCTAAGAATGAGGCACAATTACCTCGTACACCCCTCACTTAAAGGAAAGACTGTCGACGTTGTGTCGGACCACACTGTTATGAAATAAATTGTCTGTGACACTCTTGCCAAAGTGCTCTCTCCACAGGTGGGCATTTTTTCCACACCACAGCCCGGTGAGGATGGTGTGTGCTTTTGACCTTCATCTTTCCAGCTCATGAGCTCTGACGGGATGGGTTGGTGTTTCTCTTTCAAGTCCTCTCCGAAGCACAAACGAGAAAGAAATACTGTAAACTCAGATGCACAATAAGGACTCAGAGGCTGCAGTGTTCTCTGATAACTCTAAACTGGCCTAAGATCAATAATGCAACCATAGCTACAGTACAGTGATGCAATGAACTGACAGGACGGACTGACTAATGAGGTGATCAGCTCTGTGCGTCTGTTCTCATCAGCATGTTCTTCTCTTCAGTACTCAAGAGCAGGAATTTACTTTTTCATGTAGATTTTAGAAGCAATAATGATATTATTTAATTTTTACTGATCCTGATAAAGACTTGCAAGGACTGCTGGGCAGCAGACACACTTCAAGTATGCACTATATGTAAGTATGCGTGTGCACATACTGTGCATATCTTTGTTGGAATTTTAGAAATCCTCAAAAACCTATTTTTCTTGACATTTTGTGTGTGAGAAACAAACGTAAGCCCATGTTTTCATCTGATTTTTGCACACTCTTCATAACCAGCTGACAAACTGGGGATGGTAATACCATCTCTAGTAGATAGGACATACTGTAATGTGAGTTTCAGCCTGAATCGATTCTTTCTGTGCATCGATAAAAAGATAATATGTAGAGAATGGTGCATTTTGAAGGATTTCACAAACATGCTTTTGCCCAGGGCATCACCACGAGCACACCTCATGGCAGAGAGAGTGATACAGGAGACAAGTGATGAGGATGAGGGGTGAATTCTCAATCAGAGAAAACATTCAAAGGAAACATATACAGGGGAGGGTAGAAGTGAAGCAGAGAAGTGCAATGTCTCAGTAGACTGAGAGTAAACTGCACAATGATGTATATCTTATGTACATTTTTCTATACTCTATTTTCCATTGTGATTTTTATGGCTGGTCTGTTCTGCTTTCATATTGTTTCATAGCTTAATGTTTCAACACTGATCTTGGAAATAGCAAAGATCCCCTCTCTGATGTTTGATTCACATTATCAAGTGAAACCTGTTTACTCTTCACAATTCAGCAGGTGCCTTTTTATTGTGTCATTTTCACAGCTACGGACACTCTGCCTCTCAGGCTTTTAGTGTGTGTGTGTGTGTGTGTGTGTGTGTGTGTGTGTGTGTGTGTGTGTGTGCGTTTGTGTGTGTGTCTAGCTAAGGAGGAAACTCGGGGAGACAGTTGCCACCACCATTTCAGCATCCAGCAGTAAAGTATTGATCTCTTGTTTCAGCAGCTCTCTCTTTTTCCACCTCTCTCATCACTCTTTCTGTTCGTGTCTTTCATCCCTCTCTTCACGCTCTCCTCCACCGTTCCATCACCACAATGTTTCATTAAATTTTTTTTCTATGCCATGCTCTATCTCTATATATTTAATATCTTCTCTAACCCCTCATGGAACCCCATCTAATCAGATTTTCCTCTCATTTCTTTTCCTCTCCTTGCTCAGTTCCTCCACTTCTCACCCATTCTATCCTTACCCCTCCTGTCCTCATGCTGTTTTTTTCCTCCCCTTTCATCCCTCTCTTCCTGACTCCTACAGATGTTAACCTTGTAGCGCGGTTTCCTCAGGTTGGAAAGACACCGAGACAGAGCAGAAACAATGCGGAGCTCAATACCTCCACCTTCAGGTGATGATGGGAATTTTTCTCTCCCAGCTTGACTGTAATAAAATCAAACCTTGATGATTCATGGATTTTTACAGCAGTGCTGTAGAGGGCTGTAAATCATTTTAAGATATCGTCCTCATAAACCTTGGCACAGAATCATCGTTCCTATGCAGACAGAGACGTATAGCATCGTGATGCTGCTTTCATGAGTCTCTGTTGTTTCACTTGAAGACTTTGAAGGGAACTTAAAAACCTTTTTATTCAAGCTATTATTTTCAATCTACAGCTGAAGCAGGGCTGTAATCTTCCTGCTGCACAGATTGAACAAGTAGTTGTTTTTTGCAAAGTGTCTGAGATAGAAGGTCAGACGGATAGACTGACGCTGTACAAAGAGCTTACAGGGACTAGAAAAACAAAACTCAACATTTGTGAAATTAGCCACGTCTCAATGGAGTCTCTAGCTGTTGAGACAATAAATTATCTGTGACTCTCCGCATGTGCAAGAATAATATTAATGAAAGTAATTACACTCAGACAAAACACAACAACAAACAACCCATATTTTAAATGAAAGCAGAAGAAGGGAAGCGGTGCAGAACGGTCCCTTTAGTTCAGCTCCCCATGGTCCAATTCAAGCCATGGGACCTTAAACAGTATTCTTAACGAGGGTCACTTTGAGGGTATGTGGTAAAAAATTACACAATATAATATAATTTTATATACACTGTTTTTTTTTTTATTTTTATATCACCTACCAAAAGCAGAGACAGGTAACAGGCTGCCTAGAATTTCAATCAAGAACAGACACACCTATCTGAACCCAGGTGTTTGCTCGAAAAGTACTAATTAAGGAATCTGACGGCCACATTGCCTCAGTGACAGAAAAGTACCTTTAAAAAAGTATGAAGTCTGACTTCTGAGTGCGGCAAAGACAACTACAGTATGTCAAAAGCCCTTTCTCTTGCTTTGGAACACACTGGTGTCGTCCATGTAAACCCAGAACTCCTGCATCTTTAGTTTTACTGTGCTAGCATTAACCCTGACTTGTTTATGGTGTCCATCAATATCATGTCAGAGAAAGAGAGACAGTTATAAAGATAGGATGGTAGGGAGGAGGAGGAGGAGGAGGAGGAGGAGAAGGGGAACAAAAGGGGGAGGCAAGAGAGTAAGATGGGAGGGGTTAGAAAGAGGGGAGAAAGGAGAGACAATAATGGGAAGGGACAGAAGGAGGAGGAAGAGGTGTCAAGAAGAGAATGGAGCAGAAGAGGAGAGTCGTGTAGGGAAAAGGAGGAAGGACAAGGGAGAGAGAAGAAAGAGAGAGAGAGAATGTGAAGAGGGAGAGGATGATAGCTCATGGTGAGGGGTGTGTGTGTGTTTGTGAGAGAGAGAGAGAGAGAGAGAGAGAGAGAGAGTGAGAAAGTGTGTGTTGTCAGTCTCATTGCAGTTTCTGCTCCTTCACTGTCAGCTTGTGTCAGTTGAAACGCTGAAATTGGCTTTTTTGCCTCCCTGGAACAAACACACACAAACGCACTTACAAACACATGTGTGTGTTTGTGTGTGTCTGCAAGCAGGTAGTCACATACATGCAAAAAGACATATGTCCCCCCACCACCCCCCAGGGACTCCTCCCTCCATGTTTCTCTCTGCAGGGGTACACTTCTGCAAAGCCTGAAAACGCTGCAGACTGAGGAGCTCAACTCCAACGTTCATTCAAGGGCTGTTGATTCTGCCCTGGTAGGTTTGAACAGCTTTGAAAAGGTGGCAACTGCCAAAGTTACTCAGACAGTCAATGGAAGATTAAAAATGAGTAATCTGCAGTAAATAAGCAGACCTGTCTGAATATATTAATCTTCATCATTCTGAACATCCATAGACACACAGTCAGATTCTGTCCATGAATTAACTTCCAGCCTCTCTGAGGATCAGTTCACATGACTGAGATATTACACTGTGTTTAGCACATTTCTATGATTTATCTTTGCTCAGTTTATATCTTACTGTAATACAGATTATGTAAATCCCAGTTGGTTCGTATTTAATGGGACTCTTAAGTGAATGAAAGTTAGCAAGAAATGATTTGAAGAAATTACAAATAAAATAACATCCCTACAATCAACTAATGCTTCATAAAGAGACTACAAATAATCCCTGCCATGTCCCTGGTAGATCTGCTTCAAATAGCTACCATGCGCACAGACATGCAAATGCGGACACACACAAACACACACACACACACACACACACACACACACTGCTACAGAATCTCAAATGCATACACATGCAATCAGAGATACACATTTGAATACACAGGGAAAAACAAACGTGCATAAAACACAAACAGAAGTTTTCATGCACACACCTCTTCTGGCAGCAGATCAAGAGAAGAAAGCTTGTGCGTGTGTGCATGTGTGTGTGTGCGTATGTGTGTGTGTGTGTGTGTGTGTGTGTGTGTGTGTGTGTGTGTGTGTGTGTGTGTGTGTGTATGTATTGCGTCCATGTTTGTGTTGTGAGTAAAAAGACCAGCTTCTTGGACAAATCCAGTCTAAATAATCATCCTATCCTGGCTGTCCAGATACCAACACTGGGTCCCATGTGGCTTCATTACTGTTGCTGCTAATTAAGCAGCTCCAAATAAACACCATCTTCTGCCTTCATTAACACAAACACAGCAGCGTCAACACACGCTTAAACTGGATGTATTTGTTGACGCTGACATGAATAAGTGTGGAAATATGTTATGTTCTGTTAATAGTGTCGAAAATCAACCCTATATAATATGACGTATTAGCATGTTTGCCATAACATTGTATTACCTTTTGGTAATCTGTGGCTAGTGGGTTAATACAGATGAATGAATGTGAGAAGATGAAGTGCCTGCCCAAAGGGGTTAAAAGTATTTACAAGTATCCCATCCAATGGGAGCTGGCCTACCCGCACTTAATGAGGCGCAACATTGGTCAAAGTCATGCTTTATGTAAAATATGCCACACAGATTTTTGTGCATCACATAGAGGGAAAATTGATGTGAACCAGTATGACAAATTTGCCAAGCATAAGTGAGCCCAAGAGGCTCAGAAACATGCTCCACCAATGACTGTATTTATACATCTCTCCTGTCCATTTTTGTAATCGCTCTCTCCGACCAATTGCCACACTTGCCAGTAGCCTCTCTCAAAATCACAACTGAACCATAATGTGTAAGTGATGTGTATATATCCTTCAACTATTACGTAAAGAAAGATGAATTTATTTGCCCTTTCGTGTTTTCATCTATGTAACAGTGATGTAGAGCGCAGTTCACTTTTAGCTGATTGTGAGCGCCTAATCATAATGGCTTAATGTAGGAGCTAGTTTAGAGTTGAAACCATCAGGCAATTAACCGATTAGTTGATGAGCAGAAAATTAGTTTGCAACGATTTCAATGGTCAATTAATCAATTAAGTTATTTTTTAGCCCGTGAGATCTAGAGTCTGTGAGTTTGCACTTTTCCAGCAGCTTTATTCACGTTAACCTGTGTTATGTGAAACTGTTAAGGATTTAACAAGTGTTAGTCGTGTCGCTTGTAGCTGTTACTTTCAATCTATCACCATAGATTTAACAGAATAGCTAATGTTACACCATTTCTACCATTATGTGACTCGGCTCCCCCGACCCCCGACAAGACATTTTTTCCATCTCTTTCAGTCAATTTCTTGTATTTTTCACCCTAATGAGCAACAACTTTTGGTACTCGATAAAAACTTCTTGTGGTTTCTCAGTTTGATTGATCTGAGCAACCATAAATGACGCAAAACATTGATTTTCAGTGTGAAAATGCTTCCTATGGAGAAAATCACTTCCAGCCCTCCATCTGCAGTTCGCGCCACAACAGAAGAGTGACGTGTCATCATACGCAAACAATCCATACAGGCGGAGCAGACTGATTTATAATCCAACAGACTCTCAGCATCCATCGACCCATTTGACTAATGCCAATAATAGACATAATCTACACTGGCTATAGACAGAAGTCTGTTTGTCCTTCCTCTTGATCCCTCATTTTCTTTCCTTTTTCAGACTTTAGCAGAGCCCATAGGATTCTAGGTATTTTTCATTATTTTCTGATATTTTAACCAAATAATTCATCAAGAAAATAAACAAATTGTTGAAATAATACTTCAATAAGCTGCAGCCCTACCATTTCTTTAAAAAGGGTATGACTTGTAACTACAATGAACAAATGAATGAACAAATGGAGACAGATCTGTAGCATCACCCTCCACCCCCCACAGCTCCACAGTTGTACTGTATAAGCACTTACAGCAGTCGTACTTGAACATTACTGACTCATGCTGGAAGATAAAGCAGTCCTATGCCTATTTATTAACTTCATGTCACCTAACTCACTGTATGGATAATGGGAGAGTCACAATATATCCACCTCCTCGACGGCATCAGTGGAGAACACTGGACGGTGATGTGATTTATCAGCAGTCGGCAAGAGGGCAGACAACAACTGAAGAGCTAGTTTAATTAATTTGAGTCGGCACGGAAAAGTGTGTAATTACAAAAGAGCTGACATTGGCAAAATCATTGAATTGAGTTGAATTACATCAGAATTGTTGGAGCAAAATGCCTCGAAGTCCTTTAAGGACAAGACAGGCTTTAAAAACTGAGTGTCTGGCTACATACAGTTGTATAAGTGCGGATACATACTGCACATGTCCCACATTTATACACAATGTCTGCACAGCAGTATGTGTGTGTGTGTGTGTGTGTGTGTGTTAGATAATGAGCAGAAGATAAAACATAATTGTATGCTGAAATCTCAGTACTTCAATTTATTCCTCCATTACAGCTCAGAGTTCAACACGGTGCAGAGAGAGAAAAGCCTTTGATTATGAAGCTGTTAAAAACTAGAACACAATGTAAACAACAGCAGACCGCCAGACTGAACTTGTACATTTTCTTTCATCAAAAACAGAATTGATCCCAGATCTGCATACAAAGACGTTTGGCTACAAAATGCTTGCAATGTGCAAATGTTTGAGGCGTTTGTTTGAAGACTGCAGTGTTGCAGTTTCTTCACAGAGTTTTGCTTTCACAAAGTGTGAGGTTGATAATGTCAGAGGAGCTGCAGAGTCAGAGAAAAGCTGTGATAAAATGCTTCATAACCCCGTGACTAAAGGACACCTTGCCTTTTTTCTTATAACCCTTCAAATCTCCATCTTCCCCCACCTTTACCATTTCCAACAGTTTACCCTTGAGCACCCTTTAAGGTAAGAAAACAGTTGTACTCACATCCTATTTTGAAGTCACAGAAGGCTGGACCGGGGTGTGTTGAGATAAAGCGGCAGACATTATCTATACTTGTACAAAGGTTGAAGAGAAAGCGCTGTAGCCCCACATTTGGAACTATCGCTTTTAAAAGGAGGATAAAACTGTTAGATTTCAGGAAAACAGGGGCTTCAGATAATCTGAGTTTTTATACTGCTGTCACAAATTAACAGATTAGCCTCTTGTGTAGAATTGTGCAGTGTTAATGAGTGCTGATTTCTCAGTGACAATTATATGGAGCTGACGAGTTGATTGGAGTGTTGTTTGGAACATTTGTCCCAGAGCCACATATCAACATCACCATCACTATCAACGTCTTTAATTATCTACAAATGGTCTGTAAACTTAAATTAGGCTTATATATATATATATATTCAAAATGAACACTGCTTATTCTCAGGTGTTTCCTTTGTTCAAATGTCACTAAATAGAATTGTGCTGAAGTTCACTTGAAAAGTTAGATATCAGATATGAGCTAAAATCTCTTAAGTTTGCAAAATCAGAAATGTAAATTAAGCTATCAATTCACTCACTGGACAGTATATTTAAGCACATATTTATTGTATTTTTCTTCACAGATAATAACTTATGGGATTTTCCACAGAATTGAATGGGAGTGAATCCCAGCTGTGGGCGAACACATTAAAAAAAAAAAAAAAAATTGCAGGGCAAAAGACAGCAAAAGACTGGGGAAAAAATAGAACTGTTGCTTTTTGTTTGGAGTTTCATGTCTGGTTTCCAAGATGTTATGACATCATAATGTGACGCCCCACTGAAAATTCATGAAAGCGAATTAACGAGTGCAAATCACCTCCAACAGATCAGCATAATGCCATATTTATAGGCTGTGTGTGTGCGTGAGAGAGAAAGAGGGAGAGGAATATTACTCACTCATTCACAATAGTAAAATGACTAATGCTGCCACACAGCGCCAAGCTGTGCTGTATGTTGATTCTATAAAATTCAAATGAGATTAATGCTCACATCACAACACCGTAAGTTATAAAATAAGTGTTGGCACAGAGCACTAAATGTATATTCAAGTAGGAAAATACTAATAATTAAAAAACAAGATGAATAAATATTGCCTGAGGAGATAAATGTGTAAGTAACAAATTCATTTTTCATGATTTGGGTTTTATATGTCTGCAGTTTTCCCCTTTCATATATACTGTGATTGAATATCTTTAAAGCAATGTTTTTCTATTGATAATGTATCACATGACAACTATATGAAAGTTGTCACTTGGAGTGACGAGCCCCAGATAATTATCACTGCACTTCCCATCAGCTCTACAGAGCTTTCTCATGTCTTTCAGCTCATTGTTTTGGTTTTCCAGCCTCTCACTGTTCTCAACAGTGTGCAGACGCAGCTGTTTTCAGTGGAAACCTCAAAAGTCGACTGCATGCTACCTGATCAGTATCAAAGAGAAGATAGACAAAGTTAGGAAGAAAACAAAATCAGCTAATGCAGATTGAATCATCATAAAAGCCCTTAAAAGTCTGCATCAGAGTCTGCAGGATTCACTTTGCCTAATATCAAGCTGTGAATGTAAAGGCTGATCTGAATCAGTAACAGTCTCTTTGTTGCTAAAAGCCACCCCAAGAAGCAGCCACGAACCCATGCTCACTCTCTCAGCTTGTGCTGGACTACATCAAACTACACCAAAAAAAACAAGTCCTCACCAAATCTCCTTCGATTTTTGCTGCATGGCTCACACAGCGTGCAGGTTCGGAGGTCTCTCCACTGAAACCAGATCTAATGAAATTCTTTTAGCAGGGGAGTCCAGACTCACCTATTTCACGGTAGGGAAAACACTGAGGCTACAAATGAAACAGATAAAATGCTTCTCCATTCTGTCCCATACAAAATCACTTCCATTTTACATCACGCTCATATAGCGAGTGGTGAATGACATTTCCCCGGGCCAACTGTTAAACATGGTCTGCTTCACATGCACACACACGCACAGATACAATGCATGCAACTGTTTCATCCCTCTCAGCTCTTTCTCTCTCTGTCCAACTCCCACTTGTGCCCTTTAAAATTCTGAGGCAAGTCAAACTATTTTAGGTGGCATTGAACTCTGCCTGCTGCTCGCATGTGTCCACTGCATATCACAACAGCAGTAAGCGGCTCTGATTGTAACCTTCTACATGATATAATTATCCTTGAGTTCAAGTTCAATATTTCTGTCTTTTTTCATAAAACACAACCCTGAATGACAGAGAGTAGAGAGTGAGGGGCTGACAGGCTGTGATTCGTACTCAGACTGACAACTTTGTCAATATGAAGTTAACAGCCAATGAGATACAAGCATCTAACATCAGGGCACCACAAATGACAGCGAGAGCTCCAAGAGCTGGTTTTCATTTAGTGCTGTTAACGGTATTTTTGCAATACCTTTGTCCAAATTCGATAAACACTAAAACTGCTGAAGCCAACCAGAAAGCAGAAAGTCTATTGAGTGGCTGTGAGGGACTGATGCAAGCAAGGGAGCTGCTCTGAATAATCGGTTGAAACACAAATGATCAGTCCTCAGGCATGAAAAATCTCCCAATATCACACCTCTCCAAACTAAGCAAATACAGTACTTTCAATCATGTCTAAGCTATGACTTTGTGAGAAAAAACAACTATGGTTATACTCTCTGGACAGACGAATCAGACATTATTAATTAACACTCTGATCCATCCAATTACCAATACTCCAACTGAAAGTCCCCAGAGTCAGAGTGCTCTTCTTGTAGATCCTCATGTTCCTACAATGATCATGTATACTTAAAAACATATATGTTTGTGCACAGGAACATAAGCTGAGGAGAAAAGGTCAGTGTTTTGGACATGACAGAAGAATTTCCAGGGTGCTGTGATTCAGCCTGAAAGGGAACCTGTCGGCTTCGTTAAAGAATGGGCTTTCAGATATATCAGAAAACAGGAAGTTACTCTGCACTTTCCTTGCAAGGTTATTCCACTATTAGAAAACCAAGATAGGTAAAGGCCCCGTGGATGAGTGGAGGCAATTTTCCTGCAGGGAAGAGTGAGCTAAGAGCATCTGGATGTATGAGGGTATAGCTCTGCTGGCAGCTTGGTTGAGTTTTCAGTTTGATACAAGCAGCTACATTCAGCAGATCTATTCCACGAGTTTGGAATCATTTATCCCTCCAACCAACATTTCCTCACTCTTCCTGATTCCAGTCATCTAGCAGGAAGTCCATTTCTCTCTCCCTCTCTCTGCTTCTCTCTCCCTCTCACCCTTTCCCTCCCTCAGACTCGTGGAGATGGATGGACAGTGTGTGCAGGAGTCCTTGGCTGAACTGCAGGAAGTGCTGACGTGGCGCCAAGCCCTCTAACAGCGTAATGACGCCTCTATCTGTCTCTCCATGATGCTCTCTCCCTCTCTCTCTCTCTCACACGCATATACACACTCACAGGTGCATGCAGAGATAGGTGCTTGCTAAAAAAAAAACATGCACGCTCACTTAATAATGTGAGGCTGAACACACACTCAGAAAAGTGCACACTTGCATGCATTATGCCTGCACACAGATGTACGTGCTGGCACATTAATGTAAATGAACAGGCACTTGTCCATACACAAACACACATGGGTGTTACCAACAGAATACCTCTTTATCACTGTCTGTCTATCTAGTGGCACCTTTATCACTCCATCCAGTCTCCTATATAATCAGCATCAGTCTCAATTGTCACACACACTCCTACAATCTCCATCACAAACATACATATACACAAAGGCTGTCACACAAATGCACCCACACGCACAAACACACTCGGGTCAGCTGAGTGATGTTGGAGTGTGTATTTCTCTTCTGCCTGTGTTAAAGTGAGTCATCCATCCTTCCACAGCTTCATTACAACCTGCAAGGGCAAACACTATCTCTCGCTCGCTCTGCCTCTCCAGATGGAGGGAGAGCGAGATGGAGATATACAGTAGATAGAAAGTGAGATCTCCCTCCATCCTCTCTTTCTCTTTGTATCCCTCCCATCTTGCTCTTTCTCTCTTGCTCCCTCGTCTCTATATTTATCATCTGTCTCTATATCTATTGCCTTACATCTGTGTTTTCAGTCACACAGGCTTTCACTCTTCCTCTCCCACCAAGCCTTGAGCAAGCGCCAGCATGGTTAGGCAGCCTGATTTCAACATTTTAACCCACTGACAGAAGCAACAATGCGAATGCAACAGAGAAGGTAGATACAAGGACAGATATGGCCAAAAGTTTGTGGACAGACCAGTCCTGATACTGTGTGTTTGGGGTATTTTTTAAGGATTTGGGTAAAGCCACTTAGTTCCAGTTAAAGGAAATCTTAAAGCAACAACATATCATAATAACAGAGTATACCAGAGTGAACATCTTTCCCCGTTTCAACATGACAGTGCCCTTATGCACAAAAGGAGGTCCATAAAGAAATGACTTTCATGTTGAATAAGAACTTGAGTGGCCTGAAGAGCCCTGAAGAGTGGAGGCTGTTATAGCTGCAGATTAATGCCTGTGGTTTTCATATAAGGCGTTCAAAATGTCACATGGAAGTGTAATATTCAGGTGATGGCATACCTTTAGCCACATAGTGTATACAGACAGAGAGACAGATAAATGCAGTTAAAAAAAAGGGAATTGAATAGGGAAAAGGTAATTTAAAGGTCATGTTTCTATAGCGGGAGAACGGAAGAAAGACAGAGACAGAGAGACATATGAAAAGAAAAATTTGTCGTGTTCCTACCTGCCTCTCGCAGCTCAGAGAGCTTGTAGAAAGCTTCAGTTTTTTGAGGCCCTACACAAAGCATGAATAATGCATAGGTAAAACCTCTTATTCTCTAAATTTTAAATGGCTAGCTGTTATCAAAAATAACTTGATCTGTGGAGCATTAGCAGACTGGCACGCAACAGAGTGGCTTCTAGAGTATACTATAGAAAAATGTTGAATTGGGCCCAAGTTCAGCTTAGTTTCATGTTTCAAACTTTCTGAATTTGCAGAGGTCCTGCAAAAGCATCTTAACTGCTCATCAAAATATGAAAGTTATGGACTAATTATTTATGAATACATTTTCTAATAAGCATAAATGTACTGACGTATCACCATGGTGTCAAACGGATGTTTTCACAAAAAAAATGACTTTCAAATGAGACACAACACAATGACTTGACTCACCAAAAGGCAGCAACAGGACTCAAGTCTTGGACTCCCTCTACTGGCTCTTGGAGAGGAGGCTGTAGGCTTTGTTGCACCATGGTGGATGGGGCATTTCTTCACTTGATTCATGCTGCTCAGCCTCCTGAGGAAGATTATTAAGAGTTGTTAGAAAAGATGCCAGCCAAATGCTGAAAGTCTGAATCTGGAAGAACTATCCAGATTTAGTCCCTCATAATCAAACAACGGAGCAGCTTTTAATCATTTTACAGTCACCACAAACAAAAGACAAAAAAAAGCAAGATGGCAACCAAAAGGGCAACTTGAGATTGAGCTTAATATATTTTAATGGTTTGGGAGAAACATAAGGAAATGTAGTTCAGCAAGGAGTTTAAGCGTTAAAACAATTAGTGATAAGTTTCCTATTGATCCCTCCCCAAGGTCTTTTATCCCAACAACTGCAGACAGGCTCATTACTCTAAAAGACAACCTTATAGACAGTAAGGACTGATAAAGCTGGATCAATGCCACTGATCAGCTCACACCACAGTATGGATAAGCACACAGAGCTAGAATAGACAGAAAGGGCATTCTCGTTAAATGAAAGCTTTCAAACAGTCTTTTGGCTGCTACACACAAGGAGTAATGCACAGGATGTGATGTAATGACCACATTTGTCACAGTCTTGTGCAAGATGAACCAAAAAATGGAACTGTTAAGGTGCATTTTTAACAAGGCTAACAGTCCATACTAGTCACACTAGAGGACCAGTGAGGCTGGAATGCTCGTCACACACCACAAAACTGTGGATGAACGAAAAACAGAGACTTTTCTTACATCTGTGTCGCGAATGGAATAAATCATGTAAAGTTTGGTGGGTTCAGGGGATGGAGCCAGAAGAAAGGTGAGTGAGAACGGGATTTACTTATCACTGTGGCCACTGAGTGACACCAAACCAAGCTTGTCAGGCTGAGATGTAATTAGCTAAGCATCCATCAGCTTCAGTTGCCCTTCATCAGCTTCAGCTGTACTTATGGTGCTTTTGAGAGGTTTTTATGGGACTCAGAGTTGTGATAACCACTTACTTACCACTTACTTAAAAGACCAATGGCCCTGACAGACTAAAAGCACGTCATTAAAGACTGTACTCGCTAATTAAAAAGGTCTTTACAAGGTTATTGTAGTACACATTCAACACACATCACAGATCATCATATTAAACACACATCATGTAAAATCTGTTGATGATTAAGCCGAAAGCAAGTTTGCTGAATGACGTTGAACCAGTAGCTATCACAGCCATCCTTGGAAAAACCATAGAGACCTCTAGCTAGTCATCTTCCTCTGTGTCCATTACACCCACTTCACTTCGCTTGCAGGCGTCCCAAAGGCAGGCCTACAGATGGCTGACCATGTTTAGCACCATTATTAAACATCTCATGCATCCCTGAAGGAAATGGTTTGACTTGTGGATTTTTCTTCAGCTTTTTTCTCTTTGAAGACATGTCTGACAGCTGAGGAAAGCTCCAGAGCAGCTAGTAAAAGGACCTTGAGGTAATATTGTTTTTACTCTACAAGATGCACAGCGAATGATGAGACCGGAAGGGGCCAAAACGACGCCTCTGTTCACCTTATGTACTGGGAGGGGCCCGGGCTTGCGTGTAGACTCAGTAATAGTCCTTCATTACTTCTTATTTGAATAAACCTTCAGGGTGTGACTCACCTGTCGGCTACAGTAGACTCTGTAGTAGTCAAACATGCCACAGTTGCCTGCATGTTGCGTCACATACTCTCCAGCCACCATGTCAGCTGTACGGAAATTTGAGCTTTGGGCGGATTGTTGAGCCACCCATTCACTTCCCTCCCGAGGGCTACTACGCTAGGAGCACCAGGCATGCTACAACCGGAACTGAACTGTAGAAGTGAACTTTGGGTGGGTTTATAGTGTTTTTCTCTGTTATTATGGGTGACTCGGACGTGGCCGGGACCTTAACTCGAAGGAGAAGGGCGACTTTCGCGGCGGGGAGAGGTGCGAGTCTGCTGCCGGTGAACGGGAGGTCTGCTGCGGTGTGTCAGGGCTCAGTGACCGCTGACGGGAGCAGAGAGAATGGCCACGGAAAGCGTGACCGCTCTCTGGAGACAGCCCGGTCCAAAACAAAGAGCGTCAAACAGAAAGGCAGGAATGACATTAGTGACAGACTCAGGTGAGTTACCGCACGGAGGCGACCAAGCTGCCGTTTCTATAGGGGAAAGTTGTCGAGTTTGTTTTGGGGTTAAATCTGTGGCGTTAGGCTTCAAAAAGGCCGCCGGCTGAACTTAATTTTTCCGTAAGATACAGTTACTGCCATTATTTAGCTAGTTAGAGCTAGTTAGTATCGTTAGCTAGCTTGACTGTAGCAGACACAGAAGGGTTAACGGCCGGTCAGTCCTGAACTGGTCCTGCTGGTTTTGTGTCTGTTGTCCATTCATTCATACTTTGACTCACACTTTTTCAGTGCTGCCTGGCACAGTAACAAACACTTACCCTGCATGGCCAGACCCGAGAGTGTGTGTGTTTAACAGCTAAAATCCACCATGTGGGCCGTTTTATCGGTCAGGGGCGTATCGATCAGGGGCCCCGTTAACACGAGTGGCTTGTGGGCTGCCTTAACCTCCTTAGGTCACTTATATAATAGCAAAATATAAACTGATTAAATGCTATTTGGTATTTACGCTAGTGTGTTATAAAGTAGTCGACTATATTTTGCTGTTGTGAAGCAAAATCAATAAATAACCACACCTTTGGGACATGTCACCAATTTCACCAAGTTTTCTGAGCTGCAGCCACATTTCTGAATGCAGTCTGTTGTTTTTGCTAGTGTCACCTTCTATTTTTTTTTCTCTCTAAGACTGCCAGAAAAGCAGTGTGTATGTTAATACAAGTTTGCTTTTCCCTGCATTTATTATTGTTGTGCAATCGATATGACACTCATGATCATGATCATCTTGACTGTTCGACACATTTATTCATGTCATTTATTTCTGAAGCTGTCATAAGAGCCAGCAGTCCCTGCTGAGTTCAGCCAGTGGTTACAGTAACTACAGAGGAGTCCTCAACTGGTGTGTGGTCATGCTGGTAAGACAAAAAGTTCACACACACACAAAGAAACTTAACGTGCATACATACACACACACACACAACACCAAGCGATACATCAGAAAACACATGTTTTTAAAAGCAGTTCCGGCTCTCAACAAACATTTGTGACCGCTGCTTCTTGAGGGCATGAATTGGACGAATTTTAAAAAAATGCAGATGTTTTATATGTTGGATGGTGACAAATCTTCCAGAAACTTGGATGATGTGCACAGTACAGTACAATGCACAGTACACATTTTGTCACCGGAATATTTGTATCTCGTCAGACAACCTCAGGAAGATGGAAGAGCGGTTTCACTCATGCAGCAGTGCAGACATTGCAGATAGCCTTGTTAAGCTGGGAGCATTTATACACAAGTGATCACAGAGAAAGACAGTGGCAGAACAAAGATTTATCCTGTTTAAGCCAAGCAAAGTATCAGGCCACTTGTAGAGAGTGTCTGCCTTTACCAGATGATAAATGCACCCCTTGCTGACCATCTAATTAAAGAGAAAAACAGATTTTTGTGTTTCTCTCCATGATTAATTACTGCTTTTGAGTGTGTAGCTAATTCAAAATGATTTGAATAAAAACGCTGGAGTAGACAGAGATTGTTTGACAAGTTATGATCATTTTCAAATCCATCTGTTTTATCCAAATTCAGATACTGTCCTGAAATGTCCAGCAAATACTGCCAGCTTCTTCTGTGTCCTGGTGCTGTTTTGTGTCATAATCCACTGGCACGGACTGATGCGATCAAACAAATCAAAATTATGTGAAAAAAAGTCAAAATTGTTCTGTAAATACTCTTTTTTCTTTTTCAAATGGACTCACAGCATCTGATTCTGTGAAAAATCTGGTTTCCTGCCAGCTCAAAAAATCTTAGTAAAGGGTTGTATTCTGTGTAAAGGCTTGTCAACCCCATTCAAAGATGGTTAAAATCCATCCATGCAGCTCATGTTTTATGAAATAATCAAAACACAAAAAGATCTTGAGTTATCCAAGTTTGCTTATTTTGAGGAATGACATCAAAACCCCCTTTGAATGGGAATTTTCTCAAATTATTAAAATTATGTGCAAGTACAGCAAAATAATTCAATATAATTATCAAGTTTTTGCCAAGCTCAACGCTTTCTGCAGCTCTTCCTCCTCTGTGCTGGGGAGCAGCGACAGAATATGAGAGAATAGGAGAGAAAACGAGGCTTGCAAAGCCTTCTGTTGATCCATGCTTTGAACACAGATCGTTGTGTTCATCGCAGGAGGTTTTCCTTCATTCGCACTGAACTTCTGTCCCATCTCCAGGCGTAAAGCCTTTGTGCTGGGTAATGAGATATTACAATCCATTTAGAACGAGGAAGAGCGAGGAGGAGAGATAAAAAAAAATAAGAATGTGGGGAGGAGGGGGATGAAGATGAGGAGAAATAGTTTGAAGAGAGGCGAGAGATGAGAGGAAGGAAAGAGGGGAGCAACAGAAGGAGACGTGACGATATGAACAAATGAAAGAAACATACAGAGACATGAAGAAAAAAACGGAAATACATACATGAGACAGTCGGAGCTTTACTTCTTGCCTTGTGTTACAGGTGCTGAGTAACGCTCGCCTCTTCTTAGAAAACCTGTTAAGGTAAGTTATTTTTGGGTGTTTTATTATTCCTGTATTTTTCACAGTTGCAATAAAGTATTGTTATTTCAATGTATGTAATCCTTAAACAGAGGTAGCAGTGGTGTTCACAAACTTCCCTCCTTCTGTTCTTCAGATAGATCTTTTTCAAGGCAGACATTTTCTCATAGGAAAAGCACAGGTGTAATGAACACAACAATAAGGACAGGTGTGCTATAACAGAGCCTTCATTAATGTTATTCGTCACACCAACATGTCTGCTGTGAAATAGTCTATATATAAAACTTAAAAATCAGACAGTGCAGGGGGCTCAATGGAAATCATCCACAGCTTTTTTTTAATAGTAAATATGTGCAGTTCTTTAATATTTCAATTCTGAAGAAACTTGACTCAATTAAATGGCTTAAAATAGTCTGAGTTCTCCCTTTTTTTGTTTTGATTTTTTATTTGTCAGGTACGGTGTTCTTGTGGACCCAATTCAGGTGATTTCCTTGTTTCTGAATGACCCCTACAGCTGGCCAGCAGCATGCCTTGTGATTGGTAGGTACACTTTTCATCTGTGCAAGAAGTCACCTGGTAAATGGTAAATGGACTGTATTTCTGTAGCATTCACCCACTCACATTCATACAGTGGTGGCGAGGCCACCTACTCACTACAAGCTTTAACCATTCACACACAGATGGCACAGCATCAGGAGCAATTAGGGTGTTCAGTATCTTCCCCAGGGATACTTCGACATGTAGACCGGGGCCAGGGATCAAGCCACTGACCTTCTGATAAGTGGACGACCGCTCTACCTCCTAAGCCACAGTAGAAAAGCAAAAACACAATCACAGACAGTCACATAATTAAACAGCATAATTCCTTTGATTCTGATAAACGGCTTAATTTAGAATTTTAGCAAGGGTAGAAAATCAAATTAAAACGCCACTTTTGTTAAAATGAGCATGAAAAGACCCAATTTTTTAAAAAAGGGGATGAAGAACATGGATAGATGTTGAGCCAAACTAGAATCGCTTCGAACCACCAGTGCCTAAAAAATGATATGGGATGCCTGAGGGTCAGATTCAGCTTAATGATGCCCCTAAATTATACCACTGAACCAGTTCAAGTGGTGTACAGACAGTCACACTCGAAAAACATGAAGAAACATGACATTTGAGTGAGAATGAAATGGATTTTTTTCTGAAAAGAAATTGTGTAACATGTTAGAAGTTTTTTTTTTTTTCCTTAAATAGCTGGTGTGATCTGCTTTATTTCAACCCATGCCTTCTTTGAAGACACACACGGGCACATGCTATGTTTAAAGTTTTCTCAATATTTATTTTTATGGTATATTGCAGTGAAAGTCTGCAGTGGTGCAGCTCACGGTGTCTCTAGAGGGACAATCACCTGCCCTATATACTGTGCAGTGGTGCTGTGCTGCAGAAAGAGGACCAGAGTTAGTGAAATTGGCAGTAAGATAGGAGAGAGAGAGATGAGTGGGGAGGGAAGAATTAAATGCCAGAGAAAAGGAAGTGATGGCATATATAGAGAGAGGGGGTTTTGAGGAGGGAAAGAACGCAGGAATGGAAAAAAGAGGCAACTTGGAAAAGAGGGAGAGTAAAATATAATAATAAAGGAGTGAGGAAGGAAGATGATGTAAAGTGCTGCATTGACACAGAGCCAGGGAAGAGGGAGGGGGGAGGAAGAGATGGATGAGGTGAGGTAAATGACTGCACTGATGGTTAAGAGACAGGTGAGAATGGGAGTCTGTTTACAGTAGCATGGACAGTAAAGCAGCTCATTCCCAGAGGGCATTCAATACTTCTAGAATCACTGCAGCAACTCTCTCTCTCTCTCTCACACACACTCCCACACACAAATACCCCACCACAGAGTAAATGAGAAGTCTCCAATTTATAGCAGCCCACCAGCAAAATGTGCAAAGTTTGGAAAACCGGCCTTGAAAGTTTTACATTTAGGCAAGTGGCCCCCGAGTGACCAAAATAAAATGAATTCTACACTAGTGTTTGTTACTTCCAAAATATCCAAAAGCTGCTCTGTAGATACTTGATGGAGGGTTTACGTGTGTCTAACAGGTGCTAAATGGTGCTCTTTGTTCCAGTTTGATGCACATATGGGCTCAATAGCAGCTGGATGTCAAAGATGCTCAACAGGCCTGTTTCCCAAAGAGATAAACTAGCACGTTATGCGTTTCTTGAGGTCTCTGCTCCCAGAATTGGATAGAGTCTGGACGTGTGATGAAGAACAGACATTAATTAAACATACTATCAGAATCTTATTTTGATAAAATGTTGTATACAAGCCTGTTGAAGACAAGGAGGGTTTTACTCAACGTTTGGACCTTTTTCAGTGGAGTAAATGATGCTGGAATGAATGAATTTTTAGCAAATCAGAATGTCTTCTGATACTGTAATTTGCATATTCTCTGAAAATGTTAAAAGTCACCTGGTTAAAAGAATTGCTGAGTGGAAATTACAGATGGTTGGTCTCCTGACTGTATGTGATTTTTGTTTACTTTGTAGAGGTGCTTTAAGGGGTAAGATAAAAGGTGGCATTTGCGTAAATACAGAATCTCATGTAAGTATAATGAGCATCTTTGCAGAAACCTGGTGAAGTACTGTACACACTTTATCTAATTAACTGCAAACTATGACAGGCTGAATAAAATAGTTTGCACTTATGCGTGATTAGTTTGCCTTATGGATGGATCTGCTTAGAGAGTTTTGCATGTAAGGCATTTGTTCCTTCTTAGAACCCTCTTGTCTCCTCATAGTAGGAGGGTTACCACGAAGTCACATGCAACCATGTGACTGAGCCTTTAAACAAATTGATTTGGATTGGCAATGCTGATGCATGGTTGCATTGATGACAGGATGATAAGACCCAGTAATCAAAATGTCTGACAGTTGACACATCTGTTCGCTCTAGATTAGATGGATTGACATGCTAATGCACTGATTAGGGTCTTAAAATGGAACAATTGCGGCAATTATGTGCCATCAGTATGTCTTAGCCTAGTCTAGTCAGGGTAATGAGCAATCTGCATACCAGTGGTTTCCTTAAGTTCATTCAGCAGTAGTTACCCTGCAGTTTAAACTGACTCTAGTACAAGATAAGAAGGAAAAATCTACATGTATTTTAGCCTAATTTGCCCCACACAAAATCAGGCTTAGTGCCAACAATTGATGCATAATAAAGTGTGCAAGAAAAAAACTGGCACTAAAACTAGTTTTGGCTGGAATGTGGATATTGTAGCAGTTTGATACAAAAAAACAATGTTTGTGCTGATAGAAAATGTGTTTCTGTGTGCGTGCATGTGTGCATGTGCGTGTGTGGGTGTGCATGCACACCCACCCACCGACTTGCCTTGTCATTCAGCTTTCTAGCAGTTGGTGTGTGCTGTGCAACACATATGCTCTGTTAGTGCTGCCTCATTTCATTCATCAGGTGTTGCTGTGTAATCATGTGAGAGGCTATGACTGTGTGTTTTCTGTGCGTGTGTGTGTTTGACAGCTTGTTTTGTAAGTGACGGAGCAGGCTCTTACTAAAAAGGCAGTGTAAAAGCTCTTTCTTATTTAAGTTCATGACTTCATGACTAAAAATTAGAATCCTGTTGAGTCCCAGGCTTTTGTATTTATGATATATGCAAGATTTCTTTTTTCCTGATTCGCTCAGCAGAAATTCAGCCTGACTCTATACTTGTGTGAAATGCTTGTCCATCCACTTTGTGTGTTTTCACTCCGCTTTGATGATGATGCCTTCCTTTATCGGTTTGCTTTAAGTCTTAGGCTAATGAAGCCTTCCAGAACTAAATGGATATTGACAAAATAATCTGCTTGAAATGAAGAGAAAACATTGGCAGTTTGGAGAAATAAGGTCTTCACCAAGCAGCAACAATGTACAACATATTATTATAAATACAGTCGCCTCAGGAACTTGTTAATAGGCTCTTGAAATGATTTGTCTCAATACTTGCCCGATGTCAGCTCTCACATTTCATACCAGCAGTTTAACCTATTTGTGTTTTCCTTCAATTCCTTCGATTTGGGAGTGACCATCTTACACTTATGTGCAATATTATCAGCCACACATAGACTTATGAAGGCTTATGAGGACATGTTTTCTTTTTGTGAGATTCATATTCAGGCTTTCTACAGTATGAAAAAAGTACTCTGGGGTGTTTTAGAGGAACTGACATGAATGTGTCATTGTGTTTTGACAGTGTCCAACGTGTTCATTGTGGTGGCTCTCTACACAGAGAGGCAGCTGTCGAAGGTGAGTGGAGAAACCCTGCTTGCACTTAGACATCAGAGCACTGTGGAGTTTTAACTGAACTGTTGAATTTGGAGCACTTTCACAACTCCCAGGGGGGATTATTTTTCTAAAACTGCTCTCTGAAACCGACCGACTGGCCGACCCTCCCCAATTGCTTCTGCAAATATTAAATGGTAAAATGGGAAATTAGTTTCACCATCTGCATTTCGGGCATATTCAGTTATGCTCTGTCTGTTCGGCATGAATATGGAACATCATGAGTTTCTAAAAAACTTCAATACGGCGCCATAACTCAAAATGTGGTTCTGTTCAAAAGCAGAGCTAATAATCACTTGAAATTCTCACCAAGTTAAAAATCTCCGAATAAATGCAAGTTAATCGGGTGACAGTGTTTTAAAATAGGGCATCTTGCCGTTTTTAAGATTTAATGTAAAAACTCCTGCTGTCCCTCTCTCTCTTTCTGTCCAGGGTTCATTCAGTGAACTTGTGGGATTTCTGGTCCATTGCATTAACATGGCAATCATGCTAACATTCCCTGCTGCAGTGGTCCTGTTGGTCCCCTCTGTGACCCCAGGTAAAATGCTTTTTTTACTGTTATGAAAATACCATCTGTGCAGCCTTGCTAATACGTACTGTACATCACAGAGACAAACAGTTGACTGAAACAGTAGCATCCATTACACAGCCAAACCATTATTCATTCTTTGGTAGTTTACAGTGTAGGCATGTGTATAAAACAGAGTGTAATTGTAATAAAGATTAAGAGGACATTCATATCCTTACCCTTCAGACAAACGGTCGACCAGTGTGATAGTGCAGTAAATGACATCTCTTATACAGAGTCATAATTGGAGTCGGTTAGTGGTAATGGACCAGTTGGTCATGACTGGATTATTTCCAGCTGGCTCTGAGAAGACAGGAGGAGGTGAAGAGAGGAGAGGACAGGGGGAGGTGAGGAGAGCAGAGGGAAGGAAAAGACAGGAGAGAAGGGGAGATGCCAAAGTAGGCATGGCTTGCAGAACAGGGTCATTCAAGGGTCACCTTCTTCTGTCTTCATCAGGCTGCCTGACAGAAACCATGGCCGCCCTCCACAAACGCTGATACATTCACAATCCTGTAATGACATGAAACACCAGCACACTGTATTCATTCATTCATATTCAAGACATTATACATCCAGTCAAGTTGTCAGATGTGCATTGGTTATACTTAAAAGTCATAGAGGATGGCATCTACTAAAATGTTGCTGTTTGTTTGATAAGTAAATGTCTGATTATAGTCACACAGTTGCATTCAACAGGATATTTGACTGCCATGTCAGCAATACCTTTACCTTTACTTTACCTTGCTCGTGAGGCAGACAGGTAGTGAGCTTGTGGTGTAATTTGGTACGCATTTCAATAATAATTTGGTCCTAGAAAATCAGTCTTTTAATTCTTTGCTCCTCTCCCATTTTGATTAATGCTACTCTCCTCTCCTCTCCTCTCCTCTCCTCCTCTTCTCTCATCTGTTCTCTCACTGGGAGGTGAAGGAGTAAAGGAGTCAGTCCATCTGTCTGTCTGTTCTCCTCTCTGCGCTGCTGTTCACACAGGAAGGGCACTGACAGAGGGCAGGTGTGTGTGCGTGTGTATGTACAGATATGTGTGTGTGTGTGTGTGTGTGTGTGTGTGTGTGTGTGTGTGTGTGTGTGTGAATAGAGCTATTGCGTTTACTGGACACCACTTACTCCACCAGTATTCAGCCAGTGTGCATGAAGCAGAACACAAGGATCTGATATCGAGCTTAATTTCAAAACGTGTTAAACTGCTTTTAAGGAGTACTGTAGTGATGAGGGGAGGCTTGCTTTCTTCTGTCTGCTGTCATTATTTCATTATTTCCACTGCTTTTGATGTCCTTTAATGTGTCCCAGTCTGCTGCAGGAATTTCTGGGTTCAGAATGAAAAATAGACGAGCTGTGTGTATGTGGATTTGTTTCCTGACACATCTCATTAGATAACCAACTAAGGACCTGTGCTGCACCGATTATAAGTTTACAGTAATAAACTAAGACATACGTAGTAAGGCTAATGAACATTATACAGTGCTGTGCAATATGATACAACGCTGATATTTAATACAATCTAACATGTTAAGAATCAGGATGAGATCTGATTTGCTGAAACCCAAAAATGAAAATCAGTCAGACAGTCTGGGGTGTACATTCAGTGAAGCCCAGCACAGATTTTTTTTTCAGCTGTTTTTAGATGCACATACTCAAATAGCTCCAATAAAACCCTCTGCACAGTCAGGTGAAACACAACGTCCTCACAGCTCACATCTCAGATCCAAACTTAGATAATTATCCGTATTGCTCAACCTTGAAAGCAAGGTGTGTCACTTTGCCGTACATACATTAGGTTACCATGTGGCCTGATTGAGCTGAGCCTGGCGTCTCTAGTGGTGGAACGAGTTTGACCTTTTTCCCCCGATCAGAGTACTCCCCAAAGAGGAGAGACACTCCTTACTGGAAAAAAACATGTTAATCTGTGACTCATTGCAGTCTTTGTCATCCTAGAGTCCGCTGACAGAAAAAAAACAAGTAAAGCAGAAAAATCAAACCAGCTGAGGTGTTTTTTTGAGTATTTAAAGTGGATGTTTGGAAGTTCACAGACAAATTCCTGATTTTTGGTGGGAAATTGTGAGTGGGTGATGATTGGCTCCTCTGGTATGTTTTTGTACTCTGTGTGTTTCTGTGATGATATCTACAGTGACTGTCTCAGAGCCAATCTAGCTGTTGAGAAGCCACATAGAGCCATATGGTTAATGCATAAGGTCTGCTGTGGTTTAATACCAGGTGTGCTGACCTCCACCTCACCCTGTTGGCACAACAGGCAGGCAGATTTGTTCGTGTATCTGTGTTTGTGCACTATGCATGCGTGTGTGGCTTATATGCTTGTTGGTGGCTCTTCCTGTCTATTCAGCATGATCAAGCATATGGTATGTATTGATAAAGCCCTGGTAGGCAAAATGCTCAGTAGGCCCGTGTGTGTGTGTGTGTGTGTGTGTGTGTGTGTGTGTGTGTGTGTGTGTGTGTGTGTGTGTGTGTGTGTGCGTGTGTGTGTGTGTGTGTGTGTGTTTGTGTGGCTATGTATTACTCACATTGGGGGACATAAATCTGTTTGCACAGTCACATTGGTCCTCATAAGTCTCCAGGAAATTAATGTAAGTCAATGTAATGTCTCCAAAAATGGTGGAAACAAGACTGTGTGTGTGTGTGTGTGTGTGTGTGTGTGTGTGTGTGTGTGTGTGTGTGTGTGTGTGTGTGTGTGTGTTTGTTGTGTATTGTTAGATTGGCTAACAAAGAGGAATGCAGACGCAGTTTTATAAGTTCTCACACACACACACACACACACGCACGCACGCACACACACACACAGACATGTAATGTGGTGACTGTACTGTATGATAATGTCCTTGGCAGAGTTAAACTGCTCTCATACTTTGTGTTGAGATGATCTATTTTACTGGCCTTGTTTGGTTGTTTGTTCAAGATCAATTCATGACCTCTCTTCCTCTCTTTTCATTCCTTTTTCCACACTCCAAAGCCTCACACTTTTTGCTCACATTCTCCTCCATTTTCCCCTCTTTCTATCTTCTCCCGCTCTCTTTTCTACCCTGTTCATTTCTTCTTCTCTGCTTCTCATCTTCCCATATTTCAAGGCACGATATTACATGATACATGTTTTCAGACTGCAGCTTTATCCACATCACAGTGTTAACTATCATCTCTCTCTCTCTCTCTCTCTCGCTCTCTCTCTCTCTCTCTCTCTCTCTCCCTCTCTCTCTGTTAGTCGGTGGTGCATTCACTCTTGGCACTTACACCATCCTCTTCCTAAAGCTGTACTCCTATAAGGACGTCAACATGTGGTGCAGAGAGCTGAGCACCGTCAAGGCCAAGAAACTGGCCAGGTCGCTGTCTTGTAAGTCACAAACACACTTGCACATACATAAACAAGAGAGGGTTTGAATGCTAAATTCAAGCCATATCTCATTGAGATTGGATTCTTTGCTAATTTTAAGGTCAGTTTCTGTATATGTTTGAAATTGCTTTGTAGCCCCTTGCTCATGCTGTTACAGTGACATCTAATGGCAGATACTGGATACTGCAGGTCTTGGGTAAAATTGAAATGTGACAGTTTACCACACAGGAACTGTCACAGTACTGAGGCAGTTTCCACTATGTAACAGAAGGTGTTGCATGTCAACATCTGCACTTGAGTATTATTATTTGTCTCTGTATTTGTATGTAAGGACCCACAGAATACCATGTTACCTCACACACACCTTGCAGTGTTATGTGTGTTTGTGCATTATTTTTGCCCACAGGTCCCTCAGCGCAGCACCTCAGGGGAAGCGACCATAAGGTGTGTTACCCTGGCAACCTCACCATCAGAGGTACTCAAATCCATCTTTCTAGTGTTTGTATGAAACGTAACTGATAATTCACCGGTGCCTCATTTTCTGTGTTTTCTTGAGTCACATATTTGACTGACACACATTGAGCTCTCGTCCCTCTCTGTAGACATGTACTACTTCGTCTTTGCTCCAACTCTGTGCTACGAACTCAACTTCCCTCGCTCACCCAAGATTCGCATGAGTTTTCTGCTAAGGAGACTGTTTGAGATGGTGAGGAAATATCTCATAACTGCATGGGTTTTTTTTTTGTGCATGCTCTCACATTTTTACAAGCGTCTCCTAAAGAAAGTACTTAAGTGCATGTATACCTGCACAGCTGTTAAGAGCTTCATGTTTGTTTATTTTGGGTCTTATTTTTGTATGTTGGTCATTGCTATTAGCAGTTATGATAATATGTTACACATGAAGTTAAATGCTAGGATCGAGGGCCATGGTACAACAGAATCCAACAAGGCAAGGAAGATGAGCAGACAGACCATCAAGACATGTTAACCATCTCTGTCCTACACAGTCTAGAAGAATGTTTCCAGTGATACTATAGAACTGTCTGTATAAATTATTTCTGTGAAAACATGTCAGTCACTCTATTGATTGTGTCTTTATCCCCAGCTGTTCTTCACCCAGCTGTTAGTTGCTCTCACTCAACAGGTACGGTCTAATAGTGTAATCCACAAGTGATGCAAAAATGTTTTTTATATTAAGATGATGTGGAAAATTCACAGTTTACAGTGCTTGTGTGAAAAAGGTTTAACACTGCTTTTTACTTTCTTTCTATCAGTGGATGATCCCCATCATTCAAAGTTCCATGAAACCACTAGAGGTGAGGAAGACAGTGAAGCTTATACTTCACAAAACAACATGGCGTCATGTTTGCTAATCTATGGCTCTCTCCTCTGTAGGACATGGATCTGTCCAGGATGACTGAGAGACTTTTAAGATTAGCTGTGAGTTACACAGCATTTTTAAACACAGCATGTACAGCCATTTGCTCATGTTGTCTGTCTTCATGCTTGCTGTTTATGTCTAGCATTTGAAATAACACATTTCTCCTAACTCTCCTGCAGGTTCCTAATCACTTGCTGTGGCTGATGTTTTTCTACTGGTTTTTCCACTCGTCTATGAACTTCACCGCTGAGCTGCTGCGCTTCGGAGACAGACAGTTCTACAAGGACTGGTGGTAAGTTTCTGTGTGTGTTTGTTGATTCTATGAGGTGTGGTGGACGGTGCTGAAGGACTGACTGGATCTCTAATTCAACAAGAGTTTGGAGACTCTAGTCATATTGTGTTTACTATGTGGGCTTTTGGTAGACTCAAGGGAGTTAATGTTTCATCACTGTATGTGTTCTACCTTTGCTGAATTTAGGTAATTGGTTTCATCACACAGTGTGCAGTCATCCAACACCTACTATCATTTCCTCTTTTCCAGCATGACAATATAGATTTAAGACTTTGTGACATGTTCATCAGTATTGATCAGCCTGCCTTAGATCCATTTTTTAGACCCTGCAATTATTCAATACTCTGTTTTTCTGACTCCTCTTTCAGGAACTCTGAGTCGGTGACATATTTCTGGCAGAACTGGAACATCCCCGTACACAAGTGGTGTCTGCGGTGAGTTATTTGCACACTAACACACTGAGAAGGAGCAGTGAAATTTATAGAACTGAACAAGGCACAAGGCTTAACAAGGTACACCAATGTATTTGGCAAAGTGATTCATCTGGTTGTGAGAGAGTAAGTGGTAGTAATAAATACATCGCCTGCAGCAAGTTCCACATACACTAACATAGGAGCAGGAGCAAATGCAGCGAGGTTATATTAAACAAGACAAAGTAAATTAAATGCTGTGCAAAGTTTATTTAGTTCCTGTCAGGAAGGGAGAATTATAGTACATAAGAGAATTAAGACATTTCAATATACAGGATTACACATTAGGGAAGCAGATACTAAGTGACTGACCAAACAAATAAGTAAAATTTTTGTCCTCAAGCCAATTCTACAATCTCTATCAGTGTGTTTGACTTTCTCATTTGCAGTATATGCTCATCCACCCAGTTCTACATCTGTTCTTCTGTCTGTCTTGCAGCCACTTTTACAAGCCGCTGCTTCGGAGAGGATTTAGTAAAATAGTCAGCCAATCAGCCGTCTTTTTCTTGTCAGCTTTCTTTCATGAGGTAAGACTTGAGATTGAGACTACTGTCTCTGCTTATGTTGACACTGTAGATGATTCTCAGTGCACAGTTAAATGTGCTAAAAGGTGAATGGTATTCATGCCAAATGATGTTTTGACCTATCATCAGACCCTGCAGTCACTATCAGGCTGTGCAGTCATAAATCCAATGACAGCCGACACCATTCTGTAGTAGCCACAATATGACTTACTTTCAAGCTGCCTTTTAAATCCTACACTCACCCGAGCAAAAAGCAGTTACTCGTCAACTTGACCTGGCCTTGTGTCTTCATTCTGTATGCTTAGGCGAAACTGCTGTGGCTGGCCCTGGCAGTTTAATCTGAAAGCCTGCTCATTAGTCCTGCTGTCATCCCTGCTTATCTAGTTTCACTAGTCTTACAAATAGTTACGAGGGTGACTCCATATAGTAAGGTTCACTAGTTGCTTATCAGTATGTGTATTCGTAGCATTTTGACTTTCCTAGTAATTATGAAACACTTATTGGTGGTTAGGGTCATTAAGGGTAAGGGTTAGGATATTAAGTTTGTAATGCATGATCCTTACTTACTGTCAATAAGCAGTAATTAGGAGGTTATTAAGGGGAAACTCTGAGTTAATGGCCTGGTATGTGTAGAATGTGGTCATGCAAAATGACTAACAACATGCATAATGACTAATAAAAAGCCAAGATGTTAACAATATTCATGCAGCAACAAGTTAATGGTGAATATGTGTACCTTAATATAAAGTGTTATCTTTATCAGGAAAGTTTTCCCTGACCTCATGTACCTTTCAGTGATCCTTGAAGCCTATCTCCACCTAAGCAAAGAGCAGATAGTTGGCAGCGTGACCGGACTTATATCGAGATTGTATCTGCTTAGGCTCAACCACAGTGACTGGCTCAGCTGGCTTGGCAGTGAGCCACTCAGTTGTCCAACCACCAGCACTGTACAGTGTATCTGGTTCCACTAGTTTTGTGTTAAGAAGTATGTCCTCAAAACTCCTTATCCTCTTGTGCAGATCGACATATTATATTTGATAGAGAACATTTACTTGATTTTTGTTTCCCTGTGTCAGTACTTGGTGAGCGTTCCCCTCAGGATGTTCAGACTCTGGGCCTTCATGGGCATGATGGCGCAGGTAAGACCCAAAACATATAGCTGATGGTAAACTTTCACCTGTGCTCTGCAACAACCTGCACTGTTCTGATATTTAAACAATGTCTGTGTTCACTTCAAACTCTATCATATGCAGTGTGATCTGGGTGCATGATTTCTTTAAAAAATTCCCTCTTAATGTATGAAAAGGTAATAGAAAATGAGTGTATGTAGGGTAGAGGTAGCATGGCATTTAGGAAATAGTATGTTTACATTATACTGAAAGTCAGAATAAAGAGTGGACATTGTGCCTTTTGACTCCTATGGCTCTCAGTGTTTGGCCTTGGCTCCCGGATCATTAACTTAATTAATAAATTCATTAGCATGACAGGGCATGTTTGATGTATCACAGAGAATAAAGCAGGACAGCAGGTTGTATAAGGTCTTTGTTGACTTTGTTAGTTTGTCATTCATTATCGTGTGCTGAGTCAACACAGTCAACAGAAAGCAGAAAACAATGCGCATACAGGAAGTGTCATTAAAAAAAATCACTCTCTATGTTTACTAAAAAAAAATTTTCCATCTTACCAGCTTCCATTAGCTTGGTTTGTTGGTCACTTCCTGCGTGGTAACTACGGCAACGCTGCAGTGTGGATCTCACTCATCATTGGTCAGCCATTCGCCGTCCTGATGTATGTCCATGACTATTATGTCCTTCACCACAGACAGGAGGATGTCTGACACACACACACACACACACACACACACACACACACACACACACACACACACACACACACACACACACACACACACACATACACAGAGTATCTCCCTCTTTCTATCCCTCTTGTACACAAACATACACATAAGTATCGCTAACGTCCAGATGTCGTTCTTCATGTCAGGATGAACTGATCACATCCTGATTATAGCTTGTTTACATTAGACAACTTGGTCATTGTATCTTCCTGCTGGGAAAAAAACAAAACATTTCTTCAGGCTGGGGAAAGCTATTTTGATATTTAAAGTGGAAAGCGGAGAAAAATGTTGATTTTTTTTTTTTTTTTGAAGTACTGCTTTAACGTAAATGTACAGTATGTAATTGCTGCTGCTAGGGGTCTCTCAGTCAAAACAATGGAAACAAAAGATGTACTTTAATGATATCGTGAAGTTTTGTTTAGTCACTTCCTCCCTGACCCTGTTAAGTATCATCTAGTGTTTCCCATCTCACGGTTGACAGTTTTCTCTGGGTTTGAACATTGTTGGAAACATTTGATGTATTGTTAAGTCTGCAACTCAACAAACTATAAAAAATAGGTTGCTTTTTGATATTTTAATGTGCAAATGTGACATATGATGCATTTAAAGGTGGGGTCAGCCATTCTAATCTAATACACTCACTGTCAAGCACACCGCCTATCTCCAGTGTTTGTACACTGCCCTCTCTGCATGTTACTGTGTCCATGAGTTTGAAGGCATAGCTGCTGGAGGAACACTGAAAGGAGAGGTGACCAGAATGACTCACCCCACCTTTAAGAAGGAAAGTTTCACTTACGTATCAGGTGATATTGTCATGTAGCCTCTCACTCAGGAGCTGTTTCTTTCAGTGTGTTTTTAAACCTCTGACAGCCATTTTGGGCTGAAGTGTGTGGTGAATGGATGAATTACTGTATGTGTTACTGCAGGAACTCTTCCTTTGTTTTACCTCAGAGGTTTTGTTCTTCCTCAGCTGTTTGCATGGACAGTATAATGACTGCAGCTGATTTTTATCAATTGTCAAGTTGACACCTTCCTAAAGTGCCTTTATAAAAGTTATGAGAGATTTATGATCCACTGTGTTTCCTCTTTGCCTTTGTTTGGAGCAGAAAGGCCTGAATCTGTCTAGTTTTACTGTGAGATGAAACACTAGCAAAAATGAATGTATGCTGGTAGGTAGGTTTTTATTGAAGTACAATTTGTATTTTTTGTGTCATATCTTACTTTGGCGGCACTTTGGCCAATCACTCTCTTTTTGTTAATAGATTGTGAGCAAAATCTCTGAATTAGTGTGTTTTTTCTTTTCTATCTAATTGGACTGCTGCTAAGTAATGACATAAGAAATACACTGTGTGTTTCTGAAAATAAACGTTCAAAGAGTTCTTGTTCTTAAGCGTGTGCTTTTCTGTGTGGATGTTACTCAGACGTTTGATTACTTTCATGTGAATAAACAGGACATTTCTGATTAGAAAAGTCATAACGTAATGGAAAATTCAAAGCGGATGACCACACCAACCTGAAACAGACAAAAGCTTCAGAGAGCTAGAAGAGAAAGAGAAACATTTTCATAGCTTCCATAAATTAGTTATATAGCAGCTGACAAGGAAAAATATGTGGCCATGATTGTTGTATGGATGTGATTTGTTATTGTAGACAAAATCTATTCTGAAATATTTGATTTTGTCATTTTTTATCAATGTAGCTATCAAGACCCATAGATGAGATTTAAAACAGCAGTACTTGTACACCACATTAAACAGATGTAGAGGAACTGTTGGTTACTGTCATTACTCAGTCTTTGTCAAACCCCGTTATATATTTAAAAGTAATCCATTCAGGCATGTAGTTATTTATTCCATTTCCTTCCTGAATTTTAATTTTTGACTGCATTCACAGAGGCCTTACTAGCTTATCAGTGGAGCAGCTGCCACTGTATCAAACAGAATGCAAATCTCAAGATGCTGTAATGGCATTGTCAGATTGTGAAAAACCTTAATGTGACGACAGAAACACAGCGGTCAAAATGGGCCTGTTTTTCATGCACAGTGTTGTGGTTTTGCACTCCTCACCATCCAGTGAATCAGAGCTTTACCTCACTGCAGAGTCATTTTCAAGTACAAGATGTAATCACTGCAGTTTCTTCCTCGCTGCTTTGAAAACACTCCTTTCAGCCCTCAACCCTGATCCAGTGTACTGCTGTATGTGCACTAATTTTTAACTCTAACTACTGTTCAAATGAAACAACTTGTTGCTGGAGGCTCTGAAGGGATCCATACTTTAGTGCCTCCAGGCAACGATTCAGCTCTACAAACCTGCGCTGATGTTGTGTTTCTGCTGCGTTTGCCTCTAAACCAGATCGACGCTCCGCCAGATCTTCTCACTGCTCCTTTTCCAGTGATGGAGTGACTCTTGTGCTCCAGTCAAAACAATGAAATTACTCTCATCCTGCAACACATGGTGGAACACAGTTGAGAAATATTACTCATATGCTTCTTCTACAGTATGTCGTGGTCTGAGATCACATTAGCTTTGACATTAACGATGCCTCTGTACTGTGTCCACACAGTCAGTTTTAATTCTCTTTTGTTAGTTTCAGTCACAGACCTTTAACACGCCACAAGTTAAATTACTGAAAGCGATCATTAGTCAGTGATATGCATCATGATTAGGCTACCTACAGGCCCTAAAATGAAAGTTAAGACAGTGATGAACATCATTTTACCACTTTGCTACTGGGCATCTTAGCCAGGGGCAGAAAAGCTTTGCTGTGTGTGTGTGAGTCTGTGTGTGTGTGTGGATTTGTCATCCAGAAATGTGAGGACAGGACTGTGAACCTGCATTTTGTCAGACTGACAGAGAATTAAACAGCAAGTCTGAGGAAAATCTCAAAGTTTCTGTAGGCATGTGTGTTCGTGCTCTTTCGACTGTGACATTTGGTTAAACAATCATCAGTGGGGATTAGAGTGTAGATGTGACAGGACACGGGGCTTTGCAGGATACATGATGCAATATAGAGAATCAGCTCATAGTAAAAACACACTACCTTATTTTACCCATCAGTGTTTTCTTTTTTTTTTTTTGTTTTAATTCCAAGAATTGAAATAAATTCGTTCCAAAAACAGGACTTGTCTGGGACCCATCTTGAAGCATGTTGGCACTCATGTAGGGAGCCACTTGAAACAAGCACTGTTTACTGTCAAGGATGAGGAAGTGACAAAAGAAAAGCTGGAGACCGCATTCTCAGCATCACAGTGTAAAAATCACATTTCTTCAGGGGTCATTAAAGTCTCATTTTTTTTGAATATCTATACTCTGAAGTGGTGGGTAATTGAAGAAAACCACCAGCAGCATCAAAAAGAGAGCTTTTGCTGCAGGACAGCAGTAATCCTCCATCATCCCTTCCCTAATTCCTGACAAATAAACCATGAGAGGACAGCAGAATATCATCAATATTCAGACAGTTTCTGACATAAACAAAGATATCCAGCTCCCTCGGCTGGACTGAGTCACGCATTTATGCACCTTTTTATATGCACACACAAACGTGTCACATAATCTGTCACTTCTACATGCGTACATCCAGACAAACATACTGTACTCCTCTGTCTTCCTCTTTGCTTTATCTAATTTTGTCACACACACCCCCCCCCCCGCCTCTCTTCTTTCCTCTCCGTCCCCATCCTGCGCCGTCTCTTTGTGCTCGTCGTCAGTAACAGGTTGATCCATGGCTCTCCTCCTGACATCCGTTATTCCGGATCTTTCCAAAGAACGCTGACAAGCTGTGAGCGATGATGATCCCCCAGACAGGAAACCAGGAGACACAAACCTGTCTCATTCTGCAAGATGGATGCAGCGAAGGTCCAGGGACATGCCATAAAGAGACAGACTGAGCCTTACATTTAAATATAACTTTTAGTCAGACGTGTGCACTTAGATTCAGATATTTAAGTGATACACAAAACAATTATAACCTGTATGTCCTAAATAGCATTTTCTTAGTGATTTTCACCCTGATGTTTTGTTTGTCAAGTCAAGATGGAATATTTTGATGTTTCCTGTCAATCGTCTGTCCCCTCCTAAGATTACACCCACAGTGCAAATGAATCCAATCGTAACAGAATTTTTATTTAATTTCCCAATATCCTGATCTTACATTCTTCTTGTGGCAGTAGTGCAGTACAGCCAGTGGATGCTTAATACAATTGGATGAAAGAAGTTTAATTGTCTTTAGAGAAGTGATTACCCCCATTAAGATGATGTTGTCTGTTTCAGTTTTCTTTCCATCACTCTTTGTGTCAGGATGAAAAGAACATTAAATCGCACGTGAATCCTAATTTGTTTAGCAGCTGGAGCTCAGCAGAGTGAGATGAAAAGGCCTGTTCAGGTTCAAGATTTTGTTTTTTGAGTTTATTTTTAATATATCACTGTGAAAGTAGTCATAGCAAAGCACTGGAGTTGCATCACAATCATTTTATCAATTTATTACAGGTTTACGATCATGTTTGTAGAAACATGAGGTGTTCCAGGACGCATTTACGCATCTTTTTGTGGCTAATGTTTTGTTTTTTCAATCTAGCACAAATCGGAGGGCTGTCTGTCTTTGTCTTCCCGTTCCATCCCATATATCACTCCTCATTCATATTCACATTTATCATAAGACTGCAGTTGACCGAATTCCTCCTCCCTGATAGAAGACACCTAATTTACTCGTATGTTATTCTAAATAAAAAAAGGAAGAGATTTATGGGAGCACCAACAACACACGCAGTCAATTTTTCCAAATGATTAAAAGATCCATATTTTCTTCATCCACTTTTAGAGTTCTTACTCAAAGATATCTTTTTAAAATGGTTTTTGCAATAAAAAATGTTTTCATATGACGTAAATGTCATTGTTTTGAAGGCTGAAGGCCTTTGAAACTAAAATAATATACATAAGCAATACACTGTTGATGATGGGTTTTCCTTTTAAATGGCTGTAATTCAATTTCTGTCTCTGTTTTCACATTAACATTAAATTAAGACTGACGAGCTTCTTTGTTTGACTTGACCCAAAGCAACTGTCTATCCACTCGCTTTCCAATGTTTCAGATCATTTTCCCTCTCATGTCTCTTGGAACGTAACATACGGTACATTCAGTATTTCACAGTGATTAGATAATATAACTCCAGCCCCATGAGCAGGAGCTGAGGCCTTTAGCAGACTCTTATAGGTCTGTGCACTCTGCTCTGTCAGAGAGCACACATCTGAATGTGCCCTCTTGCCCTGTGAGAGAGTAAAATCAAACTTAAGATTTCTTGGACTTAAACTTTTTTTTCCATTCAAGTTTTTTGGGGGGAGTTGTGTTTGTAGAATATCAACGAAAAATTGCTACACTACAAATCAGACTTATTTCTTCTTGTCTTTATTTCATGTGAGGGAACATGCAGCACATCCATCATTTGTGTTTTACAGTAATCCTTTTAGGCTCAGTCTAATACATGATAATATTTAATGGTTTGGACTTAATGGACCTACAGTATGTCACATATTTAATGTATGAATTATGTTTGTGATGCTGCTTGTCTGAGGATATCTGGTGTGTACATACATTTGTGCATGTGTGTTCTAACACTGGTGTGTGTGTGCATACCGGCCATGGGCGTGCATGTGCGTGTCCCAGCAGAATGTAAACACATACTAAGACTTCCTGTCTGAGGACCAAACTGAGGGAAGATTTAGAGTGAGAGGGAGGGAAGTAGAAAGAAAGAGTCATTGCAGAGAGGCAGAGAGAGAGAGAGAGAGAGAGAGAGAGAGAGAGAGAGAGAGAGAGAGA